>CM052898.1:99597785-99657236 GCA_028534135.1 Potos flavus | reverse complement strand
GGTATTGAGGAGGGCACGTATTGCATGGAGCACTGGGTGTGGTACATAAACAATGAATCTTGTAACACTGAAAAAATAAAATAAAAGTATTTGGGGAAAAAAAAATAAAAGCCACTGGAACATTAAAAAAAAAAAAAAAGAAAACAAAAATCATGTGAAAAGTGTGCTTCATCGTTTTATTGATCTTTCCATATTTTTAAATACCAATTATAAACATAAATACGTAAGTCTCCAGTTATATTAATGAAAGTTTAAAGTGACACTAATGCTAATACAAACACAATTACAATCTAGGCTATCTTTGATAGTCCTGGACTTGATGGAGCCTTGGACCAGATCTGTGGTTCTTGCTAGGCAAATTCACTTGGGCAACAACTTTACATCTAAGAGTCTCCACTTTCTGGGATGCCTGGGTGGCTCAGTCGGTTAAGCGGCTAACTCCTGACTTCAGCTCAGGTCATGATCTCAGGGTCCTGGGATCGAGCCCCCGGTAGGGTTCTGTGCTCAGCGGGGAGTCTATTTGAGATTCTCTCTCTCTCATCCTTACCCTCTGCCCCTCTCCCCACTCTCATGTGCTCTTTCTCTAAAATAAATAAATAAATCTTTTTAAAAAACAGGAGCCTTCACTTTCTAATCTACATGAAATGTTTGGACTTCCTGCACCCACTACCCCCACTCCTACTTTCAGGCTGTCAAATAGCTATCATTTAAAATTAAGTTTATTTTATATCCTGAGGTTTCCAAATGAGCAACAATAAAATTAATATCACGGTACATATTAGCATTGGGCGAGTCAGCAAAAAACTATTAGATTTCAGTTCAAGGTCTTCCTTATATAAATGTAATAAAGAGAAAGCCACTGATTTTTTTTTTCTTTTTTATGTTGCGGGAAAAATATTTCAAAAGCTACACATACTAGATCATCAGTTTGTGATGACATTTTAGCTTATTATGAAAATTAGCCACCATTTTTAAGAGATTTATCTCAAAGAATAAAACAAAGTAATGATGAAAAAAAGAAACATAATTTATGTAGTATATCTTCTGGAAACTGCTCATCAACTGACATATTTTCTTAGTGTGTCACTGAACACAGGAAAGAGGCATAATTTATGATTAAACTCTATTAATGTAATCTCCAAGGAACTATTAAAATTCTTTAGTGGTACTTAAATCTTATTGTTTTCCCCCCCCTCAATACCAGAGTAATGCAGAGATGCTATTAGTTATAATGGGATTTAGTGCTTAAGAGCTTCTTCGGGTATATTCTCTAACTAGCTTTTCTGGGGCCAGTTCAGCGACAATCTGGAATTTACAATCTTTCTAATAGTCACTTTTCAAAAGGGGGTGTTGGAATGACTTTTATTTGCTAAAGGGCAGGAAAGCAAACACTGGTCCAAAAAGTTTTTCTGTAGTGTAATAAAGATGCCAGCATGTCATTTAATGATTTCATACACTTACTTTATCTTAAAGCTATTGAATTAAGAAAGTTTCTCATCTTTTAGAACTAAATTCTTTCCGAGGATAAAGGTCCTGGTTAGGAAATTATGCTACTCCAGACACTGGATGGTGAGTGGACTCATTCTCGGTGAGGAGGGTTAAAATCTATCATGGATTATTCATAAGCAGGAGAAGTAATTTACATTAATTTACATTAATCCCAATTCTTCTAAAACTCCCTAACTTAAACCAGTTTTCCTCTGCGAATAGCAAAGAGAGCCTCTTTCAGAAACATTGGCTAGGCCAACAAAATGTTCACTTATAAGTCCCTGGCGTTTTCATTGTTTATTGAGAAAGTCAAGAAAGGAATTAGCAGTTTTTTTGAGGTCCAGGGCGTGGCAGAATCCCTATGCACCTCACTCTGATACACAACTCTCCCTTCATCTGAGACCGTAGAGTTGGCTTGTTTTCATTTTTAACAGTCAAGCAGAGTAAAAGAAGAAGAAAAAAACCCTAAGAAAAGAAATACAATCCATTACGACCAGACAGCAGTGCTTCCTCTCTGTCTCTCATGGCCTCTGACTTCCGTGAGAATGGCAGCCAGCTAAAAAGGCAGACATCTGCTTTATAGATGGCAGTGGAAACTTATACTGATGGTTTAAGCTACTCGTGTTTTGTTTTGAGGTTTTTAAAATCCAATTCATGTTCCAAAGAACCGAAGCGATCTCTTCGGCAGAGCTGTTGCTACAACTCAGGTGTCAGAACTCTGGCCTGAATTTTAAACGGCATACATTTCTAAAGCATCCTTTTAAAATAAATTAAGCCTCATTCATTCCCCCGGTTGCCCTATTTGATAGTTTTGATAGTTGCATGCTTTTTGATTTGGTTTCCAAGTTGTTATAAAAAAAATTAAGTGCTTGCAGCCTTCTCCTTTGTGAATGAAAAGTACTTCTAAAAACATAAATTAGATTATATCACGTCCTGGTTTAAAACTCCTGGTGCTTTCCCAGCATCACATTAGGATGAAACATTGTAGCATGAAATAATAATTCCCTCTCCCTGTTGCTCCAGGTCCTGATCTACGTTCCAGACTTCTCTGCACCACTCACAATCTTGCTCACTTCGCTCTGGGCAGACTGGCTGCCTTTCGGTTTTCTAGAAAAGCCAAGCTCGCCCCAACCCCGAGCCTGAGCACGTGCTATTTCTCAACCTGACCATGCCTCCCTCTTTGCCCAAGTCACTTCTCCTGCTGAAAGCTGGAGGCCTTTCCCTAGCCCCGGATCTAAATAGAGTCCTGCCTCAAATTTAGTTGGCGCATTATGTTTTCTTTCTTAGCTCTTGCCACAATTTGTAACTATTAGATAATTTGTGGGATTGGTAATCTTGATTTCCTCCACTAGGCTGTATGGTCTGTGTGAAAGCAGGGGCCATACTTATGAAGCCTACCGTTATATAACTAGCATATAGCACAGGGCCAGGCATATATAATAGGTGTTCAACGAATATTTGAATGAATGCATGACATTCTTGAAGTTCTCTCACGTCGGAGCCTTGGGGTTCAGGGCAGGAAGCATGCCTTCCCCCCCGCTGGTATTAGCTCAATTCACTACAGTAGTAAAGCTGGTCAAGTGCCCAACTCGTCATCTCCAGACAGTGAGGCCTCACCTGGACAGCTAATGGCTGACTGCCAGCTTGCGAGCTAAACCTGGTGAGGCCTTTTGGCAACATTTCCCTCCTCACTGTGAATTATAGCTTTGGCAGGCTCCACGGGGCCCCGTCACCTGGCTGATGTGTCTCAGGGGGAGGACTGACTGGGCCAGCTGAACCTAAGGGCCAATAATCATTTACAGCTCCCCACATAAGGTTAACAGGTACTAAGCTGAATCCACTAAGCCCGCGATTTAATTCAAAATCAGTAAGGAGAAAAAAATCAGCCTAATATGTTTTTCCCCTTCTCAATTGGTTACCTTGTGTAATAGATTCTTGACTCCATAGGACAGCCTGGCAAACTAGCAAAAATTTGATATTGTTACCTCGTGTACCCCAAAGAAGGATATGGATAAGAGGAAAAAGTCAGAATCCTTATATTTAAGGAATGCTAGTGTTCCAGCTCATTTTCTCATCAAGACAATAGGATGCAAAATGACCAGTAGGAAGGTGAACTGAGTTTGTGAAAGACTGATACTTTAAAAAATTTAAAAAATATATTTTATTTATTTATTTGAGAGTGAGAGTTTGAAAGAGAGCACAATGAGGGGAGAGGCAGAGGGAGAGGGAGAAGCAGGCTCCCTGCTGAGCTGAGAATCTGATGTGGGGCTTGATCCCGGGACCCTGGGATCATGACCCAAGCCAAAGGCAGACACTTAACCGACTGAGCCACCCAGGCGCCCCTACAGACTGATACTTTTAAATGTGTCCACTCTGGAGGTTTAGGCTGGAGGAAAAAATGCAAAAAAATATTTTTTTAGTATGTTTACTTTCTTAGAAGAAAACAAACAACAATGACAGCTAAAAAACAAGCAATAAGCTACAATTTAGGCTGCGGCTTTCCAGAAAGGGTTCTTTTTTTTTTTTTTTTCCAGAAAGGGTTCTAATATTTAAAGAAGAAATGCTGGATGTGGCTTGAGTCTCTCTAATCCAAAAGCTCCCTCTCTGCAGGAAATACTTGCTACTGTGTATCACTGCATCATCACTGACTGATTTCCTCAGTAAAAGAACTGCTACCTTGTCAGTATTTTAGGTACCTGTTTGCCAGATCTTGGTGACAAATTCATCTTGAATCTGGGTCAAGGGTGCATAATCCCGAAAGCCCGTGTGGACTCTTCATTTAACATCAGTCACCATAATCCGGGTTCAATGGCTTAATCTGTGGAGGGGTCTGCTTTCCTTGGACGGCGAGCACAAAGAGGCAGGTCTGCCGTGCACCCCCAGATAAGTGATGATTCCATCTGCTCTGCTTCCTGGTCCTGCCCTGCCCTGCCTGTGTCACCTCTTTCTTACCCAAGGCTACTGTTCTCGAATGTACGCACCAGACGAAGTGGATGACTTCTGTAAAGACAAGGGGAGAGCTCCTACACGCAGGTGTGAAACACGCTCAAGGAAGGATTCGATCTTCTCTTTGACGATAATAATTCAGTCATGCTTCACTTGGAGTTAAGAATAACTTTCAGATTTTCAACTTATTAATACATGGAGGTAATGACAATAAATGAATAATCCTTCTGAAAGTGATGCTAGTTCCTCAGGTTGGAAAAAAAGATTAAAAACTGGGAGTTCATAGGTTTTAGATAAACTCAATTACTTTCTTATTTACAAATGATATGGTTATGGTGTTTTTCATTATTTTCAAAAACCCCTTCATCACCAAAATGTTGACACATTGATGGGATAATAAATCAAATGACCCGACCCCACCAGGGTCATGTTTTATCTGTTATTTGCTTTTTAGGGGGGGCTGGAATAAGCACGGGGCCAGCTACATGCTTTGCACGGCCCTGTGCAAAACGAAAACGGGAACCCTTTGTTCAAAAATTAAGAATTGCAGGCTGGCAACAGCAGAGTGTGAAACCAAGAGCCCTGACTTTAGAGGTTATGTGCCCATGACGCTCGTCCTGGGCAGATGGCGGAAGAGAAGGGAACCAGACATACAGTCATGTCGTTTGAGAATTACGTCGTTCTTGTTTTTGGAAGAAAAAAGTATCTGTGACTTTTGGCATGTGAATACCGAAAGAAAGACATAACTTCCTTCAGTAGGGAGGAGCTCAGGAGATGAAACAGAAGAAGTTGCTGAGTGGGAGAGGAGGGAAAGGACCTTTATGAAGCACCTAACACATGTCAACTGCACGGTCGCTGATGTCTCTTGCTCTAGCATAGGACTGATTCTACACTAGAACCGCAGAAACTGAGGCCAATGATGAGTTTAAGCTTAACTGCTTTGAATTTAGAAAGAGCAGATTAAGGGATGCAGACACGGGACACCTGGGAGTATTTGGGAATTCTGAATGGGATTTCTTTCCTGACCCCCATCCTCTGCTTAAGACCACTCACCCCCATTGCTATCCGCTCAAACACCCCAGAAATCTTCCTTTGCCTTCAGCACCAGCAGCCTCCCCTCCATTATTTGTCTTGGAGACCAGCCAGCCTTACCATAAGGTCTGTCCACTCTTAGTTATGCCCCCTCAACTCCCAGGTCACTGCTCACCTACCTAAGTGCCTTCTTATATGGCGTCCTATATGTCTTCCTCCTCACACCCCTGCCCCTCAGTCTTCCACAGGCCTTCTAGGGGGCCCTCTTCTTGGAACATTCCCTTCACTGTCTGGCTCTCACAGGAGCCTGAAGGCCCTGTCTCCCCTACAGCTCTTTCAAGGGGTGGTTATTTCCTCTCCCACCTCCCTCTTGCCAATGGGCTGTTGGATGGGTAAGTGTCTCCCTTGGTCCTCTCTTGCTTCCAGACAATCGTTGGTCCTCCCTAACACCCTGCTCTGACTCTCCTACCATGAGACTCCTGATACCACCCCTGATCAGCCCTCCTGGCTGTGCTCACCTCCTCCCGGCTTACCTGCTTCATGCCTTGAAGAGTCACTCTCTGACGTGAGTTCTAATTTTTGAGGATTTCCATGTCAGTGAGACATCCCTCCAATGTCTTGGCCTGTGAGTTCCTTGACTTCCTTCCTTTTCCATTCTATCTCAGTGACACTGACTCCCATGGTTCTGTCCTAACCTTGCCATCACCAATAATGCTATGACCTCCAAAATTTTGATGTCAATCCTCTTATTCTCCAACAATCTCATTTTCTCCTTCCAGTCAACTCTCTCTAGTATTCTAGTTCCAATAATTCTTCAACTGCAGCAGGCCTTGTACCCCATATACTGCCCATCTTCCTCCATTCCTCAGTCCCATAATGTCCTCCCTTCTCTCCTACACACCTTAGATTCCACGGGCCCTCATCATAACCACCAGCTTTATACTCAGTTAGTTAGATCCCAGCTGTGGTTAAATTTAGCTCTTTGCTACTCTGTGCCTCTTTTCACGCTGATAAATGTGGCTGGAGAAAAATATACAACCACACTTACTTTAAATTCACGACTGCTTACCCCAACTGCGCCCTTGGCACTGCCTGGTTTCCTCTTTATTTCTCCAGTCCATTCACTCTCACACTCTCCTAGACAACCACAACGTTTCCCGAAAGAGTCGTCCAGACTTACTGTCTACATTTCCTTCTGCCCTTTATTCTCTTTTGAACACTCTCCAGTCAGTTTCATCTCCCCCATGCTACTGAAATGGCTGCACCTTCCTAAATCCCAAGATCAATTCCCAGTCTTCCTCATACTAGATCTATTAGCATCATTCAACTATTCCATAGTTGGTTGCTGAGACAACATTCTCTTCTGGCTCTTTTTCTGTGTTAAAATCTATCCTCTGCTGATCCCTTCCTACATCTTCCACTTTTAGCTACTGGAGCCGTGCTGCCCAATATGGTAGCCACGAGGTATGTGTGCCTACTTAAACTAAAATTTCAAAAAACTAAAAATTCAGTTCCTTAGTTGCACTAGTCCCGTTTTAGGTGCCCAATAGCCATTTGTGTCTATTGGCTGTCATACTGGATGGAGCACATGGGGAACATTTCCATCGCAGAAAGTTCTATTGGACACTGCTATGCTAAATACCCAAGGCTCAGTCCTTGGGTTTGTCCTCTATCTGGAACTCACTGTCTTGGAAATGTCATCCAGTCCCTTGGTGACTCCAAAACGTATACCTCTAGCTTGGACTGATCTCTTAACTCGGATTCCTTCATCTGACTGCAAACTCACCATTTCCACTTGCATGTTTAATAGATATCTTAAATTTATTATGCCTAAAATGAACTCCCATCTTCCCAAAACCTGACTCCTGCAAACTCTTTACCCAGAGTCTTCCCTGTTTTAGTAAATGATAGCCCCAGGCTTTCAGGGGATCAGGCCTAAAATCTGGGGGTCATCCTTGACTTCCCTGCCTCTCACACCCTACAGCCGACCAGCAAATTTTCTTTGGCTGAGCCTTCAAATATATCCAGAATCTGTCCACTTGTCACCACCTCCACTGCCACCATTCTGTTCCAGACCAGAATCATCTCACACCTGGATTACTGCAAAGGTCTTCTACCCAGACTTTCTGCTTCTGTTCTTCCAACTTGCCTTACCTGAGTAAATTCTCAACAAAATACCCAGAATACTTCTAAAAGATAATCTGATTATGTTAAGGAAAATCTGTGTTCTAAGGTGGATGACCAATCCAGCAGAGGAATCCCAGTCTCAGCCCTAGGGCCATTCCGGGTTTTCCCTCCTGCCCCACCAGCCACTGGCGCAAGAATGGTACAGATACGGAAGCAAGAGTGTATAAACTACCCCTTTTGTTTGTGCTCGGGGCGCAGACCTTGGGAGATCACTCCCCTCTGAGCCTGCCGGCGTTGAATAAATCTCCTATCCTCCAAGGTCTCTGAGTGCTGCTTGGTTCTTCCATCAGGCAATCCAGTCCAGGTTCCGTAACATTTGGTTCCCTGACCGGGAAACCCAAATGCGCTGGACCATTGGTTGCCACTGGTTTGGGGGCAATGGCAGGGTGGTGACAAAACGAAGGATCATAAGGGAGAAGGCGCACCCCACCTAATCTTTGGCAGTCTCCCACCTGGCCACCTCAGACCGGCCCTGCTCTGCTGTTCCCACTGGACTCAAGGAGACTTGGCAGGTTAGGACCTGGTCCCAATGTCAGATTTTGGTAAGGCGTGGGGCCCCAGGACCCAGCCAGGCCCACCTGTCAGGGTGGAAGGGGAGACTGATCATCTCCCAGAGACCTCTTAGAGGTCTCAAAGGTAAGGATTCCCAGGGAGGGAATGTAATAACTTCGGTGTGAATGCATGAATCAATGAACGGCCTGTTTGTGTTTGTGGCTCCACGGTCTTGAGACTACGGAGTCCGAGTGGGCCCTAACCTGTTTCTGTGGTGACCTCATAAGGTCTATGGTGAGTACTTCCGGGTGCCAGTTTGGGGTTTATACGGACTCGCTACGGCTAAGAGGCATCCAAATCCCCTCCAGGCGGGTGGACAGGTGGGCATCTGACTGGTCTCTCTCGTGGAGGGGCACCCACCCTTTGTCCGTCTCTGTACCACCGCACACAGGAACATCACTATGGGGTCAGGGCAGAGTAAACCTACGGTTCTCAAGACCATGATCAAAAATTTCAAGAAGGGGTTTTCAGAAGACTATGGAGTTATGATATCCTGGCAAATTGAGAACCCTATGTGAGTTAGAATGGCCCACCTTTAATGTCGGATGGCCTTCAGAAGGGACACTGGATGTCCCAACGGTTCGTCGGGTGTGACAAGTTGTAACAGGGGAGCCAGGACACCCCGACCAGTTTCCGTACATTGACGCCCGGCTAGGAATTGCCCAGACCCTCCCCCCTTGGGTGCGATTTGCTTGCAATAGGCAGGGACAGGCCAGGGTCTTAACTGCCTCATCCAAGCAGCCTAAAGAAAATCAACAAAAGCCCCAGTCTCCACAAATCCTAGCCAGATATCCCAAGGATAAACTGATCCTGTCCCCTCTGTACGCACCCCCAAGGCCGTCTACACCTGGCCCCCTCCAGTTCCAGACACTCCACTGCCATCAGTCTCCCAGGCACACCAGGTCCAGAGGATTCACTTTCTCCAGGACCAGCAGCCAGGCTGCACCCCAGGCCAGGCTCAAGCACCCTCCAAATTCCGGTATGAGAGATGCAGGAACCCGAGAGGCACGATGAAGACGGGACGGTCCAACCCGGCTGTTTCATGATGTATTATCAGCCTTTCTCCACCACCGACCTCCTCAACTGGAAATATAACACCCCATCCTATTCTGAGAAACCATAGGCTATGGTAGATCTCATGGAATCCCTCTTCCAGACTCATCGGCCAACCTGGGAAGACTGCCAACAGTTACTCCGCACCCTATTTAACACAGAGGAAAGGAGGAAAATAATGAAAGGAGCATGGCAGTACCTAGAAGAGCATGCATAAGCAGGAGTCACCGACCCTACTGCCTGGGTTAATAAGGCCGCAGCTGAAGAGCGCCCAGCATGCGACTTCACCACAACCGAGGGACAGGCCCACATCCGTTACCAGGAGGCCCTCCTCCGGAGAATCTGGGCAAGAGCTAAAAAACCCATGAATGTGACTAAGATATCCTCAGTCACCCAAGAGTCAGGGTGTCTCCTGGGGACCATTACAAAAGACTATGTGAAGCCTACCGAATTACTCTCCATTTGACCCTGAGGCCCAGGAAAGCCAACAGATGGTAAATACCTCCTTTGTGGCTCAGGCCACCCCAGGTATTAGAAGAAAGCTTCAAAAACTAGAGGGTTTCGCTGGGATAAACATTACTCAATTAATAGAGATTGCCAATAAAGTCTACATGAATAGGGAGGTCATAGCTGAAAGGAAGGCTGAAAAGAAAATGAAAAAGAAAGTCAGCCTCCTCACCACCGCCCTGAAAGAAAAGGACGACACAAAGAGGGAGAAACCCCAACCACCGAAAGGGGGGAGACCAAGAACTCCCTTGGTCAGGGATCAATGTGCCTACTATAAAGAAAAGGGGCATTGGAAAAACGAACGTCCCAACCAGGCAAAGGCTCAGAAGCCCAGCCGCTACAAGGAAGGACCCTGAGAAGGGACCTCATAGGCCTTGCGGAAATAGACTCAGACTGGGGGGGGGTGGGCTCTCTCCTCCTTGGTCCCCATGAGCCCATGGTCAAAATGAAAGTAGGGGGCCAACCAATGACTTTTATGGTTGATACTGGGGCCAAGCACTCTGTTGTCACCTCCTCAGTGGCAAAAGGACTGTGACCATCCTTGGAGCCACTGTGACACAGGTGATACAACAGCCCTTTTGCCAGGCTCATCAGTGTGAACTGGGGGGCCACAAGGTCCAACATGAATTTCTTTACCTGATTGCCCCATCCCCCTCCTGGGCCGAGACATACTCTCCAAGCTTAGGGCTCAAACAACTTTTGAGCCCACCGGCACACCAGCCTCTGATCGAACCTAAGGCAAGAGGAGACGGGGTCTCTGGTACTAGCAATTACCATGCCAAGGGAAGAAAAATAGAGGCTATTCTGCACCCAGGCCCAACTGAGCAGCCCCCCGGAGTTCAGGCTCGCCTTCCCTTCAGTATGAGTTGAAGACATCCCACCTGGACTAGCCCAAAATCGAGCCCCTACATAAAAAAAAGATAGCGCCCAGGGTACTCACCCAGACGGCTGGGCCCTGGCAATGGCCAGTCGCATATCTGTCAAAGAAACAGGACGCTGTGACAGCAGGATGGCCACCTTGCCTCCGGGCGCTAGCAGCCACAGTCCTACCCATCGAGGAGGCAGACAAGCTCACTCTGGGACAAAAACTTAACATCAAAGTCTCTCATACAGTCGCAGCCCTCACGAACACACAGGGACACTGCTTCCTTTCCAGCTCTCGGCTAGCACAATACCAAGGGCTCCTCTGCGAAAATCCATGGGTCACCCTCGAAACAGTAAAAACATTGAACCCAGCAACCTTTCTCCCCACGGAGAAAGGGGAACTAGACCATGACTACTCCAAAGTAACTGATAAAGTCTACATGAGCTGTCCAGATCTACGGGATCAAGCCATAAAAAATCCAGAGCTCATGCTGTTCAGCAGCAGCAGCAGCGGTTACCTACAAGAGGGTGCCTGGAAAGCGGGTTACACAGTCACCACAACCACTAAAGTCCTGGATGCTAAGGCATTACCAGCTGGCTGGTCAGTACAACGGGCTGAACAAAAATGTCTTAGTCCGAGCCCTCACCCTCAGTGAAGGCAAGCGAGTCAACAGCCACACTGACTCTCAGTATGCCTTTGCTACTGTGCCTATGCATGGGGCCATCTGCAAGGAGAGCGCCCCCCTAACTGCCACAGGAAAAGCTATCAAAAACAAGAAAAAAATACTAAAACTCCTCCAAGCCATCTGGCTTCCAAGAAAAGTAGCAATCCTGCACTGTAAGGGACACCAGAAAGGAGACGATCCCATAACACGGGGAAATTGTCTGGCAGATGAGGCTGCCAAGATCGTGGCCAGAAAGGACATGGACAGAGCCCCTTCCCTCACCATGGCCCTGACACCCCCAGAAAAAGTCCCTCCGCCCAGTTACACTAAGAGAAAAAAATGGGCCATGGCTGAGGGGGCCACCCTGACTAAATAGGGATGATGGGTGATGCCAGATGGGCGCGTCTTTGTTCCAACAGCAACAGGAGGGCATCTAGTCAAGAAATACCACAACTCACCCATCCAGAAAAAACTGCATTAGAGGCCCTACTCCAGAAGCACTACTACATCAGCCAGCTGCCAGCGCTATGCTGAGTAACCAGTGAGCAATGCATAACATGTGCTAAAAATAATGCTCGATCTGCACTGCGGCCCCCACCAGGTGTCGAGGATGGGAGTAATTCCTTTCAAAGATCTAGAAATAGACTTCAGACGTGCAGCCAAGCAGGGTGGTCACATACCTCCTAGTAACAACATGCATAGACTCTGGATGGGTTGAAGCCTTCCCGACCAGGACAAAACAAAGCCAGGAAGTAGCCGAAGTCCTCTTTCGGGAGACTGTGCCCCAGTTTGGCCTGCCATTAACAATCCATAGTGACAATGGGCCCGCATTAGTAGCAGACATTGTACAGGTCTTGACCAAGTCTCTCAGCATCACCTGGGGAGTCCACACCGCCTACAGGCCCCAAAGCTCAGGGAAAGTAGAGCGGATGAATTGCACCCTCAAGGGAGCCTTAGCAAAGTTTTGTCAGGAGACTAACCTCCCTTGGCCAGATCTGCTACCCCTAGCCCATCTGCATGCCCGCTGCACACCTGGGATGCTAGGTTTCTCCCCTTCCACATTAGTGTATAGACGGCCTCCCCTGTGCCTGGGAAGCCGTCCAGGACACTTACATCAGATTGGAAATAAAAAAATAAAAAGACAACTTCAGGCCCCGGGGCCACCCTAAATAAATTACAAAGGTACACCACTGAGAGGGCCCCAATCTCCTTAGGGTCCCAGGTGCACTCTTTCTAGGCAGGAGACTCAGTCTGGATCAAAGATTGAAAAAGGGACCCCCTCAAACCACAGCGGACAGGGCCTCACACTGTTGTTCTAACCACCCCTACTGCACTTAAGGTCTTTGGTATCACCCCATGAGTCCACCACTCCAGAGTGAACAAAGCCCATCACCCGGATGAGGAGTCATGTCAGTGGAAAGTACAGCCAAACCCCACAGACCCATTCTGGCTTCACCTTCAACGAGACCCCACTGACTGATAGACGCCTGCTCGCCGTGGTCCCTAGCTCTCATCAGCTTGATTTCCCCTCATCCCAGAAGTCAGACTCTACACTGTTGCCCCTTCTGGCTGGACTCTCCCCTAGAGACTTGTCATTGTTGTTGCTTATTGGGTGACCCTAGGGTGTATTACTACACTTACTGTCCACAGGTTTTATCTGGACCCCACCTTTATTGGCCCTCTGCTGTCTACTCCTAAGCTCACTTCACTATGGTTTTCCTGACGCCAGTCCGTCCTGGTCTTCTGCTACCCGGTGTGTTGCTCCTCCTCACTGCCTTTAGCTTGCCTGACCTGGCTCGGGGTGGGTGGGTGGGTGGGGGCAGACATCCCACACAATCAGTCACGCTTGTCAGTCTCTTACCTGATCTTTCAGTCCTCCCGGGAGCAACGCTCCACTTATATGGAAACCTCCTAGCTGCCCTCGACGCTCCCCTGCGGCCATTTCCCTTCTCGTGAGCCTGCTGGCTGTGTTAGGAGCTGCCCTCGGTGTCACTGGCTTTGGGATGTCACAGGTTCAGTACCAGGGGCTAACTCAACAACTTATGGTGGATTTTTCTGCCCTCACTCAGTCAGCCCTAGCCCTGTAGCGCCAACTCAATTCGCTGGCCTCGGTGGTCCTACAAAACAGGTGTGGTCTCGACCTGCTCACGGCTGTGCAAGGGGGACTCTGCCTCTTCTTACAGGAGGAATGTTGTTTCTATGCTAATGAGTTGGGGGTGATCCAAGAAACTCTGACCCAATTACAGGAATGAGTAAATCACCGGTGGGAGGCAGTTCAGCAGGCGACTTGGTGGGATTCCCTCTCACAATGGTTCCCTTGGTTCGCCTCCCTCATTGGCCCCCTCCTTCTGCTCCTCCTCACAGTAGCATTTGGTCCTTGTATTCTTAATGCCCTTCTTAGGTTTATCATTGCTCAAATTGCCAAGATCAGACTCCAGTCGATCCTTACTCACTATTGCCCCTTAGAAAATGAAAGTGATGCCCTCTAAACTAGGTGTTTGGAGGGTCATCAAAGGGGGGAATGATAAAGAAAATCTGTTCTAAGGTGGCCGACCAACCCAGCAGGGGAAACCTAGTCCCGGCCCCAGGGCCATTATGGGTTTTCTCTTCTGCCCCGCTGGCCGTGGGCGCAAGAGTGGCACAGATATGGAAGTAAAAGTGTATAAAGTCTCCCCTTTATTTGTGCTCAGGGCTCAGACCTTGGGAAATCACTCTCCTCTGAGCCCACCGGCGTTGAATAAACCTCCTATCCTCCCAGGTCTCTGAGTGCCACTTTGTTCTTCCATTGGGCAATCCAGTCCAGGTTCTTTCCGTAACAATTGTATCATTTCTCAGGTTTGCTCAAAGCCTTCTCATAGTCTTCATCTCACCAGAAGCCAGTAGAAGCCAGAGCCTGGCTAAGAGCTCGCAGAGATTTCTATCACCTGCCTCCTGGCACCCACGGGACCTGCTCTTCCCTTCTGGCTCCTGCCACAAAGCCCTCTTCGACAGTCCTCGATCAAGCTCAGTTCTCTCTTACCTCAGGGCCTTTGCACTCTCTGCTTCTGCTTGGAAATCTCTTACTGCAGATAGCCTGTGACTTGCTACCATACTTTCTCCACATCGCTCCTCAGATGTTGCCTCAGCATTAAGGTCTTCCCTGACCACTCTGTCTAAATTTGTAATTCTTACTGGATGCTTCCCCCTGCCCCCACATGCCCTACCCCCTACCTCTGCTTTGTCTTTCTCTGTAGCACTTACCACATTTAAAATACTACATATATTCTCGTTTGTTTATTAACTCCTGGTTTCATTTCGGCTCTAGAATACCAGGGACTTTGTTTTGTTTACAAGCTGTCCCCAGCATTTAGAAAATTAACTGTAGCAGTCACCTCAACAAACATTTGAGGAGTGAATGATCAAAGAGAGGCACATATTTTCTTTCTTTTCTTATTTTTCTCAGGTTTCATTTACTTTGTTCTAGTAACTACCTCTACCCCTTTAGGGTAAAATGCACTTAATTTCAGGCAGAATGAAAGCTAAAGGTTTTAAAATATTCTACACTGATAAACTCATCTGAAATATATATATACATATATATAATATCCATATATTTTTCTTTAAGCATAACTTATCTATAATTGTAATTTTTAGAAATTTTAATTATTTCCTCTCATAGGAAGAAATCATAATTTCAAGTGTTGAGTCTTGATGTCTGATTTAAGTGGCAGAAATTCCTAATACTTACTCTGATTAAGGTAGGTGCAGTGGGGGAAAGGTAAAAACACATTGATTCTAGAATTGGTTCTGCTCTTTTCTTCTAAGAAAAAATCACTTTAAACTATAGAATTAACCTTAGGGTCACCCTCCTGGAGCTACAGAAGTCTTTTTACAGAATGTCTACCTGGAGTCTGGTCAGAGAGCTGGGAATGGCCAACAGCAGAATTCTCCAGGTTGCCAGGTGACCCTGGTAATTAGTAGAGCTTTCATTCAGACCTTGAAATAGCTGGCTGATCCCAGCCAAGATCAACTGGCCCAGGGAGAGATGGCTCCCAGGACCTAATGACCTGAGCCATCTGTCCTGAGGCTGGGAATACCAGACAGCAGGCTAATCCCCACCTGAGGTCCAGGCATCTTCTAGGGCCACAGGAGGAGAAAAGTATGTGAGGGGGCCAATCTGTGGGAGAGCCCCAGGTGCCAGCTCAGCCTTCTGGTGGCCTCCCTTAGGTCACTGGCCTGTAGCATAAAGAGTGGGAGGCAGATTCTAGATCTAGTGCCTAGCTCAAATCAGAGCTTCATCAAAAGGACAAGTTGTACTATCTGTACATTTTCTGGTCCCTGTAAATTCCTTGGAAAAGTAAAGATTTCTCTGCTGTGCAAATAACCATTTCCTTAGGAAGCAGTTCAGGGGCAGGGAAATGTTTTCTTCACTGAAGCCCCTGGGTGGTAAGGACACGCAAGTGACAGTCAAACAGAAAAAGCGAAGTGATTTACTTTTAGGGGTGGTGGTTTTGGTTTTTTTTTCTGTTTTGTTTTCCTCAGAAGAGTGGAGAAAGTGGGGTGGTTTCAAAATATACCCAAAATTCTTTGATGCTCTCCCCTTAATGAAGTGGAACCCAATTCCCTTCTCCCTGAGGAAGGGCCAGACTTAGTGACTTTCTTCTCTAGAAAAGCAAAGCAGAAACGACACACCAGCTACACCAGATTTAAAAAGACATACCAGCTTTCACTCTCTCTTGTTCCCCTTCTCTCTTATCACTTGTACTGGGGGAAGTTTGCCACCATTTTCTAAGAACACTCAAGCAACGTATGGAAAGGGCCACCCGGACGGTGAGGAGTGGAGGCCTCCGGCCTTTAGCCTCCAGCCACGTGAAGGAGCCAACTTGCAAAGACTGATTCAGGTCTTCACAGGACTGCTGCCCCAATGGACATTCTGACCATAACCTCATGAGAGATGCTGAGCCGGAACTACCCAGCCAAGCAGCTCCCAGATGCCTGGCCATTTGAAACTGTGAAATAATAAATGTTTGTTGTTTTAAGCTGTTAAATTTTATAGTAAATGGTTACAAAGCAATAGATAACTAAGACAGAGGGTAAAGACCACACAGTTAAACTTTTTTTCATTTTTATTTTATTTTTTTAAGATTTTATTTATTTATTTGACAGAGAGAGAGACAGCCAGAGAGGGAACATAAGCAGGGGGAGTGGGAGAGGGAGGAGCAGGCTCGTCCTGATGAGTTAAGGTAAGATGACTTAGATTACATCCCCCTCCTTGAGACCACAAGACACAGCAACATAAAGACTAAGAAATCCTACAGTAAAGATATCCATTTAACTTAGTTATTTTTTTTAAAGATTTTATTTATTTCTTTGTTAGAGAGAGAGAGAGAGGCAGAGGGAGAAGCATGTTCCCCACTGCGTAAGGAGCCCGATGTAGGACTCGATCCCAGGACCCTTGGGATCATGACCTGAGCCAAAAGCAGATGTTTAACTGACTGAGCCACCCAGGCATCCCCATTTAGTTTAGCCTAGCATCGCCTAGAGTTATTTTGGCATGGAAGCCTCTCATCACATGATATCAATGAATTGCCTCTGAAATCAGGAGTATTTCAACCCTCAAAACATACCCATTTTCCAAATGAGCAACAGAAGCTTTAAAGCCACACGAGAAGAAAGCTGGCAAGGGAGATCTTAAATTCAGACTTTCCCTTTCCGGCTTCAGGGCACAGTTCATAGGATCAGATGAATGGGGCAGTAAAAGTCCAGGGTCTGGGCCGATATCTTGGTGACACATTCACTCTACCAAGGGAATGTCAGCTCCAATATTCTCATTGGGCCTCTGGGTCCGCTAAGGCTTTCTGGGGTGTTCTCTATCAAGGCTGCTACCTCATCCTGTTTTTCAAAGTCCTCCACCACTGGGCCCTGTTTTCTAGCTTCTATAAAACACTCTATTCCATTTATTCTCTGCTATGGCCTCAAGCTTGGAAACCTTAGAGATCATTTGGTGCAGACTGGTTCCCCAGAAGCAGACTGAGGTGGCGGTCACCAGCAGGAACTTGCCCAAGGGGCACGCTGGGGATCCACAGCTGGAAGGGACCAGAGGAAGTAATATAGGGCAGAAGGTGAAAATGGTTTCTGATGCAGCTACAGCAAAGCCTAGCTGCTCCTGTAAGGAGGCTCTGGGGCTCGGCTAGCCCATCAGAGTCAACCCAAGTTGGGAGAAAGAGGCCAAGCCTTTATGTCCCAGCATCAACCAGGCGTTCGATAAGGGCTGCCCTTCAGAAGGACATGTGACCTTGGGCAAGACAGCTCTTTTTGGCCATGGGCAATCCCCAAAGAGGCTCCCAGATGAGAAGTGTTGACTGCTAATCTTTTCAGAAGCTGGGAGGAATGAGCGCTCCACTTCTGAAGGCGGGGTGGGGTGGTGTCATGGGTCTGGGCTGCATGACAGTCTCCCTCTCCATCGTTTGGCTCATGTTTTGCTACTCAATTCCTCAGGTCCAGAGAGTTGTCTGCATTCTGTAGGTGCCAACGGAACTTTGTCTGGACTGTGGGTTCTCTCACACTAACTTTACTTTTAGCACGTTTCATGGGTTTTACCTCCCTACCTAGGTTGCAAAGCCTCCCCAAAGTTTTCTATTTCCCTTGTGTCCTTAGCAGGGTTTCAGAAAGTGATCAATAATCACTAATATATGTAGCAGAAAGGGTAAGGGATTTGGAGCCCGAACTCCTAATTTTAAATCCCAGAATTGCCACATATAGATGTATAAAATTATACACATTACTTAATGTCTGTGAATCTTCGTTTCATCATTGATAATGTGGGAATAATAAAAACCCTTATTTTACTGAAGCTCCAGGGTTGCTGTGAGAATAATAAGATGGTAAGCCGAAAATGCTTTGTAAACTAATAAACTAAACTCAGTGTTTTCCCATGTTGAATACTAGACACCCATTAAAGGGAAAAACATTGGGTCAATAAATGTAAAACTAGGTAAAATGCTGATAATACATGAAAGAAATAAATTTGCAAACATAAGCAAACATGATAGACAACCAACTAATTACAGTGAGTAAATATAGAGTTTGTGACAGATGATGTTGCTTCATTGGCTTTTACACATTTGGTACTAACTGTAAAGTGAAGGTTCATTCAGGTTGCAGGTGCGGCTGTCCCACGTGCTGGGTGTTTACTCAGTTTTCTCACCACCATCTCCATTGTCCCCTGTGAAACTGATTGTTCCTCTAATGCATCAAGATGGCATGCAGCCTTCAAAGAAAAATATTATGTATGTATGTTAAGTCTACTTCTATTCCTTTGATTTTCTATTTTAGCTGCCAATTAGAACATGAACCAGGACTTTGATTTAGCAGAAGAAAGTCCATAAAACGGTGACTTTAGAAAGTAAGAAACAAAAAATGTATGAGATTTATACACTGAAAACTATAAATTATTGCTGAGAGAAATTAAAGAAGACCTAATAAATGGAAAGGCATTCTATATTCATGGGTTAGATGACTCAATATAATTAAGAATGGCAATTCTCCTCAAATTGACCTGTGGATGCAACACAGTTCCCATCAAAATTCCAAGAGACTTTTGGCAGAAATTGACAAGCTGATCCTAAAATCTATTTGGAAATACAAAAGATGCAAAAAAAAAAAAATTCTTAAATACAAGACCAACAGCATGATCCATAAAAGAAAGAAATCAAAAAAACAGATTCATCAAAATTAAAAACTGCTATGTTTAAAAAATTATCAATAATAAAGTAAAAGTACAAACCACAGTCTGGGAGAAAATATGTGCAGATATTATTTCTGATAAAGGATTTGTATCCAGAATATACAAAGATCTCTTACAAAACAATAAGACAGATAAACCCATTAAAAATGAGCTAATAAGCACATGAAAAGATGTTCAGTATCATAAGTCACTAGGGAAATAAATGCAAATTAAAACAACAGTGAGATCCCATTTCATGACCACTTAGCATGGGTATAATCAAAAAGACGAAATGAAAACACATGTCTCACAAAGACAAGTATGTTCATAGCAGCATTGTTCACATCAGTGGAGTAGAAACAATCCACATGTCCATGAACTGGTGGATGGATAAACAAGACATGGGAGAGCCATATGATGGAATATTATTCAGCAATAAGAAAGAACAAATTATTGATACTACCACATGGATAAACCTCAAAAACAGTAAGCTAAGCGAAAGGAGCCAGATGCAAAAGAATTGCACATTGTATGATTCGGCTTACGTAAAATGTCCAGAAAAAGCAAATCTATAGGGACAGAAAGCAGATGAATCGTTGCCTAGGGTTGAGAGTAGGATTGGGCCAGTAGGATCTTTTGAGGGTGGTGGAATTTTTCTAAATTTGGATTGTGGTGATGTTTGCACAACTTTGAAAATATACTAGAAATCACTTAATTGTACACCTAAAACAAGGTGAATTTCATGGTATGTAAATTATTATCACACTAAGGCTATTTTTAAAATCAGTTTATTGTTCCCATATAATAAGTTGTCTGTAGATAGCCAAGTTGTCATGATGTTTGTTGGGTTTTCTGTTTGTGTTTTGTTTTGTTTGCAGTCAATAGAGACTCAAACTCATTCCATTTGCAGCCATCCCTAGCATGTTTTCCTGCCCTCGTAGTCATAACTTTCCAGGCTAGAAAAGAAGAAAGAATAGAGTGCAAAAGGCATTAGCCTACTAAGTGGCTACCTTTAAGAATCTTCTGGGAAGCCCCACCCAATAACACTTATGTATCATTGGCCAGAACAGTGTCACATGGCCATTCTTAAATTCAAGGGAATTTGGGTAATACAGGAATATTGCTACCTGCAGTCAAATCAGGCTTCTGTTAGTAAGGAAGAAAGAGAGAGCTGATATTGGTAGAGCAGCTAGCAATCTCTGGGGTGGAGAACTACTTCTTGGTGTCAGTGTAAACATAATTAGAACCAGAATTGCTTACATAATAGAGTAGTACTGGGTTATAAAGTGATAATCCAGGTGATCCAGAATATGCTTATTATTAATAGTTTCTTTTCAAAATGAATACAAAGCAATCAAAATCTCAGTGAAAATATAAGGGCTCCAGAGAAAGCATCTGTTATTGTTGAGAAACACTAAATGGAATAAATGCTCAGTGTTGTGTATTTTTTAATTTCAGAGACAAAAAACTTGAGTACTGCGCCATTTGGTATAGTAGAAAGAACAGGGTCTTTGAGTTTAGGAATGTCTGGATTCAAAAGTTGGCCACACCCTTTACAAACTATGCCTGGGGCAAATTTCACAACTTCTCTAGGCCTCAACTTCTTCATCTCTACAAGGAGAATAATAAACCCTGCTTCAAAGGGTTATTTGAGGACCTAAGAAGATGGCAGGTATGAAGCATGTTCCCGGGCATTTGCTTCCCTCCGTCACAAATCACACTGCCGCATGGTACAATGTTGCCTCATACACACGAACAAAGAAGAATTCCATTATTATTTCTTGCCAAAATTAAACAGCTGTGTCAGAATTCTCCAGCCACGGTTTCTCTACATTTCTCAGGCTGAGACTTTTTCTCAAGGGAATTCCTAATTAGTTATTATCTATTCAACACACACACACACACACACACACACACACACACACACACACGGTGGTATGGCGGAAGCAAAAACCAAACCAAAGAAAACACACTTAAGCTAAAAGTAAACCTGTGGACAACACAATTCTAAAAATACTTTATTTTTCTACCCAGTGTTGTAACCTTCCTAATAGTGAATCCTCCTTTTACAGAGTCACAGAGAGCACTTAGAAAAACACACCAACCAACTTTCTGTACTTGGCACATTTAAAAAATGTAGAGCCCGTGTCAAGTGCTTGTGAAAGCAGATGTGCAAGGGGGGTTCTGCTGGCATGAACCCCAGGTCGTTCATTACTTGCCCATTATTCATATACCAGTCCCACGAAGCCAACATGGAATCCCTTCCATCACTTTCTCCCTGAGGCACAAATACAGCTTAAAATAGGACTGTTCAAACTGGCTGATTGGGATTGGTTTGCAACGTAAGTAGCTTTCTCAGTCTCGGGGAAACGCTGACTGAATAAAATCTGTATTTCTGTAAGAACGCTATGTATCTTAGAAGAGTGAATCCAAAGTGGAATTAAGCAATTTTCAACTGAAAGTGAGAATATTTTTTCTAAAGATTTTATTTATTTATTTGACATAGAGAGAGAGATCACAAGTAGGCAGAGAGGCAGGCAGAGAGGGGGAAGCAGGCTCCCCGCTGAGCAGAGAGCCCGATGCGGGGCTCGATCCCAGGACCCTGAGATCATGACCTGAGCCGAAGGCAGAGGCTTTAACCCACTGAGTCACCCAGGCGCCCCTGAAAAAGAGAATATTTAGTATCTATCTTCATTCTCAACAAAATACCAAAACGGTATTAATGATGGTCTTGACAACAAGTACCATTGCTTTTACCTAAGAGACAAGAGGAGGAGGCTAACAAAACTGGTACAATACTTCAGGACACAATGATATAGTTTGATTTCCTTTCCCCATCCGTGACCCATCTGACCACGATGGCACGGACCTGCCCATTTCCCTTCTCCCCATGCAAAGGGGAAGAGAGACAGAGCGTGACTCCTCTTAGGAAGAGATCTTCCAGGCTGCGCGTCAGGAGAGCCCCTGGACAGGAGCAGCCCCGCTCTCTTCAGTCAGCAGCAGCCCGGCCTGCCAAAACCAAACAGCTGTGGGAACTTCCACAGCTGCGGCTGCCACCATTTCTCAGAACTCTCCCCCGGACCTCAGATTGAGAAATCCTATCTGTCCTTCAGTGCCCTCTGTAGCCAGCGGCAGTTCATTTCTCCTGGGTGGTTTGTGCCAAATTTCTCTCTTCCTGAGACCTGCCACATTACACGTGAATTGGAAGTCAGTTAAAAGCAAAACAAAATTAAGACAATATCACTATTCGATTTTTCTCGAGATTCATCTTAGAATTACCATTTTCCTGCCTTTCCTCTCCGCACCTACCCCAAAACATGGACCCCAGAAAATACCCCGTTACCTCAAAAGCAAGGGAAGGCCCCCTCTAAGGGGCCAAACCCAAGGGAAGGCCCCCTCCAACACAGCTTCACCCACAGCTCAAAATAGGGCTTCTAGGAGCAATGCTTGCTGATTTGGTTAAAATAAAAAGCTCTGCACAATCAATGTCTTCTCTGCAATCCTACCATGGGGTAGCATTCCGCATCACGAAACATGTGAATTTGGGGTTGTTGCCGTACTTTCATATTTATATGCACATATTCCAAATACAATCGGTCGCTTAGTAGTTGTTTTGTGAACACAAGCAGGCTGATATATTTGATATTTACAAGTGAAAGCAGTGGCTAGGGAGGGGGGCAGGAGAGCTGAGTAACATCTGGGTTCTTCACTTACTCACACAAGTATTCACTAAATATCAGTGTGCCAGTGGCTGGGGGCTTCGAGCTCATTAAAGTACTTCTAGAAGCTTCATTTTGCTCACACCCCCATGGTTTGAGGGGATGGCTCAGCTTTTGTGATTCTCATTTCAAAGGTGAATCCAAATCTCTGGATTCTCTGTCCAATGCTCTACTTTAAACACTAGGGGTCAGCAGCCTTCCAAAAGTTGCGAGTCAAGGGCCGAGCCCTAATTCCTGGGGTCTTGGGGTGCTGCTATAAGTGGGTGGGGGCTGATTCTCACAACAGAGAGAGTCCAATAGATACTAGATGCTTTCCCACACCCTACTCCCAGTCTTTTATAAATAGAACCTTTACATTTATTTGGGTACCCTCAGCTTCTCATTCAAAGCCCAGGTGCCTGGGGGAAGTTAATCTGGGAGTGGGATTTGTGGCTCAAAGTTAACTTGCGTTATCCCACTTCCCAGCTTCATGTATTGGGTCAGGGACAAACATGTGACCCTATTTAGACCAATAAAGACTGAAGAGAAATTTGCTGAGAGTGACAGGGAAAGTAGTTTCCTTGCTCTTTCTATAACCCCCACCTCCCCCTCTACTCCATCCCTACCTCCCTCTCTCCCCCTCCTCACCCCCCACACCTCCCAGGAAGATGAAGAAACCCAAAGCCCTAGAGACATAGTCATCTGGTAACTAGGGACAGCTGTAAGATGAACGCGACTGAGAAAACAAAACAAAATACCCAACAAAAACAAACAAAAATTCCCAGCTGAGTGGTGAAAGCAAGACCTTTGCAAAGCATAAACTGGGGAAAAATAGGACTCCAGCCCAGCTCTTTGCTACTGACCGCCCTCCCTTGGAGAGCTCTAAGCTCTCCTCTCCTCTGGCTCTCTATGACAGCGACAGCGGCAGTTTCTAAGTTCACTGGTTCAGTAAAGAAAGAGCCAGTGAGAGGGTCCAGGGAGTCCCCATACAAGTCCAAGGACAGGAAAAACCTCTCTACTTTCCCTAGGCTACTTATACAAAAAGAAACATTGAATGGGTCCTTGTACCTTCTTGGGTTTTTTAAAGATGAGGGGCTATGGTGATAAAGGGCATGGATTTTGGAGTCCACCAGACCCAAGTTCAAATTCCAGCAACTCCCCTTGCTAGTTATGTGACTGTCCCTGACCTTTTACGTCTATAAAATGAAAAGGAATAAAGCCTTACCTCTCTGAGTTGTTCTGAAGTTTAAGTGTGAGAACATATGTAATGGGTTGAGTATTCAAAAAATAGTTGCTAGGACTATTATTTTAATATTCCTTCAGAGGAGAGAGCACTATGACAGGAGAAAGCAGAGAAGCAGGCAGCTCCCTAAATATTCTTCCCAATGCATCTATTTACGTCCCACCCACGATGAGATGCCCTGAGTGTGTGTGTGCTGATAAGAGTAGGTCGCAAGACCTTCAGAATCCACATCCCTCACACAGTCTGTATCTATGACCTTCAAATGGAAGTCACAAGCTTCTGAAAGTAAGTGCAGGTTTTGAGCTAGTGATTCATTAATGATGTAATTCCTTGGGTAGGTCTTATTTGTAGTGAAGCAGTGTGCAAAGGAGCTACTAAAAATGATAAAGTTGTCATCTTTGCTGCTGCTGCTTTTTTTTTTTAATGCATGCGCTTCCAAAGATTTCTATCATTCATTCAAAGGCAGCACTCAGCCTAAATGGGGAGGACCCACATCCGCACATTTGTTCCAGGATTCCCACCCTAGGCAAAGCATACATAAGGTATCCTCTGAAAGAGGACCAGAGGCAATCTTTCTCCCTTACACGGTGATCTCCTTTTCATTCTTTCTGTGGCAGACTGCTAGTCCCCCAGTATCTGTTCTCTCCCTCTTCCTCATTGAGAGAATATCTTCTCACCCCCGCACTCCAGGATGAGACCACTTTCTAGCCTCCCTTGCAACCAGGTATGTGTCACACACATATGAGTCACAGCCCTGTGAATACATTCTAGCTCACTGGATCTAGACAAAGGCATCAGTTGTGACTTCTGGGAGGTGTCCTGAAAGGAAGGGAGATGTGCCCTTCCTCCTTCCCACCAGCTGGATTACAACGTGATAAAAGGTGTTCAAGCAGCCAATCTGGACCATGAGGAAGAAAGGCCTGTATTGATGATGATGGAACAGCAAAACAGGAAAAAAATCCTCAGTTATCTTGAAACTGCCTTCAGTTCCTGACCTCCATATTTCTTTTACATGCAGGAGAAATAAAATTCTACCTTGTTTGAGGCACTGGCATTTGAGGCTTTTTTTTTTTTTTTGGTCACTCACAGCTAAACCTAATCCGAACTGATATTTTCCTACATCCATCGTTTATGTTTTCTCCATTCATCTGTGAGACCAGAACTGCACTGTTTTTAACAATGACAAGCCACTTACGAATGGGGTATGGGTTCATCAGTCATTCCCATCATACTCCCCAAATCCTACTCAGATCCTACAAAATGAATTCTACCCACGGTGTAACATCGGAAAGGTCACCTCCCAGACATGGAAAGAAATAGAGATTTTTTTTTTAAACCAAAAACAAAACCTTTTTGTTTATTTTATAGAAAATCCTATCTATTCAAGATGACTGCTTTCTCCTACTTTAGCCAGCAATATTATGAAACGAAGACTATTTTCTTAGTGACCTAAACCTCTCAAATGCTTACTACCAGTTAAAAATAAAATATCTGCTCCTTGTGAGCATCAATTAGATACAATGTAATAAGAGACAATGTACTCTGGAAGAAGGTCAGGGGCCTTGGCTTTGGGTCTAGGAGCACTTCTTGGCTTTGCCACTTACTTGCAATGTGACTTTGGTAGGTGATTTAACCCTTTCGTACTTCCAGTTTCTTCATCTATAAAATGAAACCTCATACAATACAGCTGACCCTTGAACAACACTGATTTGAACTGGGCAGGTCCACATATACACAGATTTTTTTCTAATAAATACTGTACCGTACTGTAAGTGTATTTGCTTTTTAAATGGTTTTCTTAACATTTTCTTTTCTGGTCAACAGTAGGCAATTAGTAGTTAAATTGGGGGGAGGGGAGCCAAAAGTTATATGCAGATTTTCAGCTGCAGGGGGGATGGTACTCCTAAGCCCTGCACTGCTCAAGGGTCAACTGTACTTGCAAAGAAAATCAAATGAGCTAATATGTGCAATGCACCCAGCACATATTTAGGTGCTCTAATAACAAAAGATTCTTTTTGTTTGTTCTTTTTGTTATAAATGAAAGGCTATGGAGTTTAGGTCAGTAGAACTGTGTCTTAAAGTTTTTTTAGTCTCTTAAAACTTACTAGTTTTATAACAATAATGGATTTCAGTTACTTAAGACTCAGTTTTTTCATCTGTCAGCCAGGCTTAGGACAGCAGTGATATCATTAATCATAACAATAACCGCTGATATGTTGCATGCTTTTCGAATTTCAGGCACTGCATTAAGTCTTCTATTTTCATCGCTTCATTAAAACCTGTATATTCTACCTCCAAGAGATGGTTTTAAGGATGTAAATAAAAATGAGAAGCTGATTATAAGGATACTGTGTGTAAAGCAAGTTTATAACACTGTAAGGTACCTACTAATATAATAGATACCTTCTTTTAGAAGCAAATACCTTAAATTTTAGAAAGCAAAAGATTACAATCACAAAGGAGATATAAAAAATTTGTTCCTTCCTGAAACTTGTATTTAATTAATTAAAAATGTTTTTAAAGATTTTATTTATTTATTTGACAGAGAGAGACACAGCCAGAGAGGGAACACAAGCAGGGTGAGTGGGACAGGGAGAAGCAGGCTTCCCGCAGAGCAGGGAGCCCGATGTGGGGCTTGATCCCAGGACCCTGGGATCATGACCTGGGCCGAAGGCAGATGCTTAAGGACTGAGCCACTCAGGAGCAATCTAAAGCTATATAACGTCAGAATAGAGCCACCTGTTTTTGTTATTCCTTGCCATAAAGGAGGCAACAAAATATCCATGCAGAATATATGAATTTTCTTTCTTTTTTACTTTAAATAGTCCTTACCATTTGATGCAGAAAAAAGTAAGTATCTTGACAATTCCTAAGAAAAATATATTATGTACTCATATGTTCTATGTGTAAATATATATTTAATACATTTGCATGCACTGTTTTATTTATAAATAAATGTTTGTGTTCCATAATGTGTTTGTAGATTGACCAGAATTCAGAAATTTCTCCCTTCAGAGAAACATTTTCAACTGTAACTTACTTACAGTAATAGCTACCACCCCAGCTGAAAATTCTTCCTTATATAAAATCCTTGTATATACATAAACTTACTTTGTATATAACTTTTCTATAAGTGCAAGAACATTTTGCCCAATTTTGAGTCACTCCTATAGGACATAATGAGAGACCAAAGGACTCAGTGAGGAGTGAAAAGGGAAAAAAAAGTAGATGCCACAAGCAGAGGTTTTTACAGGACAGCCTTGGATAAAGGAAGAATCCAGCCCAAGAAGATTACAAACTGTTGGGGCGCTTGGTGGCTCAGTTGGTTAAGGGTCTGACTTTTCATTTCAGCTCAGGTCACGATCTCAGGGTTGTGAGATGGAGCCCCGCGCTGGGCATGGAGGCTGCTTAAGATTCTCTCCTTCTCCCTCTGCACCTCTCCCCTACCCTCTCTTAAAAAAGAAGAAGAAGAAAAAGAAGAAGAAGATTACAAATTGCGTGTTTTTTAAAAAAAATGCCCTTAGTTGCCAACAGTTAAAAATGGGGATTTTCACATAAAAATCCCATGACCTACATTTCAGCACAGCCCCAAGGAGCTGGTTGTGCCCAGTGCATTCTAGGTTCCCTTAGATTAAGTCCACTGTCTTCATTTTTCAGGGTGTGGTAAGGCTTCCCTTATTTAAAGCATATGAACTTGCATATATGATTGGAAGTATCTTGAGTTTGCACACACACACCTCTCCCCTCGGTAAAAATAACAGACTGTGGGCCTCCAGCAGCAGAAAAAAGATCTGGCATGGTTCGGTTCTCCTTCCGTTGCTGGGACCCTCCCCGTCCATCAGTGGTCAGGGACCACACGTGGAGAATCACGGCCATATTGTCGCAGAGCAACAGTTACTGTGGAGGCTGGGGTTTCTCAGACCCAACGGTCTCACTGCAAAGCTGACCTTCTAGATACCAGTGGATAGCAGGGTTGATAATGATATTCCATCGCTGTAGGTAGTTTAGTTTGTGAGCCTGGCTTTGAGTAGCTTTGAATCAGTCCCTTTCCTGGATCTGTTAGTGGGGGAAGGGCAGCTGCAAGAGCGGCTCTGGGGGGAGAGCAGAAAATTCTGGCCTTTAGGACTCAGGCATGCCATTATCATGGTCAGAGGTATGCACTGACTGTGCACTGGGGAGGTTGGAAAGAGAAACATGGTTCAACTATACTCGACCTTTGCTTCTAAGAGTGAGATCAGGGAGGTGAGCATCAGCCTGGTCATAAAATCAGGTGTCGTGTGTGTTTCATTTGTACTCATTTGTGTTGTACGCTGAATGTAAGTCCAAGAGGCAGAGACTGTTCACTGTTGTATCCATGACAGTTGGAGCAGCGGGTGGCAAAAGATGCTCAATTAATACGTGTGGAATAAGTGAATGAATGAAAACACCACTCCTTTCTTCCTGGAGGCCTCTTCTTCCTAAGACCAGGCTGCCACCATCTCTCACCTGGAAGACGTCTTCGACCTCTCAGCAGAGACAGACCCCAGGCCTCTGTGTTTCTTTCGCTCAAATCCAATCTCCACCTTGAATAATCTTTCTAGAATCCAAATCCATTGTATCACTTCTCCATGTAAAACCCTGCAAGAGTTTTCTTATTATTCTTAGGATAAAGTTCAGGGGTGTCTGGCTGGCTCAGTCAGTAGAGCATGTGCCTCTTGATCTTGGGGATTGTGAGTTCAAGCCCCATATTGGGTGTAGAGATTACTTTAAAAGAAAATTTAAAAATCTTAAAAAAAAAAAAAAAGGATAAAGTCCAAATTTTTAGATGGGACCCCAACCCATCCCTCTCAACCTGGCCAACCTTACTCAACTTCTCCGTGTGCCCAGCACTCTCCTGCAGGCCCCTACTTCCCATCACCCACTACACTGGGGGCAAACTCCTTGCTTATCCATTGGGTCTCAGCATGAGCCTTCCAGGTGTTCTCACGGCTCCTTATTCCCCATCATTATGCCTACCATGTTCCTCTGCCACAAGCTGTGGGGCCGTCTGTCCGCTGGCCAGTTAACATGGTCAGGCTCGTCTGTCTGGTCACCTTGGTCCCTGGCACTTGGCTCAAGGAGGGCCTGGCACCAAGGAGGCTTCGAGGAAACTTTTCTGGAGAAGTAGGTTTTATTTTTTCCAGGTTTGGTGCCATGTTCCTTGTGATCCTCCATTTCATGACCTCAAAGATAAGAAAGCTGAGGCTCAGGGCGGTGAAGTAATTTGCCTGAAGTTAGGATTCAGAATCAAGTCAGTGGACCCCAGAGCCCACTTCCTTCCCACTGTGCCATGTGGTGGCACTTAGCCTTCCTTTTCCACGAGAGCAGCCCAGGCGGCATACCTGTGTCTGAGTGCGCTTGACGGGATTGCATCTATTACCTCAGGAAGAAGGAATGCCTGAGGAGATGGAATTTTTGGTGGTTACTCAAGACTGTGCACACAAACATGAATAAAGCCTCTTGAACACCAGAGTAAAGGAATGTAGGTCAAATAAATTGCCCTGCCCAGCGTCTCCCTCTATTACCCAACTTTTCTCACTGCACGTGTAAGGCCACAAGTGGAAGATAGTTAAATGGAAAATTCCAGGGGCTTTGTAACAGAATTAAAAAAAAGGCTCAAGAAATCGAGGAAAGGATTTTAAAATCACTTTCCTTTTTTATCACTCCAATTTGGAAGTTCAGATTTACTAATTTATTAAGAGTCAGCCAGGTATGGAAAATGGTGGTAGGCCTTTGGAAAAATAAGCCTTGTTTGGCTGTTATGAAAATTGAGTAAATGATGATAATGACACAGAAAACTAACATTAGTTATGGGTCAGGTGTACATACACATTGCCATTTAATTCTCTAACAACCCTGTGAAGTCAGGTACTATTAATAGCCCCATTTTACAGATATACAAGTCAAGGTATAGAAGGGTCAAATAATTTGCTCAGGGTCACAAACTAGGAGGGATAGAAAGGATTAGAACCTAGCTCAGCTTGTTCCAAAACCTGCCCTGCTCTACTACGCAGTACCAACTTTCTGGTTCGTGTAATACTCATATAAATTACACTTCCTAATAGAGTAACATCTTTAGAAAAATGTGGTACAGAATTGTCCTAACGACATTTCAGTACTAATTTGTAAAGTATCCTACATACGTGCTGTCTACAGTAAGAAACTTCACAAAGTTGACATAATGCTCAATTCCTTCAAAGGTAACAATGGAAGAAAAAGAAAAATCCCTTGGAGGAAGAATCTGAAGGAAAGACTTAGGAAGTAAGTGGATGCAGGAGTTCCACATTTTAACCTAAGAGACATTTAAGGACATCTAATAAAATCAAGTTTTATAGTGACCTGCTGGATACTGTTACCAGCGGAGGCAAAATATTCAGGTTCAAAAATATACAATGACCTAACTGACTTATCAATACCATGGCTGCAGAAATAAGTGGTACCACTGCCTCCTGTCAATTTAGAGGAATTAAAAAAATAGTCCTTCATGTTCATAATTTTGCAGGGTTTAATGCTGAACACAAAGATGTGGATCTCCTGAGCAGCAGAAAGCCAAAGACCAAACACAACAGGAAAAGCCAGTTAGTCATGGAAAAATGGATAATTCAGTAGCTGGTCGTTTAAGTCCTTATTCTAACTGAATGACATCATCTAGGAGGAAAACACTGTGGTGCTTGTCCAGAAAGTTTCAGTCACTTCCCTCCTTGATATACAGAGTACGTGGTTTTAGTTTGTGTCTCCCTTTCATGATTTCATAGTCTTGCTACGCTCTCAGAGTGATTATTCATCTCTCCACGGTCAACGTAAGGCTTCTTCACTGAAGCGTTCTTGTTCTTGTACGTCTGTCCTTTGCTTCGGCACCATGACTCTCAACTCTTGGCATTGAAACTCATATCCCACATCTCCAAATTCCCTTTTACTATTGTTAGCATTACCTAGCAAGTGTCACAGAAGAGGGGGGGACTGTAGCTGTGCAGATGGCTCTCTCCCTGTTATCCCCACATGTCACTGCTCAGTCACGCTGTTTTCATCTCTGCTTTTCTCTGGGGAGCCGGGGAAGGATGAGTGCGTGATGGCTCCACCCCGGTAGGCCTCCTTTGCAAGTAGCAGCTCATCAAAGACTCACTGGATTCCAACCAATCACTTTGTGCCAACTTACTCACGCAGACTCCTCTCTGATCCCCCCTTCCCCCCACACAGACCGTCTCTCACTAGGTTCTGAAGATTCCGCATGCTTTACATGGCTTGTATTTCTGCCCTTTTCTCTTCCACTGCTACCTTCTGTCTTGATTTGGGAGGGTTTGCCCTGCGTATCCAGGGCTCCTAATACAAACCTCGCATGGCAAAACCCTGGGGAAATACTGCTCCACACACTGCTGGCTGCCTTCCACGCATGCTACTCCATGGCCCTGTGGTCCCCACGCAGTCTCTCTTCCATGTCTCCATAATTTTACACATGCTATTCCCGCTGCCTGGAACGCCTTCTTCCATATCCTCCCGGCAAACCAGGGTTAATTATTTTTAAAGACCTAGCCCAAGATTCTCTTCCTCTGACCCACCAAATAAAGTGAATCCTTCCTGTGGACCACCATCGTGCCTAAGTGGATACTTTTAGCACATATCTTAACCAATACTGAGATGGTTTTCATGGTAAGCATCCCTATTTGGGAATCAAAATATGCTTTCCGATCCCAGCTCTGCCCCCTTACCAGCTGTCTTAGTTCATTTGGGCTACCATAACAAACTGCCATAGAATAGGTGACTTAAACAACAGACATTTATTTCTCATAATCTGGAGGACAGGAAGGCCAAGATCAAGGTGCCAGCATATTGGTACTTAGGCGGAGCCTTCTTCCCACATGGTGGAGAGAGGAGAGGGTACTAATCCCATCATTAGGGCTCCACTCTCATGACCTCATCTAAACTAATTACACTCCTTCCCTCCAAAGACTCCACACTTGCTAATACTATGACATTGGGGGTTAGGGCTTCAACATATGCACTTTGAGGGGGGACACAAACCTTCAGTCCACGACACCAGCTATGATATTGATATCTCTAAGTGTCATCTGCAAATGGAGCGAATAAGAGTACCTACCCCATTCAGCTGTTGGCACTATCCTAGGAAGTACCGATGTTAGCGAAGAAACTAAAGCAAAGAGATTAAGCATATTTCCAAATGTCACATAGCTAGTAAGCAGAGAAGCAGGGCCTTAACCCCAAGCAGTCTGGCTCAGGCCCACATTCTTAACTACTAGAAACCTGTATTCCCTATTAGGAAATGTACTGGCTAAGTTGTTGAGTTGCCAAACGTCTAAATTTGGTTCTTTCCTGCTCAAAGGTCACAGAGTCTTTAGCAGACAGTGTTTGGCAGAAGCACCGGGGCAGAGGCAGAATGAGCTAATGGACTTAGGGCCCATGTCTGTGCTCCAGCTCCATAGAACTGTTTTCAGCTCCTTTACTGAGCCCTTGACTTTAGCCATACTCTTGTAGGTCTTCCCATTCTACTTCACTTCTAAAAGACCAAAGTCAACATCACGTCTTTTATGACAGATGTTAGAACTCTCTGGGGAACAATCAAATCAGAATCTATTGGTGCGTCCCAGGCACCGGTAGTTTTAAGGGGCACCACCCACCTTCTGCTCATCATCTCAATAAGCAGTTAGAATTAGAAAACCATTGCCAGGAGCTTCCCCTTCCCCCAGGCAGCTTCCTCCAGCTCATGATCATCTTTTGGGTGACACCCACCAGTCTATGAGGATCCTGTTTGTTGGCCTGTCACTGGAGTTCCTGATCATTTTAACACCATGAGAACTCCCCTTTGGCATTCTGGTGGGGCCTGTGGACTCTTTTATAGAAGGATGTTTTTATATGCACATAGCAAAAAACGTAGGATTACAAGAAAATCAGTTATATTGAAATACAAATATATTGGCCATTAGGAGTGACCAGGTTTGATCCTGACCTTAAGGTCAGGGATCCAGACTTCTCGTATCTAGGGGCTGAACACACACTCGGTAGTCAACAAATGCTTGTCAGGAGAACAAATTCAAGAGTAAGTCACACTCTGTTGAGAATTATTGTTCTAGTGGCAGAAAAGTACTCTACTTGAGGGAAACTTCAGCGATGCACCATTTCAGAGCTGATGAGATTCAAATGTTATGCAATCTATTTCTGAAACAAGTTCCTAGGCATGTGAAAATTTAAAAATTGGTAGCCTTCTAAAAAAATCAATAAGATCAAACTTCTGAATATGGTATCATCACTTCCAGCCTTTGGAAATGTTCTTCTCTTGCCTATCAGGAACTGTAGAAAAGAAATGTGGCTAACTCAGATATTTCTGTACTCAAATGAGAAAAATGGGATTTGAATTTTTTTCCCACTGCAGTAGACAGAATAATGGCCTCTCCCAAATATGTCCATGTCCTAATCCCCAAAACCTGTGATTATATTTTCCTACCTGATAAAAGGGACTTTGTAGATATGATTAGGTTAAGGGTCTTGGATGGGGAGCTTATCCTGTATTATCCAGATGGGTCTAGTGTAATTACCATCCTTATAAGATGAAGGTAGGTAAAGTCAGAGGAGGGGATGTAATGACAAAAGCAGAGGTAGGAATGGGGGGCCATGAGTCAAAGAGTGCAGACAGCCTCTGGAAGCTAGAAGAGACAAGGAAATGAAGTCTCCTTTAGAACTTCCAGAAGGAATCAGCCCTGCCAACAGCTTGATTTTCACCCTTCAAGACCATTTCAGACCTCTGGACTCCAGTACTATCAGATAATAAATGTGTTGTTTTAAGCCACCAAGTTTGTTGCAATTTGTTATAGCAGCGGTAGAAAACTAATACATCTGCCCATATCCAATGAGCAACAAAACGGTCAATAGAAGCAATGTAAGAGAAAGAACCAAGCACACAGGTTGGCTGTTTCCTTTATGCCAGTGTTTCCTAACTGGTTGTGTGTTAGGACCGCCTGTGGAGCTCAGATAGATAGATACATACATACATACATACCAGACAGGTATAGATACAGATACACACACACACACACACACACACACACACACACACACACACGCTAATGCTAGGGTCCCAACTGCATCAGGCTCTTAAGATAGGAGAGTGATAACTTGGATCTGAATATATCAAAGGCTCTCAGGGTTTGCGATATACAGGCAAGGCTAAAAACCCTACCGCATACCAACAAAAGTAGGATAAGATATAGTTTAACACAGCCCTTTTCATCCAAGATAAATATATGCTATGTATAAACATTCTTATTAATTCTTATAAGCGACTGTGAAAGGAGATGGCAAATACAAAATAAAAATAAGCAAAGAATCAAACAGTTTGCCCTCAGTTATTGGCAAATCTCTGATGTGGTTAAACAAAGAATCCAAGTTCTTTCTAAAAATTCAATTCAGTACTCTAGTCACTAGGAGAGAACACATCTCTTCACGCCAGCCCATATCAAATCTCCATTCCGATTAGCAAACCGTCAACCTGTAAGTAAGGCCTGAAAACCCCAAGGCCTGAAAAATGGTTAAGGCACTTGAGTTATTTATTTTTAATTCTCTTATTAAAACTTTAGAAATGAAAAGGCAGTCACTTAAATCCTTTCTGGAGGTAGGAAAGGGAGTTGCATAAATCCTAAACATACTAATAACTTTAAAAGAAAAATTCCCTTCCAAGCCAATGACAGCTAAGATGCTGATTAACTGTGCAAATGAAACACAAATATCTCAACAATGAAAACTTCACCATTAAATTTACTAATGTCCAAAATGCCTACTCAAACTATGAATGATTACCAAAATGGTAATAATTAATAACAACAGGGGTGCCTGGGTGGCTCAATCATTTGAGCATCCAACTCTTGATTTATGGTTCAGGTCATGATCTTCGGGTCCTGGGATCAAACCTGCCTCAGGTTCCCTGCTCAGCAGGGAATCTGCTTGGAGATTTCTCTCCCCCTCCCTCTGCTCCTCCCCCCAGCTTGCACGCACATGAGCACACACTCATTCTCTCAAATAAATAAATAAATCTTAAAAAAAATAATAACAACAACACGTTACCATTTATGGAGCACTTACTACCTCCCAGACACCATGTCAAGTGCTTTACACACACCACCCTTTAGCAGTCCTGTGACACTAGTGTTTATTCTTACATCATAGACTAAGAATTGAGCTCAACGGGGTAAGATACCGGTGTGGCAGAGCTGGAACTCAAAGCCAAGTCTGTCTGATGCCCAAAGCCATGGCACTTGACAGGCCCTTAAGCAAGTCTTGTTGAACTGCTCTGAATAGGATACAAGGAGGGCACTATCATTACCAACTCCATCAGCCACAAAGAAATTCTCTAAAAAGAGAAACCATGGAATTTTAATCTTTAGAAGAAAATGAGTCATTTTTTTTCAAGACACAAGACGGATACATTGAGATAAGAACAGTTATTATGAGGGCAGAATTTTACACCCAAATAAGAACATGACGTCAAATAAAATCCCAAAGTGAAATGAGAGAATCACACAGAATTCTATTCTCTGAGAAACTTCAATGTGATATTAAAAATAAGTTGAGATTTCAGTTTCCTTAATTGACATAAAAGTTACTTCTTAACAACAACTAGGGAACAATCTGCAGGATAATCTAAATAGATTAACAGATTCCCTCCATTGTTCTTTATAAGGGATCCCTTTATCACAAATACTACCCTTCCTTGAGATACTGGTTTTTGTTGTTGTTGTTTTAATAGAAACAAGTGAATAAAACCGAGAGTAGAGACCAACACAGGAAGGGAGGGAAGCAAAGAAAGCCATGAGCCTCTGCTCTATGATGCTGAGGTTGAGACTCTGTAAACCATATTTCCCAGGCTCCTTTGCCACCTGGCTCCCTGCTAGGTCCTGCCTATGGGAGGCACCGGTGGACTGACCAGTGAGAGCAGAGGAGGGAGATTTTTGTGAGGTCCAGCTCCTTTGGGGCATTCCTCCCGCAGCTGCAGAGAGCACCAGTCCTAGGACAACCCTTCTGTGATCTGAGTATGGCTGCCAGTTGTGGCCCAGGGATGGTCCCCAAGCATGTCTCTGTCCCTCCACCTCCACCACCACAATCCTGGGCTCTGGGCCAGCCACATGAGGCCCCTCCAAGGAAGATTCTGGTAACACTATCTCTTCCCTTTTGTTCCATCAACCCTCAAGGTGGAGGCAGGCGGCTTCTTGTAATTACTAGTCTCCGGATTACCTTGGTGTCCACTTTTTGTTCTTCCTTCACTTGTGTAACCAATTCTCTGTACTAAATCTACTTCCTGAAATTTGTAGAATGGTTTCTGTTGGCTGACTGGACCCTGGGATGGTAGGACAGTGAAACGAGAAGGTTAAACATGAGAACACATCTGCTTTGTGGTGTGTCACGGAGACTGGCGTAGATCTACGTCTTGTCTGCACTGAGGTCCACGCACAATAACCCACAGGCAGTTTCAGGGCCATCCATCCCCCTGTGCTAAGGCTATTTATTCAAATGTTTTTTTTACAAGAATTCATGGCAGGCACGGTGTGAGGGGTTATGCAGACTTAGCCCACATTCTGATTTCTCAGAACCAGTTTCAAGGGTCTGTCTTTATTCAAAGGGCCAAATTTTTAATGCTGGTAAAGGCAATTGCAGGATTCCAAAATAAGAACACTAAAACAAATAATATAAATATAACTTTTTTACAACACAATTTGGTTCAAATATCTTTATTAAGAAAGGATTCCCATTCTTAATGTAAAATTTAAAAATAGCATGATGGAGGCAGGAAGCCAGAGCTCGGGAAAAATGACTTCTAAATGGATTTGGAACATTTTGAAAATATGAAATATATAAATGTTTTTCAAAGTCAAGTTCCCTTCATGCGCAAAGATGGAAATAATCTCGTAAGAGGAGATTATACCTTTACTCAAATTAACCACCAAGAAAGGAAACTCAACATATAAAGGACACACATTAAATTCTAATGCTGCCCAAGTTCCTCTTTCATAAAAACAGTATATGTTACATCTAATGAAAAGTTACTATAAAAATTAAATGTTTAATGATTCGCTAAAAGTACTTCCAGTCTCCGTGGACTTTGTGCCCCACTGCTGAGTAGGGTTTGCGGTGCAGAGCATTCTTACCCACCAGTAAAAACTGAAGCTTTCCACTTAGAGGATCCATTCCGCAAACAATGGCCCTGTCTAATCCTTGTACAAAGTCCAGGGAGGGAGGGCCTTGGCCGGTCAGAACGTGACCATCCTTGGTGGGGGTGGGTCCAGCAAACAATCAATCATCCCATTCCTTGGCGGATTCTCCAGCTCCTTCTGCTCAGCGAAGCACGGAGCTGCCCGAGCAGGGACCAGTCCTCCTAAGCTGATATGATTATTCTGCTCACCGTGCTGGTTTTAGTTCTTATTATAAATCAATAAATTTGCACTGATTTTTCACATCAGCCTGGTAATCTGGATTTATTTGAGTCCATCTCTGAAAAATCGAACAACCTTCTCAGGATCACAAAATCAGTTTCTGAGCCATCAGGCTAAGGGGCAGATCCTGGATCACAGAAAGCAATGACTCTCAAAGTGCGGTCCTTGGATCAGCAGTATCAATGTCATCTGGGACTTGTTAGAATTGCAAATCCCTGGGCCCAACCCAAGATCTCCTGGGTCAAGGGGGCGGAGGCCAGCTCTTTGTTTTTTAACAAGCGCTCCAGGGGATTCTGATGTCTGCTCAAGTCTGAGAGCCATTAAATTGAAATGACATAGTTATCTGAGGGCGAGTGGGGAATGGAGAGTTAAGTTTAGGTGTCAACTTGGCCAGGCGTTGGTGCCCAGTTGGTTGGTCAAATGCCAGTCTAGATGTTGTTGTGGAGGTATTTTTTAGATGCGACTAACACTTAAATTCTTAGACTTTGACTAAAGCAGATTATCCTCCACAATGTGGGCCTCATCCAATCAGGGGAAGGACTTATGGGAAAAGACTGAGGTCCCCTGAAAAAAAAGGAACTCTTGCCTCCAAACTTACTTTAGACTTAAGATTTCAGCAGCAACTCTTGTTCAAATTTCCAGCCTGCCAACTTGCTCTGTAGATTTGAGACTTCTCCGTCCCAGGAACAGCCAACTCCTTAAATCTCTCTCTCTCTCTCTCTCTCACACACACACACACACACCCCTACTGGTTTTGTTTCTTTGTTTCTCTGGAAAACTCTAATACAGGTTTAATATGTGTGTACATTAGAACTGGGATTCTGTTTTTTCCAGTACTATATGCTTCAGTGCCTGGAACGTAGTAGGCTCTCTCTATTTTTGATGAATGTATGAACTGTGCTAAACCCACTTAGAAAAGGAAGTGGATAATTTGGCCCTGTGAGGGGCTCTTGGAAAACAGTCAACCCTGAGGACACCTCCACTAAATTCCTGTGAGCAATAAACCTCTCCTCAGGAATCTTCTAGAGTGTATAGATAATCAACGGGAAATCGCATTCAGGAATTGTATTTAGTGTTTCTGAGTTTAATTTCTTACCAGTGAAAGAATGCTCAGCACTCAGCAGGCCATTCTTAAGATTTTGTTCGATCCACAAGACCCACTGTTTTAAGCGGCATGAGCCCAGTGACTGCATCTTGTCATTTCTGTTATGCTGTATGTGTAATCTAGCGCATGATTTTAGAGTAGATTCTTATCAGTACATTGTTTTTTTGGATAGAGTGAAATTGAAAACCTTGTCTCAAATCCTGTCAATTTTAGTGTCTGCCCCAATACATTAATCTAAAGAATGTACTTTCCTGAGTGATGGGACTAGAGCTCATGGACTGGGACCCTGTCTCCACACCCCCCTCAGACACTCAGCAGAGGCAGCTAAGAACAAAGGCACAGCTTAGCTTCCAAGGCTGAGGGGATTGTTTCTGAGGGTCAAAAGTCATCTTGATTAGACTATTTGAAAAGTCTGGGATGGTCATTCTATCTGCCGCATGAAATCAGAAAAAGTAAACATTCTTTGGCTAGCCTCCACCCCCGGGGCGCCTGAAGCCCAAGTCAAGTTTCTTTGAAAACATGCCAGATGTCCAGTGCTGGTGGACTGCCTCAGGCTGAGTGAGGAGCTGGTCCAGGGTAGGCAGAGGCGGCAGAAAGGAGGACGAGGGCCAACAAAGTAGTCCTGAGGCTGAATCTTTGAAAGCCGCTAAACTACAAAGGTATTCTCTTGGAGGGAAAATACTAAGAATTACTTTGTTGGATTTGCTCTCTGTTCACCTAAAAAAAAAAAAAACACCTCAGAATTTGAGGAAACCGATTCACATTTCACACTGATTCCCTTCAGCTCCCTAAGCTCTCAACAAGGGCCCAACTCTAGGGCAGGACCTGGGGCAGGCTGACAGTCCCTTAGCTCCCACAGACTGAACTTACGGGCCTGAGCCAAGTCTGTGTGAGCGGGCATGAGCTAAACAGGCACTGGAAAATTACGGGAAGGTGCCACAGCAACGTCCAGTGTTTAAAAGACAACCCAAACAAAAATGGTTAGAGGCTAGGCAGAGACTCACCCCTGACAGTCAACCCAGGTGGGAGCTACTTTGAGACAAATTCCAGGTATTTGCTGCAGAGTTTAAAAGTCTTAGGTTAGGGGCGCCCGAGTGGCTCGGTTGTTAAGAGGATGCCTTTGGCTCAGGTCATGATCCTAGGGTCCTGGGATCGAGCCCCACATCGGGCACTCTGCTCGGCAGGAAGCCTGCTTCTCCCTCTCCCACTCCCCCTACTTGTGTACCCTCTCTCGCTGTCGAATAAATAAAATCCTTAAAAAAGAAAAAAGTCTTAGGATAAAAATAATCAGATCTGTAATGAACCTTATTAACGGGAAAAAAATGGAATGAAAGCTATTTTCTTCTCGAAACTAAGCAAAAACATCTCATTTTGCACCCCGCCCGCACAAGAGGGAGAAACCACTCATAATTCTAAATCTTCACTGTCTCAAACAGTTTAAAACTGTTTAAAACACAACAAAAAAGAAAATACACATACAACCAAAACAGAGAAGATGTATTGAAATTTCCCAATCCAAAGAGTGTCACGAAATATCACCAAATTAGTCTGATGATTTCAACCAGTTTGTTTCACAGAAACTAAGTCGTCATTGTCCGGGAGAGAAAAAGTGGTTCCAGTGCCAGACAGCTCTTTTGTTTCAGCAAGCTGCCCCGTTCAGTGGTACCCTGGATGTTCTGTTCAAACTTCTGACTAACATCCTCTTTATTCAGACTGGTCAGGAAAATATATTTTTCTTTTGACAGAGTTGGGTTGCTAATTAACTTGTTTCAAAGGACATCCTTCTACCAGAGCACTCAAATTTGACCCCTCGCAGAACTCACAACTGGCCTCCTCCCTGACTCCCAGACCAAAAAAATAAAAACAAAAACAAACAACAACAACAACAACAAAACCACTGGCCTGCGGGGATGGCCCTGTTATTTACATTCAGCCGCACACATCAGCATTTACCAGGCTGAGGCCGCTGGCTGTCAACTCCTGGCTCTTAGTCAATATTTAATCACTGTGCAGTTACACAGGGAGAAGGAAACGTTCCATCTCCCCATACATGCCTTTAATATGAAAAAAGCTTTCATTACATTTATAGAGGCATGGTTACGCTTTTCAGAAAAGCTATCAAATTGAGAAGTTGCACCACGGTTCTGCCAGGGCATTTTAAGTGTATTGCCATTAATAGGTGTATAAAACGAATCATACGTAATTGTGATTATTTTTCAAAGTATTACAAGCCTTTGGGTTAACTCTAAAACCTTTTTTTTTTTTTTAATGGAGAAGGGTTATAGAAAAACCACGCAATACTTGCGTGGTTCATAACCTCTAGCCCTAGCTCGGTCTCAAAGTTAAAAAGCAAAGCAACCATGCCAAAGAGAAAATTTTGACTTACTTAATGTTAAAAGCTGCCCAGTTTTGCGTTTTGATAGCGATTTGTAAATAATTTTCTTAGACTCAGCATGGTGCTATTTTAAGGATAACTAAAGGAATAGAAGCCAATGGTTAAGAAAAAATCATGATAGAAACTGATGGGCGCCACCCACGTTACAGGAGTCCTTAGGCTCCAACCAGACAAAAACATTTCATGTTTCTTGTGTAGCAAATGGCTCTTCTAACAAGCTGATCACCTGAGCTGGAGACGTTTTTACCATTTAAACGAGATCTGCAATGTTCCATAGGGAAGGCTCATGCATTACTTACAGTGTCAAGATAAAAGGAAACCGGCAGTGAGGGTGAATGAGAGTAATAAGCATTTAAAATGCCTTAGCTCAAAGGCACAGGGTTCTCTTTCATTCCTTCTGCTAACCAGCGACCAGATGAACAGGTGTGGACTTGCTCAACTGGGTGACCTGTGGCAGGAAACGTTTCACTTCAAAGTTGCAAACCGTATTTGACTTTCAACAGGTTTTCTTTGCGGGTGGGTAGGCGAGAGAACTCAGCTTTACTGCGGCTCCTACATTTCATTGGTCCTGTAGCATAGGATGGATGATGGATGGAGGAAGGGGGGGGGTTCCCTGACTTTCCTGCACTTGCCTGCAGGGCACTGGAGGCTTCTGAGAGGAAGTCCCAGGACTGAGTGCTCACGTGTCCGACATGAGAATGCCTGACTCTCTGCCCCCAATCCTGTCAGCATCTGGCATTTCAACACCTCCGCCCAGTCTCGGGTCAGTGTGTCTAAAGTTTCAGGTGAATCACAAGTAATTCATCAGGAGAAAGGCTGGGACACTGTTCTAACATATTCCCAGCCCACAGCATCCAGGAGACCTGATAAGAAAACCCCACAAATATGCCAACCCCTTTAAACCAAAACACTCAAGAACTTCCTAGAGCCTGAGAAGTTTAACATTAATTCACTACTGAATTCAAACAGCTTCTACCCACTTAGTTCCCTAAAAGGCTTCATTCCCCACAGTACCCCAATTCTGTGAGTATAAGGATATGGCATTTCAGGCATTGTGTCTATCATTAAACTCTTTGCAGCATAAAAAAATACCTTAAATTTCCTACAGGAAAATTGCACGGTTATTTTATTGTATAAAAGATGGCTTTTAGGAGTAGAGGTGGAAAGTTCCATAAACGAGGTGCAGACTCAGATGCCTGGGCTGTGTTTGTTAGGAAAGAGAGTAATTTTCCTCAGGCTAGTCCTGACTTGAGTTCCGCAAACCTTTCCAAATTCCTCCCCTGTGCCCTCGCTGCCCTCCTCGGCACCACTCCTCCCCTCCTCCCACCACATAGCTCCCTGGGGTGGCTCTGGTCATCCCACCATGCACTGGGCTCCTCCCCCTCCAGGTCTTGGGTCAGTGGTCCTCCTGCAGTTGCCTCGGCATGTGGCTGAGCCAGAAGCTTCCAGACTCCTTGACCTCCCTTCCTAGCACTTACCTCGGATATTAAATAACCACCTGAGGAACTTATTTAATGTCCATCTCCCTCACCAAAATAAACATGCCACTTGGGCAGAGCTCGTAGCCCTCTCATCTCCCTTAGGGTCCAGCAACATGCAGCTACTAAATACAAATGGCTGTTAAGTGAGTAAGTACATGAACGGGCATGAAAACAATCACGGGAAGCACTGGCTTCTGCTACAGCCTGAGCACTTTCTACTTCACCCTACCCAACTTTCTCCCCTTCCTGGGCCTTCACATGGCCGCCTCTTTTGCTAGACTGCCACAGGTGATGACACTATTGCTGAATGTGGTCCCAGGACTTCTGCAAGGATAGCTCTCCGGGTGCATTGCCCAACACATGCCAAGGACTCAGGCATGCCCCATCGTTTACAGCTGCCTACAACCTAGTGACCCACAGTCCCATTTTATAAGTAAAACAATTTATGAGGAGTAGCCAGCTCAGGATTGGGTGTCAAGAGAGCAGGAACGCACCATTTTCTCTCTCTGAACCTCCATTCAACCAGAGGATCATTATGACTCCTTCAAACCAACACGTAAGGCAAGTTTTTGACTAGTCTTAATGGACTAGCCAGATTAATGAGAAACGAGCATAGGGGTATCAGTGGGGACCTTCAAAGTGAAGGGAAGAAACATAAAGCCATGCATTTATGTTTGAATGAATTTATTTTTAATTTTTTACTTTTTTTAAAAAAGATTGTATTTATTCATTTGAGAGAGAGTGTGCAAGTGCAGGGAGGAGTAGAGGGAGAGGGACAAGCAGATTCCATGCTGAGCGCAGAGCCCAGCACAGGGCTCAATCCCACGACCCCGAGATCATGACCTGAGCCGAAATCAGAAGTCAGACCCCTAACCAACTGAACCACCCACGCGCCCCTTGAATGAATTTTTAATTAACTAATCAAAATTTCCATTTATGACAGATTCTCAAACAGTGGCATGTGGTTAAAAGCAGATACTGTATATCCAGAGATTCCAGATGTTGGGATGTGGCCGCAGCCATTAGCAAAGACAAGCAGTTATTATGTAATGACCATCAGAGAGGCTAAATCCCAAGTATCTGGTGTAACTAGTTGAAAGTGGAAAGCACGTGGCCCTTGGAGCTAGTGAGACCTGCGCTAGCTCTGTGATCCTGCCAGAAGCCTCGGTTTCCTGGTCTGTGAAATGGGAGTAACAGCATCCACCCTGCCTCACCGTGAGCATTAGGCACAATAAATGAAAAGCAGCCAGCTCAGTCCCTGCCCATAGTTGGCACTCAGTAAGTGATAGCTATCGCTGTTGTCATTAAAACAGGTTTAACACACGTCTTTCCTGTTCTCACAGCAGCATCGCCCTCTCCGACAGCACGTGGAACATGGCGTGCTTATGGGATTCAGGTCAGGCTCCCCCACTGGGCTGCGAGCTCCAGGAGGGCAAGAAGCCCCAGGACAGGACAGCTTCGTGTGAGTGTCTGCTCATCCTTATCCTCCACACCTAACACAGAAGAGGCATTCAGTACATCTTCACTGACTGAGTAGGCCATGGAGAAAAAACAATGGCCTGTCTTAAGGAGAGGTTTGGCAGACATCATGGTGTGGACTATGCTTTGCTGAAAAGCCTCACATAAGCAATTTTAAAATCCAGCTCTTACTCCGAGACAAACTCAGGAAGTTTACTCCTTCAAAACTCAGAGACTTGCTCCCCTTAGATCACACAAGAGCATAGTTTCTCAAAAATAAAGAATGGTTAGAAGATACTCTCTAATTCACATTAAAAATTTATAGATTTGTACCATGATACTAGTTGTTTTTAGCCCAGTAATTATAAGGAGGCTTCGACTACTGTTCTGGGCCAGGTCTGTCTGATTCCAGAGCCTGCTGATACCCACCTCCTTAGACAGCCCCGGCTGCATCACAAGAACACATCTGGACTGGCAGCAGAAGACCCTGGGGTAAGGGCTGCTGACGTTTCAGCCCCGTGTTTGAATCTTGGTATTAGCATCACCAGCCATAGGTTGAACCCCAAGTGGTCCAGTTAGCTTTGATCCTTTCCAAGGCCACTGATGTCACCCTTAGATCTGCCCGGTCACCCCATAAATGGGTCCCATGAGTCCCAGGAGTAGAGTGAGGGTGTAGGGACAAGATGCCCTGGGCCCATGAGCCATGAGGTCTCCGTGTAGGATGTCAATGTTCTGTTTATGACACCTCCGAAGTCCCTCCTGCTCCGTGTGCCTATTTCCTCATCTGTACAATGAGACAGATCAGGCCAGAGGAGCTCTAAGGTCCATTCCCCCTTCGATAGTCAATGATTCTGTGAAAGACTAAAAAATATTAAAGACTTCTATACAGTGATATTAGGCCTACAGATACCGTACATAAACTTGATTCCTAAGTCAAGACACTGTTTGCTGTTATCAATTAGGGCTCCTGATTTGAAAGCAATAAGCTTTCAATCACCACACCAGCTGACCTAAACTCCCAGATTCAACAGGAGGCAGACACTGGGGCAGCACAGAGAAAGCAAGGGAGGCAGGGCAGGTCGGGAAGCAGAAGCAGGCCATGGCCCCTCATGGAAAGTGCTTGGCAGCCATCATCACTGTGAGGGCCTCCAGCTGTCCTGAGGGCCTTGTGGTGAGTGCCCTAGACCCAAAGTCCCAGGGAAGCTCCTCCACCTGCCGCAGAGCCAGGGGAGGGAGAATCTGGGACTGAGGTTCCAGAACAGGAGTCAGCCACTTGCAATTACCCTCCCACCAAAATCATACACAGCAGGGAAGGGGTAGTTCCCTGAAAGGAACCTGGGCGCTTTCAGGAAGGTAACTCCTGCTGGGCGCAAAGCCCATGAACATCCCCCATGGGAGGAAGAACCTAGGAATATAGAGGTCGGTGAGGCCAAAATATCCTGTCCTCCGGCACAGCATCTAATGAATTTCAAGAGAGTATATAAATTGAAGCATTTATTCAAAACATTCTGGTCTAGAAAGCACAGTTTCCAATGTGACTTCATGGGTTTCGCTGAAAGAAACATTTACTTAATAGTATCACAATCCGCAATACATTGAACATGTAATTAATAAAAGAATTCTGGGAAACTTAAACAAGCCTAAGAGGAAATCACCGATCCTGTCGGCCGAGCCCAGCCACCAAAGGCAGGGAATGACTAACCAGGAAACCCTCCTCATGAGAAATCACTGAGTCATGGGGACATCCTGCTGCTGACAAAACTCTGTCTGGTGCCCATTAGTAGCTTAGTTTTTAAAATTCTGAGGATTCGGTCAACAAAGACTGAACTGACAGGTCAGTTACCTTTCTTTTTCCGCACCTACAAGAGTCTCAAACCCCCTTCCTCGTTATTTCTAATCTGTGAAATCTCTCACACGTGTTCCCACAACTTATCACTCATTTCACCTCATCAGTGACATTCATCCCCCAAGTCACTCAGAGCTTCTCTAGTCAACTAACTGTAACTTACTCCCTTCTGCCTGAACTTTCATGCCACTCACAGAGCCTTCGCAATTCCACCGGAAGCTTAACTTTAAAGAAGTATACTCCCTTTAAATCATGGAACACTACATCAAAACTAATGAAGTACTGTGACTAACATATGACTACCATAACAGAATATAATAAAATGAAATGAAATGAAATAAAATGAGTATACTCCCAAGCCAAAAAGCTGTTTCCTAAAAATAATCAAACAAACAAACAAAAGATCTGGATGTTGGTAAGCCAAATAACATTCCCAAGAACAGTGACAATTGTGGCCGTTTATAGCCCACAGAAAAGAGCCGATGGGCAAGTACGTAATTTATGCTATCCTTAGGAACGTCCCGACACAGCCCCTCACACCTGTGCTCCCCATTAAAGGAGCTGTGCCCTCTACGGATCTGCATATGCTTCTCTCTCTACCTGCCCTGTTCTTCACTGCACACGCTTTCCCCACACGGCAGCTGCAGAGTTTCCACCGAGGAAGACAACGCGATTGGCGGAGGGGCTAGGAGAATGGTCTTCAAAATACACTTACAAGCAAACACACAGCGGAATATTTGCTTAGACTCCCTTGGGATGACTTTGTGGGGAGGTAAGGGACGTACCTCTCCCCTCTCTCAAGCCACAGCCTACAAAGATATATTACTTATTACTTTTGTTGACTAGGTGTAATACCTTTTTAATCATAAAAGCTAATGTAAATCCAAATAAAGCCTGTAGTATAGGTAATAATACTGTGTCCCTGTTCATTTCTTAGTTTTGACAAATGTGCCACAGTTATATGAGATGTTAACATCAGGAGGAGCCAGTTGGTGCAGGATATTCATGAACTCTCTGGACTATGTTTGTGACTCTTCTGTAAATCTAAAACTATTCCAAAGTAAAAAGTCATGTTTAAAAAGCGAAATGAACAATGTTTCCTATTTTTCTGAAGGAAGGTGAAGCAAGACCCCGAACTTGTCTCGTTTGCTTCAAATCTGTGTTGACTTTGTACTCAGAGCGAGTAATTCTAAAGAGGAAACACAAACAAAAACTTCCCAACCTCTATGCTTCCAACAGTATGTTATGTAGTAACGGCTGGAATTAAATAAAATCTCAATATGATTCAGCAATCTTGAAGTTTCATTAGATTTCATATAATAAGAAATTTTATCAAAACTCACCTCTACTACTAACCCTTGAATGAAATGGTCCCAGATGAACTTCTAGAAGATAAAAGAACCAAGACCACATATCCTGTGTGTGTGTGTGAGTGTGTGTGATTGTTTAAGGTAACTTTTTCTTTAAGAATTCCTCCCTTCTCATTACTCATAAGTAATGAAAAATAAATCATGATACACTTCCCTAAATCCAAATAAAAAATCAGTTTTTGAACTGCTTTGAAGATGAAAGAGAAAAGTAAATTCTGAGTAATGGGATATGTAAAAAAAATTAAGTGAAACAGAATAAGGTGTATACTGTTATCTCTTCTCCCCTCTGGATGTTACTGTTTCAAAGTATTTGAAGCACTGAAAGGGGGAGGGGAAGCTACTCTGGTGTCAGTAAATCAGAACATTTCTTCATGAGTTTTCTTCCCTAGCGTCTCTCGTTTCTAGTATCTCACCAGACCTCTCAGCAAGCCACCCCCACCTCACCCACCTCACCCACCTCACCTCCACTTCAGGAAAAGTCACTGCACCTCTCTGGGTCTCAGTTTTTTCATCTGTAAAATGAAGGGATTGGCTTTGGTGTGGGATGGGAAGTTGGTAGCCCAAAGGCTGTATTTTGAAGAACTGATATGCTTGTTGGCCCTACCAAATTATGTTGTTGTTGTTGTTTTAAGTTACTTGCCGAAGTTTCATATTCAAGATATTTCTCATAAGAGCTTGGTCTGGGGCTTCTCCTGATATATCAGAATGTTGACTATACTTGGGCATGGCAACAAACCAGCCAGTAGGTTAGAACAGCTGCCCTTTTATGGCTGGGGCATGCCGTCCAGTTCACCATGGTCCTGCTTCCCCCTGACCCACAGTCCTCATTAGTTACCTACATGGTTCTGGAAGAATGTGGCTTTGCCATCCTTGCTATGGAATCCCTCTTAGCTCTAAAATTCAGATTCCTGGTGTGATTGCTTATTAGGAAAACAGAGTCCTAATTAGGCTGCCAGCACACTGGAATTTCTGCAGGGGTCTTACTTATATGTGAGTACTTAGGACAGTTACACAAAGCTCGGCTTTGTCGAGCGTTTTTATATGAAACACAAGAAACATAAATCTAATACTGAAACCACCATACCGTAGTAAAGCAGGAATTCAAGAAGTTTTAAAATTACTGCTACCTAGTTTTTCTTCTAGAATAGGATCTGACTTTAAGGGCTATTTGGGTCAGACTGTGGGGCTACCGTAGGCTGAGTAACAACTCTAATAGGAGATCACTGGTTACATAATTTCAGTATTCAAAAATAAAATCCCAGTGGTCTTCTCTCTTACTCCTTACCAATTTTAGAGTGGAAATAAAAAGGACAGAGCACTTAAGATGCAGTTGCTCATAATAAAATGTCAGACCAGGTCAAATGGACCAAAAATTATATAAGATTGCACAAAGAAAAAAAATTGTCTGCAATTTTCATAAGTGGTATAATTTTTAGCTACTGGTGCCATGAGGAGAAAAACAGAAGACTAAATTGGTTTTGAAACTATTTGAAAACATGTTATTTTTATTGGAGTTGAGATTAGCCTTTAAGTTCTCTTCTAAGGAGACACTGTGCAGGTTCCCAGAGGTGCAGACCCTTCTTATTTTAGAAATAAGTTTCACGCTACTCTTTCTTTGTGTGGGGAAAGGGGGGTTCCCAGCTATTGTGCTGCTGGACTTGACATTAAAAATGCCCCAGCATTTCATAACACAACAGCTTTTTTGGTTCTGTTTTTATTTTTTAGTGCTCTAACCTCAAATCTAAATTTACAACACTGCTGGAGATCTTAGGCATTATAAGGAAATTACCTCATTGCCTTTAAACGTTTTTAGACAGCAGAATTCTTTCCATATATGGCAAACCCGAAGGAAGCTGAATCAAATGACACTGGTTTAGTAGTTGCCACGACTTACCTGTTGTTTTGTTCTGAACATGCCTACAACCCATTTGTGAGTGAGGGGGTCCCTGCCGCAGCTAGCAGGCCCAGGAGAGCGTCCCTCCTGGTTCCTTGTCACCAGCTGGTCCGTGAGGGCGCCCGGCCAGGGGCCCTGGCCATCAGAGGGGCCCAGAACTGGATGAGCCACTTGCGTACAGACTTTGCATTGGTTCTCTACAGACAGGGGACATGCACACGAATGAAAGACAAAGGAGAGGCAGGCTGAAAATCACCGCGGGGGGACCCTAGGGGAGGTCGTGGTGGGTGTGCACCGCTGAGGGGGCAACACCATGCTGGACGAGCTCGCGAGCTCGCCCGCGCTCAGGGAGGTCCTGATGGGCGACCTGCTGCCTGGAGGCCTGGCTGGGAGGCTACAGAGATTGTGCTCTGCTCTCCGCCCTTTTCCAAGCTCCCTAAAAACCAGTCTCATCTGCCTGGGCAAGTGCAGCAGTGCCTAGAAAAGCCCAGCCCACACAGTTTCTTGCTGAATGCTTTTTGTAAACCCCCCCCCAAAAAAGACCCCCCAAAACCCCACTCTGAATAACTCAGATATTCATTTCTACAAGAAAGAATTTTGAAGGCTCAATCATCTCTATTAGGACATGGGCGATAAAACCCTCTTGAATTGATATATTTGCAGAAATCAGCTGCTGACTAATGCATGGCTTCTTGTAATCCATAAAAATTGAAGCTTTTTAAAAATATATATACTATGCTAATATCCCAAGGAAGAAAGATCCACAATTACTTTCGAGAAGCATAAATACCAAGGAGTAACTTAGAGAAATGAAAGAAAATAAAAGAAGAAAAAAGATGAACATGATATTTTTGATGATGGATATACCCCAAAAGGTCATTTAATTACAAATAAATATAAAATATTTGGGTGGAGATTCAAGGGTATCAGTAGACTGTACAGATACAAGTGGCAATTAGGAAATCTGATATACAAAACTGGACAGAAGAAAATTGATTAACTCTTTTGCTTCCAGTAAACTTTGCTATAACTTCACATCAGTTACAGGCAACTCAAAAATAGTTTACAAGTACTTTCAAAAAACCATTAACCTGGAGCTGAACAAACACTGGCTGAGTTCATTCCTATCACCTGAGCATTTCATGGCCTAAACCATCATCTTCTGAATTATATAAACTTTCTGGAGAAAATACCACCAAAGTAGGGAAAAATGGGAATAACCTAAAACGACACCCACATTGAAAAATAGGTCAGGTGGGGACAATGAGATGAAGTTAAGTATGTGCAGGAGTGGAAACGGAGAAAGCAAGTGATAAAGACTGGTGACAGAACATGCTTGACATAATAATTTAACAGATATACAAGGAAAATAACATCACAAAGGTGAAGTGGTAGCCAAAAACGGAACAAAGTGAAGAAACAAACCAAGAGCATCTGAAACAATGGGGCCCTTACAGATCTGATGAGGCTTGGCTAAGTGAAGGAGAACGGTTATTACAAGTGTCCTGGACCTGACAAGAAGAATTAGTGATGGCTCAGTTCTACACATTTAAATGGGAAACTAAGAAACATCATATGCGGAACATAAAAACCCAAACACACCTCCCCTTCCTGATGTCCACTTTTCTATTCCTTGTCGTCACCCACATTCTGACAAAGCCTGATGTCCTAATGGAGACTATTTCATGGGCTGCTACCAAACTCCAGAAACACTTTTCTTTCTAGTTTTTTCTTGGTTTTGTAAGTTTCCCCTTTGAGAGGCTTACGATCGGCTATTCACTTTAAGCTCCTACTTGCACTTGTGGGTGAGCTGCACAGAGATCTTGTCTTTCTGAGCCCAGGCTCGACCTCATGGCCTGACAGTCAATGGAAAGACTTTGTCTGTAGAAGGGTCCTGTGGAAGGGTGAGCCCAAACCCTCACTGCTCCCCTCTCTGCCTCCCAGAACTCAGGCAGCTCCCTGCAAAGTTCTCAAGGGCCAGACTTCTTCTGACCCCACGAGAGGGAAGAACTGTGTGGCCCAGTGGTGGAAGGGAGGCCGGATGGACAGGAAAAGGAGCAACGATGGAAAATATCGTTGACCCACAAAGAGCACTGTTCCATTGGTAGAAATACACACAGTAATGAGCCGAAGTCTGCATGGAAGAAAGCAATTTTATAATTGTCTGAAAATGCTGGTTTAACAAAAGAAAAAGAGAAACAAACAATAAAATGAGAAAACTTCTGATCAAGTGCTAAAATGTAGAATCTATTTCCAGACTCGGACAGGCGTTGGGCTGAGGAAGTTGGGCGAAGTTGAGTGAAGGTGTTTCATCTCCATAGACCTATTTCTGCCTTTGAAAATGGTGAGGGTTTAATGAGATGACCTTTTGGATCCTTTCTACCTTTAAAATCCTATTACTTTTCTATTTAAAAAGTTCAGTTTCATGAGTGACACTTAAATTTCTACAGAAGTTGTATGCAAAAGAATCTCCTGGTCACTGACAGTATAAAGCATCATCTGTCCCACCTAAAAGCTCAAGGAGCAGAAAGTGGTTAAGAAAAGCATTTGCAAAAGCCCTTTTTGTTAAAATACTTGGGACCGAATTTCAAAAGGAAGAAAACAAGACCATTCATGTCTTCAGGGGCAAAAGGTGTAGGAATAAAAACAAATTTCTATTTTTAAATGCAAATATAATGACATAGAGTTTTGATAAGCTTTTAAGAAAGGACGTGGAATTATGATTATTAGCACTTGGGTAGCTAAGAGACATACCGGTGAAAAGATAATTGAGGATATCAATTGACGGTATCACTGAAACAGCCTGGAAGCAGAGTCCGAAATTGACAGGTCTAGTCTGAGTTCTGTTAAGGCTGAGACTTCAGGTAAATCCTTGAATCTTACTGGGCCTCAGTATTATCATCTTTAAAATGGAAACTCCGAAGCAAAGGGCTCACACAGGGCCTTCCTGAGTGAAGTGACAAGGAACTCCAGGCAAAGGATCTGGAGCTGAAAGTGTGGCAGAGCCGGAAAAGGATGGAGGAAGGTGACAGGATGTCAGCGGTGAGATGTCCAAAGAGCTCCATGAATGTATGATAAGAATGTCTACATCTGTTTTTCAGACATGCACCCTGAAAATTCTCCTTAGGACGTTTTAAAGGACCCCTACGTGCGAACCAATCAGTGGGCAAAGATCTCCTTTAGTTCAACTACAACCCTTTCAAAATATTCCTCTATAGGATGAACCATGTGATGGTAGTTTACATACACACACACAGCCCCAGAACGTGGAGCTCACTTGCGACCTAATTTTCTTTAACCCAACCATATATTTCTTTTAAGTCTTGAGTACACGCTAATGGATCCAGCAGCCTTTGCAGCTCTTAAACAAATATCAACATAAATTAGAAACATAGGCAATGATGGCACTAAACATTTCAAGGTAAAAGGTTGAAGCAGAGAGTACATTTAGTCCTGGTAGTTTCTGGTTATGATTAAAAAAAAAACCACAAAGATTTAACAACGGCATGTAGCACTCTTTAATACGAAGAAGAGATAGTTGCACACCACACAGAATATTTTCACCGCTGTGCCTCGGGCTGCCAAAGCACATGACTTATTAAACTTACAAATTTTACAATATTTTGTAGGAGTAATAAAGACCTCCTAATTCAGTCTATAAAAATGGGAATTCATATAACTTAAACATAGCCCACGTAACTACAGAAACAAGCTACTCAGCCATTGAAGCTACTTCAGTGGAATCAGCGACGGGGAAGGAGGACTGGGCTAGAAGGCTTACGGAATAACACATTGAATAATAACACATTGAAAATTACTACCATTCTAGGAAGAAATGTAGGCAATTTCAAGTTTGCTACTGGTTAATAGTACAAACAAATGAAAAGAAATTATTTTCAAGTACTTAGGAAGAAACTTCATTAGGAGAATTTGCTTTCCATTAACACATTAATTAAAATTATTCTTATCTTCTTATTAAAAGTGGAAATGCACCTGTCACAGGCACTAAAAATAATGCAACCATAATTAAAATGTGTTGGGTCTACAACTAGAACTCTTCTCTAATTTAAAAATGGGTACTTTTGAACAATGGGTGTAATGACTCCGGTTGGGTGTAAGATGTGATCCTGGTACTCTCTCACTTTTTTGAGAGGGAAGCAATCACCCCAGTCACCTGAAGAGAGATGCTTTGCAAGTCCCCAAAGACACAGATGGAACAGAGCAACCAGTGGGAGAGGAAGCTGAGGTTTCAGGGGGTACATGAATAATCATGGTGACAGAAGCATAAAAGGGTGCAGCTTCTTTGGAAAACAGGTAACCCCTAAAGCTGCCTACCACATGATTCAACCCTTCTACTCCTAGGTCTTTACCCAACAGAAATGAAGACTATGTTCCTACAAATGAATGTTCATAGCACTTTCATTAGTAATAGCAAGTAGGAACAACTTAAATGCCCATCAACTGGGAAATAAGGTATCTCCATAAAATGAAACACTAGCAACAGAAAGTAGTGAGCTATTGCTCTACACAATAACATGGATGAATCACAAAATAATTACATGCTGAGTGAAAGAAGCCAGACAAAAACTGAGTACATATTGTATGATTCTACTTACATTCATTTTAGAAAAAAAAAGCTAACCTACAGTGATAGAAATAAGACCAGTGGTTGCCAAGGGGCAAGATGGGGAGATTGCAAAGGGGCACGTGGATACTTTTTGGGGTGAGATATGTTCACGATCTTAATTTTGATGATGGTTCACAGGCACACACGTACGTCAAAACTAATCAGACTGCACACTTCAAATGTGTGCAGTGGACTGTCAACTCTACCTCAAGAGTGAATTTTTTTTTTAAAGAATCAAAAGTGAGAAAAAGGGGAGACAAAAGAGGATGAGTTTCCAGGGACAGAATAGACTTAACCTGGAGGACCACAGACCCTGAGGAGAGAAAACCTCACAGTCCTTGAGTAGGTAGAAGAGTGATCTGGAGACAAAGTAAGATCCAGGGGAAGCAGACGAAAAGCAAGTGGACTGCCTGGGTCTGTGCCGAGAAGAGGGAAGCCGGGTGTCCCTAGGATTGCCCAAGCCAGTTTCCAGTCATAGTAGGCAGGGAAATGAGAATTTAGGGTAAATATAGATATGAGGGAGCAGGTCTCCCTTAAATTTGACACAGCTGGTTCTTGATCTGACATCAAAAGCACCAGTCCCCAGTATCTTTCTTTACTCCACAACTGTGTGTGGCGCCTGATGCTGATGCAGGCCCCGGGCAGGACTGTGAGAAACAGGGGGAAACAAGAGGAGCAGGGGCTGGCTGGCCAACTGGAGGGGGCGCTTCTGGTAGTCATTCTGGTTGCTGGGCTGCACGGCTCGCCCTCCCCAGGAGTGTGTGTCAGGCATTGGTGCCAAGCAGGAGGGAGATACTGGGGATAAGGCAGTGGAAAAAAGAAACCTTGCTGCCCTCCAGGCCCCGACATCAAGGAGGGGGTTGCTCTGTCAAGGAGGAGGCTGGGCCACCTGAGGCCAGGCGAGTTTGTCTAGCAGGACAGCAGGACGGAAGGTCACCAAAGTGTTTCCTTCAGGACTTCCTCTGGCACCTCAGCATTCTGACCCCAAAGATGGTTCCTGTCACCATCCAAACCCATCCTCCTCGGCTGACACTAGGGGAGAGAATAGCTGCTTAAACCCTTCCACAAAAAAAGGTCAGCTTTAGGATTTAAATGCTACCTAAATGTTGTATGTTTTTAAATTTGTCTCTAAATTTTCCCTAGATTAGGAATGGCTGATGGTCAACACAATTTTGAGATCTCATTCTTCCTTTTGAGGTCTTGCTGCAGCCATTAGTCCATTAAAACAAACCAAAACTAAACCAGGCCTGTGAAAAGAGACTCCAAAATAATGGGATTTTGATTATTTCCTAATTTAGTTAGGTCCTTAATATTTACCAAGGAAGCATAAGACAGGATTTGTCATTAGGAAACCCAGGGAGGTGGGAGCCTCTTTCCTTCCCTTTTACTTCAAATTGTTTTTAGCCTTAAAATAAGAAAAAAAAAAACAACAGTCTGGTGTAAGAAGAAAGCTTTCCCTAGGTTACTTAGTGGGCCCTTAGGCAAATCACTTAACTTCAATGGACCTCAATTTTCTCAGCTGTTAGATGAGGGGGTTGGCTTAAGTCTGGGGCCTGTGAGCTTAATAAACCATTCATTCATTCATTCATTCATTCATTCATTCATTCATTCATGATTTGAGAACCTATTGCATCCCAGGCACTGGTTATAGCAATTAAAAGAGAGGCAAGACCTCTACACTACAACTTCATTCTAGAGAAACCAAAAATGAAGGGGAAACAAACAAGATAATATCAGGTAGTGATAAGCTCTAAGAAAGTACACAAGAGTGACTTACTTTACTTTGGGGACAGTGGTCAGGGCTGTGAATGCTGAGTAGTCTGGAATGATGGAAAGGAACCAGCCACTTGATTCCCAGGCGGGAAAAGCTTAATTAGTTATCTTCATAGGCATAGGAGACTATACTCCTCTTTTTCATTTTATACCCTTCCTCCCAGTAGTCTGTATTAATTTCATTTATATACACTTATTATTTTTACTTTTTTAAAAGATTATGTATTTATCTGACAGAGAGAGAAAGAGAGAGAGGGAGCACAAACAGGGGGAGCAGCAGAGGGAGAGGGAGAACCAGACTCCCAGCTGAGCAGGGAACCCAATGCGGGCCTCGATCCCAGGACCCCGGGATCATGACCTGAGCCTGAGCCGAAGGCAGACTCTTGACTGACTGAGCCACTCAGGTGCCCCATGTATACAACTTTTTAAAGAGGAGCAAAAGTATTTGATTTGAACAACTTCTTCTAGATAGGATTTCTCTTTTACAGGATCCTTTGTTATTCTCAAGTTTCTGTCCTCATAAATTCTCCCACTTGTTCCAGGTAGGAGTAAACGGGATTTAAATCAGTGTTTTTCAAATTTTATGATAACCCACAGTGAGAAAGTTTTACATCATGACCTAGTGTATAAAACCAAAAGTTTTTAAAACCAAGCTTACTGTAACTATCTGCAATGGACAGTAGTATATTCTATTTTATTTCTTTTTTAAATGCTAAGATGATTTCATCAATAACTTACAGTATGGAAAACACTATTCTAAATCAACGCTGGCTAGTAATTTTGTTATTAACAAACCCCAAAATGGTAAAATTGATTAAACAACCTCAAAGGCTCTCCCCTCCCCCTTTTTTCTGTACATACTTGCTTTAAAGAAATGGGTTCCAAATTTCTCTGTGTAACTTGTGGAGGAAACACCCAGAGGGGACATTTTCAGGGGGACAGGGGTGGAGGGAGGGGAGCCAAAATAGGCAAACTGTTCAATAGTTGAGGAGATAACTTTGGTTTCAAAGATTACTCAAAGATTACTCGAGGAAAGATTCATAGTCTTCACAATAACAACAAGGCTGTGGATGGGTGTGTGTTGGGGGAAAGGACACTGTTAAGTAATTTACTAAATTTTAGGTTCCTAGAGGGGAGTCAGTCTGCACCCTTACCTTTCTTCACCATAGTTCAAGTCTCACATGGACAGATAGGTAACTGCAGCACAGAGAATCAGACTTTGCGTTGAGCACATAACACACAGGTGCTCAGTAATATTTTGTTTAATAACTTTTAAATAATGGAGCTCACTGTCATCATCAAATCCTAACTTTGCGTGTGCACCAATTATTATGTTCTCCTGGAATGTAAAAATGTCATGCAATAGTAAATGAAATGTGTTTATCTTCAAGTCATTGTTTAAGTCCAGGGAGCTTAATCGGGTATTTTTCTCAGGCACTAAGTGGGAAAGGGATGTTTTCCATTGCAAGGTATAAGAGAGCGGATTGGCTGTAATGGAAAGATTCCACATCTGCTAGTGGCCATGGTAAACAGCTGGGATTAAAATGAGTGTGTTCATTTAATAGGTAGTTTCTCAAGGGACACTAACCAGCGGGCTCTGTCAGCCAAGAGCTCTGTCTGATGGAAACCGTGCCAATTTCTCTGGGAATCGCGGTTACTGTCCTCACCCCTGAAGTCAGAAGTGCATGCACCCAATTTCCAGTAGCCGCAGGGCCCTGGAGCCGAAAAATTACACCTGCAAGCAAGCGTTCTCCCACACTGCTGCACAGCCGCCGCACACAGAAAGCAGGCAGTGAAGCCGTGTACCCTTCAGCCCCATTTAGGGACACCATTAATGATTTCAAATTACAACTGTTGCTTTATCTCACAACAGTGATAAACAGCGGAGCTGCATTCGTGATGTTTTTCTTTTAAGTCATTTATTTGCTCTCCTCTCAGGGGCAAGGAGGATGTTGAGACAAGTGCAAACCTGCCTGAGCTTTTTATTATAGATGCAGCCCTCCTTCTCTCCCTCTCTCGGTTCCACTTCAGCACCCCTCCCTCTCTGGATTTCCTGAACTGAGCCACTGGCCTCCGGTAAGGAACTGCAAGTGGCTCCTTTTCACGACAGGGAGGGATTCAGCAGAGAGGCTGAGGCGACGGAGGCAACAACCACTCCCTCACCCCAGCAGGTCAATTCACCCCATTCCCCAGGTCAACAAGAGGTCGGGTTTCTGAAAGGAACCAAGTCTTAGAGGAGGACGGCGACCCATTCAAATTCAGGAGCATCCGCTCAAACGCGAGACGTGCCAAACCCTGCTGCCATACCGGAGATGTGGGCAGGCGAATGTGAGCGTGTGCACGGGGACAGCCTATATATAAGCGAGACATCAGTGGTAACGAAGGGAGACCCGCAACGGTCGACAAAGCCACAACTATTACGACTTGAAATATCACCCGCAGGGCACCGGCTTCGGTGCCAAGATCTCCCCGGATTTATTTTCAGGCAAGTGACTCACAACCTCGTCTCCATAAGTAATTCCATTAAAATGAGTCGCCGGTTCCACTAACCCGACTTTCCGCTGTCCTCTGGCTGCTCCTCCCTCCTCTCCGCCCATCAGGCAAACCCAGACAGCTCCCAGACTGAGCAACCGTACCCCAGGGGAGCACAAGGCAGGCTCTTAGGCCCGGCGCCCAACCTCGGGGAAGGATGAATGGGGCCGGAGACGGGTGGGAGCGCCAGGAGGGCGCGTGCGGGCAGTGCGCGGGGTGTGTACGCGTGTGTGCGCGCGTGGGCACGCACCCGGGCCAACTTACGGAGGTGGAGTTGTTCCTCGCTTGGCCCTGGTTCCGCACCTCCTGCTCCCGGAACTGCAGTCCAGCCAGATGCTTCTCCAGCGCCTCCCAGTCCATAGGGGGCACCGGGGGCTCCTCTGGGACGCACGTCCCGCCGTCGGTGGTCTGAAGGCAGAGGACCCCAGCTGCCAGACCCCGGCCGCCGCGTCGGCCCCGCGCCAGCTGGGGCTTCTGGACCGCCCGGCGGGGGCCCCGAGAACCGCTGGGCCGGCCGGCCACCACCACCACGTTGCCATTGTGCCTGAGGTCCTGGGGGTCGTGCGGGTGGAGGTTGCCGTTGGGCACAGGAGGCGGCATGACAGTGGTGGCGCCCTTGCCCCCGCCACCGCCGCGGGTCCTGGCGCTCACGTCCCCCGGCTCCCGGGCCGGACAGCGGTCATCCCCGTACCCCCGCTCGTCGCCCTCGTCTTCTTCTTCCTCCTCCTCCCCGTCCTCCTCCGGCGCCCACTCATCAATCACCTTCTTCTGGTACACCGGGAAGGGCTCCTCATAGTCCTCCAGGGCAGACACCAAGTCCAGGCTGCCCCCCGGCGAAGACGAGGATTTGCACTCGGAGCAAGGGGTCACTTTGGTGGAGTTGGACTGCGAACTGGCGCGGCTGCTGCTGCTGCTGCCGGCGTCACTGCCTAGATCCATCCCATCCTCTCGGTAATCCTGGGGAGAGGGGGAAGCAGAGAGTGAGCTGCCGGGCCGAGCCTGCTCCAGCTGCCCGCCGCCCGCCGCGAGCACCCTAGCCCAGTGCCCCGCGCCCGCCTGGCCGGAGGTGCGCCCCCCAAGGAGGCCTGGAACTGGAGCCGGCACCAGCCTGGGGCTTCCCTTAGCCCACCCCTCTCACCATACTTCCTCCCAGTAACTAACCCTCAAATTAGCAAAAGGGGGTGCCCAGCCATCAGCGCGGACACTTTCCGTGAGAGGGGCCCCGGGGCGCGCATGGACTTTGTTGTAACCATTTTGCGCCGGGCGCGCCCCTGCACCCCGCCCCAAGGATTCTCCGAGAACCAGACACTTTCCCAGAGAATTATAATTCCCTGGGGGCGGGACCGAGAAGAGGGTGGGCGGCCACTGAATTCGCACCTCGTTCCGGGAGCCGAGACCACCCCCCCACCCGGCCCCGCCTCGCCCCGCCCCCGCCGGCGGCGGGGAGCCGGGCTCTGCTCGCAAGCTGAGCTTTACTTTCTAAGGAACCGCAGGCAGCTCGGCGGTCTCACTCCCGCCTCCGCGCCTCCCTGGCCGGCCACTCCTCCGCTCGCCGGAAGCCTCCGGGTGGGGGGCGCTC
>CM052898.1:99569413-99597685 GCA_028534135.1 Potos flavus | reverse complement strand
CCCCGACACAGGCGCACAGACACTAGTCCATGTGGGAGCCCGAAGTGACGTGTGCTCAGTGGTCATGCACCATCATTTCCCTTCCACCTTCCTCGGCCACTTCCTCTCCCTCCGCCGCCCAGCTCCGGTCGCCTTGCTGGCTCCCCTTCCAAGTTCAGGCCGTGGGCGGAACCTGTTGCTTTAGCTCGGGCTTCCTTCCCCCTCCCGGCCGCACGCTGAGGATGACCTCAGAGAGGTGTGTGTATGGGGAATGGAGGGGTTAAGTGTAAGATGGGACTGATACCTGGAATTTCGGAGGAGAATCTGTTCTAAAGGTTCAGGGGAATCTCTAAAGTCCGCTTTGGCCACCTCCGGTCAAGGAGACATTAAAGGAGGGGAAGAGGTGGATATCAGGTGACTTGCTCCTGGCGTGTGCAGTGGCTCTACGCCCTCAAATTTTTCTGGAAACCAAGTCAAAGAAACATATGCTGGCTTTTTCAGGATATACACTGCTTCCCTGAGTTTGGCAGCTCATCTAATTAGGAACAAAATTCCATAATGTGAAAGATATCAACACTTGAAAAGCATAGATGGGTCATAGAACACCTTTCCAGAATTAAGAATTTCCTGTGAACCAACCAGTTCTGACTTGTAAGAACTGGGAAACTAAGAAATGCCCTCTTCTCTGGTACTTATAAAAAAAACAACACTTAGAATTTAAAGGTTCTCACACACGGGCACAAAACTGTGAGGTGACGGATGTGTTAACTATTTGGGGGGGGGAATCCTTTCACACTGTATGCTTGTATCAAATAACCATGGAACACACTTTAAACATTTACAATTTCATATGTCAATTAAACCTCAGTAAAGCTGAAAATTTTCAAAAAAGAAAAACAAAACAAAACAAACCCAGCACTTAATTTTACAGCAGACTGGGGAGAACCAGTTTCCCTGGACTTCCAGAATTGGGCTGTTACTAATTATTCCCAGGGAATTCAAGCCTGGACCAGGCCAATACCCTGCTGTAGCACCCTCCAGATGGAGGAACAGGGGACTGCTTGGAATTCTTTAGTAGGGAGTGGCTGCTACCCCGACATTTCTTCTAGGTCCTAATTGGGACTTGGTGTGGAGACCCTTTGTTAAAGTGACTTCAGTGAAGTGTGACTCTTTCCTGTCCTAGGTAGGCCTGAGCCAGGGAAGATAAACTAACTTGTCTGGAAGCAGCAATCTTACGAGTACAGGAAAAGGGACCTCTGGTCTGGCCCCTTTACAGCTCTTCTGTAAAACAGGACTGATGATAATTCAAAATGTCTTTTATGGTAACATCTGTAAACAGCCTGCCTTGTGCTCCAAATATGGGTCGGTTTTGAGATTGCTGTGAAGCACTGGGTCAGCCGGCTGCCCCCCTGTGGGATGGAGGTGACCCTGAGAGTGTTCAGAGATGTGGCTAGGAAACCTCGTGTGCTGGGAACTAGATAGCTGCTTTGCAAATCACCATGTGATTTGGCAAGGTTTAGGTCAGGAAGCGCTCCCTGCTCTGTGGCAGGACACAGGTAGACAGATATGTATTGACCGACTGGGGAGATGAAGAAGAGCTGTGATCTTAGCCCCAATTTTTAAACATTAGGACCTCCTTAGCCACCCACCCAAACTCCGTCTTGGGCTCCGACTTATCCCCCTGCTGCCCAGATGGTCTGTGTTGGGGGGTGGGGGGAGGGAATGCAAAATAAGGCCTTAGAAGAACATTTGGCAAGGCAAATCCACTGCCAAAAATGCATGGCATTTCAAAGCCAAGTAGAAACCTCTTTGAATTATCTGTCCTTTTAAATTATTTTCTGACCAGATATTCTGGATCAGATGGGAAAGTACCAGGTTTCCTTTTTTCTTTTCTCTTTATGCAAGGTGCCTGGCTAGCCCAGTTTCCATTCTGTTTCCAGCTTTCCATCTCCTGCCAAGAACTGTCCCATTTTGGAACAGGAAGCCCTGCCAATTCCTAGGCCGGCGACAGTCTACAGATAGGTCCGGCAGGATGGAGAGATGATTTGGAAAGTGACTGGAAGGTCCTGTCTTCCTGTTTATAAGACCGTTTCCTCAGGTTAGAAGCTTGGGGCTGGGGCGCCTGGGTGGCTCAGTGGGTTAAAGCCTCTGCCTTCGGCTCAGGTTATGATCTCAGGGTCCTGGGACGGAGCCCTGAAACAGGCTCTCTGCTCAGCAGGGAGCCTGCTTCCCCCTCTGCCTGCCTCTCTGCCTACTTGTGATCTCTCTCTGTCAAATAAATAAATAAAATCTTAAAAAAAAGAAGAAGAAGCTTGGGGCTTACACACTTAGATTTGTCCCCTGCAGTCTTAGTGCATTAGACATCAGACGTGAGTCAAGTGGGTGTCATCACAGACCAGCACCTTCTGCCATCAATCACCAAGTCCTCTCCCCCTCAAATACGCACTGCTCCCAGAGTCTAGACCACTCTGTCCTAAAATTACTGAACGGTCTTCCCACTATCCAAGCCCATTGTGTGCGGGCAGCCATAGTGCCTTTCTGAAATGCAGATCTGAGCAAGTCTCTCCTGGCTTCCTCAAAAACCGCCTTAGCTCCTCATGGCTCTTAAAGGAACTGCTTCCTGCCCAACCTCTCCCACCTTCTTTTGGCAAATTTCTAGCTATCCTTTAAGTCTAGGCTTAAATGTCACCTCCTCCTGGAAGGTTTCCTGATTCTCTATGCCCCCCAAAAGGGATCAGGTATCTTTCCCATGCTCCTAAGACACTCACCGCACTTTATCACACATGCTGTATTGAGGTTGCTGTTGAATTGCTTATCTTCTCTACTAGACTCAAGAAAACCATTTTATGTCAAGACTCAGGCCATACAGACATATAAAAATACTTAAAAGTCTCATAAAGCCCTTATTTTGTAAAATCTTACAAAAAAACAAAAACTGCCCACATGTCACCATTGACTTTTGAACACTTAAATTGGTCAGGGCCCCTACTGTGAAAAAATATACTCTAAATTCCATGAAGGGAGGAGCTCTTTCTATTTCGTTCATGGTAACTGGAATGGACTAGAGCCTTCATCGATATTTGTTGCTGGGATTACTACTAATAATAACACTGAATTCATGTAATTCTCCAAAACTCTTATGAAGAAACTAGTGTCCTCATTAATAGGTATGGATGCTGAAGACAGTAAGGTTAAGTACGTTGCCTAAGGTCAAAAGGTGGGAAAGCTAGGCGACATAGCCAGGATTTGGACCCAGGTAGCTTGGCTTCAGAATCTTGGCTCTTAGTCACTCAGCGAGAGTCTCCGTGTCCTTTGGCCTGCATGCATGTGGATACATTTACCAAGCAAAGTGCGAGAAAGGGTCTCCTTCTGGCAACTTCAAAGGAGTCCTCAGTCTCCTGCCCTGCAGAGGCTCCTTGGGCAGTATTTATGTCTGCGCGGAGAGGAAGGCAGCTGGCCCCAGCAGCTGCTCTCCTCTGCTCACGTGCGCCCCACCTCCTCAACTGTCAACAAGTTCAGCAATGTTCAGCAAGTTGGGAGCCTTAATTGCGTACAGACAGAGTACAGACACCTCAGAAAGGGAAATTTCACATCGTTATGAGCTACATGCTTTAAGTTCCTCCCAAAACAAATCCTTTAAGAAGGTAGCCATCACGAGATTGGGATTTTCATTTTTGAAATGAATAGAAAACTGGAGTAATACTCAAAAAGGTAGGGATGAGAGCACGTTTCTCGGAGGCCAGTGCTATGTATAGGACTTTAATCTGTCCGGGCAACATGTGAGAAAAGACAGGACTGAAATATTTAAATCATAAAGAGTGTAGATAGCTGGGGAAAAGGTTTATTTGCAAAATTCCCAGGCTAATTTGGAAATGATTGCTCCTCATGCTGAACCTTCTCTAAGTTGTGGCATTTGGAGTAACAAAGAAATAGCTGGCAAAGACGTTTGTATTTCATCTTTATTACATGAATTACATGCAAGTCACATTCAGTACACAGATGCTCTCCCATTTCATCACCTGAATTTAACTACATGGGAATATTTAACAGCACCGTGGGGCCAAGTGTCCTGGATATAGAACATCTGGGCTTAGTTTCCAGCCTGGTCTCTAACCAACTTTGTGACCTCAGTTTCCTCGTGACAGGCTAGACGGCACGATCACAGTGGGAAGCAAATAGTAAGAATTAATTGAACAAATGAATAAGTGAGTGAATTAATAGGCTTCTTCCAGCTTAAAGGCCCTTTGGATTTCATCCTAGACATTATGGGAGATATGGTATAAAACTATCTCTCAATGGTTTCATCACCTTCCCTGCTGGGAGATAAGAAGTTGGTTCCTCCACTATTTCAAAACCAAAGTCTACATCTCTGTTAGGCAGGTTGAATGCATGGTATTTCTCCTGTAGAGCCAATGGTCGATCTTAACTTTTAGTCTATGTGTAGAATTTTGGAGATGGATCCTATATCCACCAAAAGTAATTTTTTTCTTTCATTTACAGAGCTCTATCTTAATGGAAAGCATCCCTTTAAAATACATTAACATCTTAAATGTTTTGCTTCTCTAGAAAACCATGAGAGTGCATTTTTTCCCTGCATTTGCTTCAATAAAATTGAAATGGCAAATCTAGCTAGGCAACCTCAGCCTTTAAAAGAGCTCCAATGACCTATTTTCTAAACCTGAAACCAGGACACTTGGCTTGACGGATACTACAGTGCTTACAAAAACTAGGTGAATGTATGAAATGAAGATTACTCTAAGAAGTCTATAGGCGTGGGTGAATAAGGCAACTCTAACTTCAGCATGGGATGGCGTCTTTCTTTACCAGGGAAAAGTCACACAGGGGTGGTCAGTCAGGACCTCAACATATGGCCATACAGATTGTGCCTTGTCTGGTGCCGGGAGGATTGTGATCTGCACCACGGGTGTCAGCCAGGAGGAACCATTTGGCACCATTTGGCACCTTTTGCCTAGGTGGCAATGTAAATGGCCGTTACGCAGTGCACAATCTGCACAACAGTACACAGAGGCTCTATTGGGAATCCCATTGGAAGGAAATTTGTTCCCTGTTAATGAGATTGGAAGAGGAAGGCTGCTATTCTTTTCCTAATAAAGTCATACCTCAGATTGGATGGCACTGACAAAAATTCAACTTATTTAAACTCTCGTCTTTCTTTTTCCAGAAGTTCTCTGCCATCATAGTCTACTTCTTAAGTTCCTGGCAAGTCTGTAAGAAACTCTGAACTTATTTTTTGAGCTTCCTTGGAGGGCATAAATTACATAAAAGGACATTTAGAAAAAGCTAGGAAAGTTTGTAGACTCATTGCGTGAGCTCAGGGAAGCATTACAAGTGATAGGCACTGAAGCCATGGGCGCATGACCGCAGGATGAGCTGAACTGCCTCTGAAACTGTATGCCTTGTGCTTTGATGTGCAAGGCTTGTCAAAGAGGAACATCCTCACGGGATGCTCTAGGAAGTAAAAACCCTGTTCTGGTCACTTCTCGACATTACTTTGGAAGTGTTATCGTATCAGAAAATAACTGCTGGCATCGTCAGTCCCCTGCGAGCAGGAGGAATGCACCTGAAAGCAAAGAAGGGGGCAGCCTGGTGGAGCAGGAGGGAACTCTTCCAAGAGCCTTGGCTCTGCCTCTGACTAGCTCCGCATTTCTGGGCAAGGCAGTTCTTGTAGCTCTTTGGGCCACCGGCATTCTCATGAAAGGAGAGTTGGATGAAATTGTCAGACGTCTCAAGGGTTAGGCAGGTAAGGTAAATGAATGAAGTAGGCAGCTTGGGTGACAGGGAGTTCCAGAGTAAGCCAATGAGTCACTGGATAGCACAGCAGAAAGGCATCCATATTAAAATTCAGAACAAAAAGCATTTTTTATCTTTATCCCTGGGTCACCACTAGGACCTCTACTCTCAGCTCTAGATGCCCAGTTCTAAGACTATGTGAAAATGAAAGAGTTAGGGAAACCATCCATCTTGGCTTGTATAGGATGGTCCTGCTTTATACCTGTTGTCCTGGCATAATTATGAAACAGCACCTTTCTTCACTCTCAAGTGTCCCAGTTTACATGGTAAATTTCATGTAAATTTCAAATTCAAATTTCATATGACTGCTTAAGTAATGGGGAATGTGAAAAATGTCCAACTTCACTAGTAATCAAAGAAATGCAATTTCAATGATAATGAGGTAACATATTGCCTCTAAAATTATTCAAAACTATAATACTCAGTGTCAGAATGAGTGTGATCAAAGAAACAGTCATATACCATTGGTGAGCTTACAAGTTGGTTGATACAGACTTTCTGGAATACTATTTGATAATACTCTTTGATAAATGTCTTCCCAAAGGTTATACCCCATAATCCATTAATAATGCAACAAGTGTTTATTGAGCACCTACTACATGCGAGGCATTGGGAGATATTGTGGTGAAAAGAGAGGAACACTATTTGCCCAAAAGGAAACATCAGTCTAGTAGAACAACAGATATTACAGGGGAAAAAAGATACACAACAATTTAGATTATGATTTGTCATAAGTACCCCAAAAGTAGACTCAAACGATGCTGAGAGAGCATGTAGATAGTATGTGTGTTGGGGGATATATCAGAAAAAGGTCTGGTCAGCTGAAGGAGGTGGGTGTTCAAGGCAGAAGAAACCCCTTAAGCAAAGCTTTTGAGGCTTGAAGAAGCTTATCTCCATTGAGTAGCTGCAAGGAAACCACCAGGTTGGAGCAAGAGAGTAAGGGGAAGAGTGGCAAGAGAAGCGGTTGCCATTAAGATCTTTATCCCAACAACCACTTAAGGATTGTAAAAGCAGACTGACATTTTTAGAAATGTTCTCCTTGGCAGAGAATTAAGAAGGGGAGAGAAGGACAGAGTAGGACCAGAGTGGATGCAGAGAGACCAACTAGGAAGCAAATGTGTAGTCCAGGGAGGAGATAAATGTGGCTTAGGTGGGGGTAGCAGAGATGGAGAGAAATAGAAATATTAAAGATAATATTTAGATGAGAGAATTAACAAGACCTGGTGACTGAATAGATGGGGGTAGTGAGGGAGAGAGAGATGTCACTGATGGTTTCCAGCTTCGTATCATAAGCTATTGAGTGGAAAGGTGATGTCTCTTTACAGAAATGGGCAGTAAGGAAGGGGGTTTGGTAAGGAGCAGGAGGGAAGATACTGAATCCTTTTTTGGACATTTTCTATTTGAGATGGTTTAAGACCTACAGGTGGGGTTGACAAGTAGGTATCTGGATATGTGCATCTGGAGTTTAGAAGAGAGATCTGGGGGATCTGGGGCTAGAGATGTAAATATGGGAGGTTGTATATTTGAAAGCTTGGGTTTGGGTGACATCTTCTGCAGACAGAGTGAGAAGAGAAGGCCAAGTTTCTAGCCTGGAGGAACTCCATCATTTACAGAGCTAGAAGAAGAATGAGTTTGTAAGAAAGACAAGGAACAGAATGGGGGAGGAGACAATAGTTACTCTTTTAAAAATCTAGCCTAAGGACACAGAGATGAGGATCTAGATTTATGCATAAAGATGCTCATTGTGGCATTTACAATAGTGAAAAATTAGCTTCAACCTAAATGTCAAAAAATGGTAAGATGTTTAAATAAATTGTGACATATTCATCATGTGGAATAAATGCAGTCAAATAAGATGCTAAAATTATAACATTAAATGAACAAAAGAGGATATACTATCATACACACAACGTGATCCACATTTTGAAAAATTAAATGTTTAAAAAAAAAAGAAAAATTAAATGTTTATATGCCTAGAAAAAGATGTAGCCACATGTTAACGGTGGTTAATGATAGATAGATAGTAATGTTGCAGGTGACTTTTAACCTTTGTATCTATTTGGATTGTTCAATTTCTTTACAATAATCACAAAATGGGTAGTAATATTTTTATGAAACAAAGAAAAATTACGCATATTTATTTTACTTAAAAGGGAATGATTCTGGATTTGTTGAAAAATTTCATTAAAAACAATTGTTCAGGGGCACCTGGGTAGTCCTTTAAGCCTCCAACTCTTGGTTTCAGCTCAAGGGTAGGATCTCAGGGTCATGAGCTCTAGCTGGGGGGTGGGGCACTGTGCTCAGCTCAGAGTTGGCTTGAGTTTCTCTCTCCCTCTTCCTGTGCTCTTTACCCCGCCCCCTCTAAAACAAATAAATAAATCTTTTTTTAAAAAATTGTTCAGATGAGCTGGAATTTATTTGTATAAGTTCTGTGATGAATCTTTTTACAAAACAAATAATTTTCTGGTTCCATCAATCACTTACTAGTTTGAAGTTTTTGAATGTCAGATTTTATTTCAAAATATAGATTGGGTCAGCACACTTCTGAAAAAAGGTTTGGGGTTTTAGTGGATTGAAGGAGGGGTCAGCAAACTTTTCTATAAAGGGCTAAACAGTAAATATTTTTGGCTTTGCAGGTCATGTAGTCTGCTGCATTTTTTTAAGTAATGCTTTAAAAATGTAAACATTCTTAGATCAGGTCATATAAGAACAGGGTGCAGGCTAGATTTGGCCCACAAGCCGTAGTTTGCTGACCTCTGGACTAACGGATGAATGCACAAGAACAATGCATGATACTTTTTCATTAAAAGCTAACATAATATTAGGACCATAGCTAGGTGAATCTTCAATTACTAGAGTACTAGAACCATTCATTTTCAACATGAAGCAGAATAAGTGGAAAAGGTCTAAAAAAACAACACTTTAAAAAAAATTTTATGGGCGCGCCTGGGTGGCTCAGTGGGTTAAGCCTCTGCCTTCAGCTCAGGTCATAATCTCAGGGTCCTGGGATCGAGCCCCGCATTGGGCTCCTGCTCAGCAGGGAGCCTGCTTCCCCCTCTCTCTCTGCCTGCCTCTCTGCCTACTTGCGATCTCTCTCTCTCTCTGTCAAACAAATAAATAAAAAATTAAAAAAAAATTTTATGTATCTTTAGTAGAAAATTGATCCTATGCAAATATGCCAAGAAGTTGGTATTTTTCAGCTAGAAAGTCAAAGCTAAAGGAAAATTTATTTATTCCTAAAATGAGAATCTTTTCATATTTCTTCTGCAATCTTAGATTGTTGGTATTATGAGGGAAGTGTTGTTACATACAAGCATCTATTCACTCATTCTATTCACAGTCTATTCACTATGCCACAAACCTGGGGGCCATCCTTGTTCCCTTCTCCCCCTCCCCCTCCAGCACCAAATGTACTTAGTCCTGTTAATGCTCCAAGCAGGTCCCTGTTCCTGGCCACCACATCTACCGCCCTGCTGCTGTGAATATTGACTACAAAGGCTCACAGCTATCCTCTATGGTGCAATTTATCCATGCACCTGCCTCAAGCCAAGCATACTATCTGATCCACATCCTGCTTGGCATTCCCCCTTCCCTATCCACCTTCTCTCGCTTCCTTATAGATCTATATATATTATCTCTCAGTAAATCACCTGCATCCAAATCCCTCTCTCAGGCTCTGCTTCTAGAGAACCTGACCTAAGACACCAAGTCTTAACGAATCTGCTTCCTAAATATATTTGACTTTCTGACCACTATGTGTACTTAGAGAAAGGGTACTGGACCACATTACACTTACAATGCGTACACTTATTCCAATCTATGAACAAATTTCAAAATTTATTGTATGATGTCAGTAACTTTCATGAATACAAGGAAATGGTTCTTATACAATTATGGATCAATTATCTGATAAAAATACCCTTAAGGATAAACAAAGAACTTGGAAGAGGTTAGCTTTCAACTGACATTACTATATAGAATTATTGCTAATATTATTAGTACCATGAAGTGGAAATAGCACATCTCCAATACTATCAATTTTGCTAGTTGTTACTACTTATATTTTTAAAATTACACTAATAACTAATAGCCTATAAATAATCTTCTATTATAAGGCCTTTCCTTTTTATTATAATAGGTTCATTGATGCTTAGTATGATGTGACTATTTGCTGACTCTGAAGAATACCTTTATTAGGATATGCATATGTGTTCAATTTAGCTTCTCAATAACAACTACATTAAAACCTTTAAAATTAGGTTTGCAAAACCAGGCTCTATACAAGCAGTGGAGCCTGAATGACTTGTGACCTCCTGCTCTATTGCATTCTGGCTAATGATTCACAATCACCTTCAAGAATAAGCACCAAGTAAGTCAGAGGGTTTTGCACGGCTCGTGGGGAAATGTTCACACCGTGCCTAGCAGTCTGAGGACCAGACTTCATGCAGGGTGGGAGCTGGAAGCACCACGACCCCACATCCACGCAACGGTCAGGGAGATGACATGCGGAAGCAGAGCATTTTTCCAATGCAATGTCAACAGTTTTCCCCAATTCCATCTAAAAAGATTTTCTCTTCACTTCCATTCCGGAAGCAGGAAATTAGCCACTTCTGTAGTTTGTCAATGAAATATAATTTGCTTCAAGTTATTTATAATCATATCTGGTAAATTTATTATGAAAAACAAAGCAGACCATTCTTGGGTTTAATAATCACTGAAATGGTTTCATGTCTAGTCAGCCATTATTGGTAAATAAATTACTCAGCAAGAGAGGATGAAATGCTCTTTTCTCCTCTTTACTTCATGGAGAATTGGTTAAAAACAAAACAAAATAGAAACCTCTCAGTACGCTGTTATTTAAATAGAGGCAAGTCTAGATTATTTCAATACCTATAATGAGTCTATTTCTTAGGAATTTCTTTTCACTCTCATAAAATGACTTCAGTGAGTTATAGCCTCATTCCTCAACCTGAGCAGAGACATAATTGCCCAAAGCCCTCTGCCATGCTCGGTGGAGGAGACCGGCTCTCCCTCAGGAGTGCACAGTGCTGGCGAGCAGTGGGCGTGGCCTGAGTTCACGGGTGGGCTCGCCAGGTGGAATCTGGTTCTCTGCAGTTAGGCCAAGTCACAGCCACCTCAAGGATTCTGACCCCCTATATTCCACCTCTGTTCCTATTTATGTAGAATTTTTCTTTAAGTCAACTCATTTTTAAATCCATTCAAAAGAGAGACTATATCACTATGATAAATGGAATATAAGTATTATCTGGTAAAATACAAGTGAAGTGTACATACACTGCATTTTAACAATTTTAAGCACACTTTTAAAAATAACTTTAACACCTCTGAAATTGAGTTATGTCTTAGAATCAATGGCATCTTGCAATTATAATTAGCAACATGTCTGTTGTTCTTAGTAGCGCATAAACTAATGATGTGTTTTACATATCAATGGCATGTTAGGTTTGATGAAATAAATTCTATAAAAACAATGTTATTAAACTTGTAAAAACTTGTAAAGAAGTAAAAATGCCAAACAAAAAATAGAATAAGTCAAATTGACATATAAAATGTATGGCTCAAAAGAAGTTTCTAATTGAGAGGAATGGCACTTTTTGATCAAAATAGCTAGATATCCCAATTGATGGTTTCAGACAAAGATGAGGATCCACATCAATGAGACAATTCTGTCAGTTTCAGTGTTAACCCACACTCAAAATCTGAACTTGCATGAGGATATGGCTGGACAGCTCAACAGATATTTAACTATTTCATCTGTAACAGATAACATATTTAAGAGTACAAATACTCTGCAACTTCAGAAATGATATTTCAGTACATCAGTGATTAAAAAACAGAGGTGCCTGTGGAACTCAGTGTTTGGGAATCCCTCCCTGTTGGTGTTATTCCTGGCCGTCCATACCTGTAATGGGCTTGGTCGAGGGTTCAGTTACTGAGGGCTTGGAACATTGATGATGACGTTTGAGCGCCTTGCCTCTGGTTTATGAGGTCCCGGTAAAGTTGATTACCATGGCACTACCTATATTTCATCTTAAACGAACTCTTTGTGATATCACAGGTTTTATGTGCTCGTTTCCCCCTCCTCAAATATACATAAAGATAAATAAAAGACTATCGAAAGACACTTGTCTGAGTATCACCTCAAAATTATTGTGTACCACACTCTGGGAAACAGTCCCACCTGGAAGACGCACCATATAGGAAGGAAACAGAAACAGAGACAATTAGGTTACAGCTAGAACCGGATGGTAAGGTGGGTTAAGAAGGGCAGTTAGGAGGCAAAGACCGGAGGGAATGCTAAGAGCATTGACTCAGACCCCCGGAGAAGGCGATTGGGTAGGGAGGTGCTACCTTAAGGAGATAACAGCATTCATTTATCCATTCCTCTGTTCATTCCATTACTCATTCAATAAAGACCTACTATGTGCCAGGGACTGGGCTGGACTTTGGAGAGAAGGAGTTACAAAAGTTGCAGAAGTTCCCCATGGCCAACTGATGAAAGGACATTTCAATCTCAGGGAATAGTATGGTCAAAATTTAGGAAGTATAAGAAAGCATGGTCTGTTACCTACAAGTAAAAGAAATTTGGTATAATTAGAAAAGATGGCGTGAATATATACAAGAGCATAGCAGAGAAAGAGGCTAGAAATGGTAGGAAAGCAAGAGCTGGATGTGAAAAATACTAAACTTGGATTTGAACTTGAAATTGATAGGAACCTGGTTGGACCATTTCCAACCAGAAATGGCAGGATTATATGTCTTATGTTTCGACGGATATTGAGAAAAAGTGAATTCTGTATCAAAACATAGCCTGAAAGCCTTTGCTAGAGTGCTAGACAGTCAGCACACAGAGATCTGCATCATTTTAGAAACGATTTAAAATATAATCAAGGGATTATGCTGACAAAGAGTAGAAGTGCTGACGATTAGCATTGCAGATATGAGGCCTTGGACAAGCCACACACCAACACCATGAAATCTCCCAGGTGAGAATGAGAGTCTGGAAAGAAAGGAAGGGGAGAAGCAAATGCTAAACTTCACAATGAATTTAGAGGGATGGCTGAACCAAAAAATGACAATGACAAAGACAGCTGGAGTCCTAAGATAATTCATAGGATCGATTCTATATCTCTATCTATATTCTTTTAGTTTTTTAAAAATAAATTTTTATTATGGAAACACTTCAAACATTTACATAATTGAAGAGTAAAATGAACCCTCACTTACCCATCACCCAGCTCTGGCAACTATCAACCCATGGCAATCTTATTTTCCCTATAACCCTACTACTCCCCCTACTCCCACTAGATTATTTTGAAGCAAATCTCAGACATCATATCATTTGAAGACAATGGTCTTTTTTCTCAACCCAAACCTGTGTTGGAATCACAGGATATGATGAATCTTGTACTGTGGCTAATTAGGGAAACACTGAAAATTAACAAATATAGAAGCAAAGTCTATCTAATAAACAGAAATTAAATATAAGACGATATGAAAATGATTTTCGGTTATTTAAGAAAAGGGGTAAAATAGAATGACTTATAAGTAATGCTAATTTGGTGAACAAGGTTACTAGCAAAATCTTATGACATGGATTAAACTAATGAAGCTAAATATATGAGCAGGAAACATAAGGAGATTTAATTTAAAAATGTGTAAAGCATCGAAGAAATAAGCTATGAAGTAACTATGAGAAGAGAAAAAAAAAAAAAAAAACCCTGAAAACAGAAAGAGACCTGGGCTGTGGGTGGGATGGGGAAGCAAATTAAGTGTAAGTTAGAATATAGCCTAGTCCATTTAAAAGAGATCCCAATTATATTCTCCATTCTGTGATTACTTACGGAGCACCTGCCATGTGCAGGGCGGCATTCACCGCTCTGGAATGTCAGGGCCTTTAGTAAACCATCTTTGCTGCTTAAAGAGGAGGCAACAGGTGACCTGGGGGCAAGCAGCTGCATCTACCTGATTCTGCCGGAACCTCATCCAGATTCTGAATAAACACCTGGCTTCTTGAGCCATGAAGGCAACTGGAAGGGGTTCAAAGAAGTGGAACAGAAAATAATTAGAGGAAGAGATTGATTTTAACAGAAAGATCAAAGGAACCAAATATAGGGAACTTGGCTAAGTTGGGGCTCAAGAAAAAATGAGCTATTTGAGGCATGTCAAGAGGGAAGCAAAGTAAGCAATACTGAGCTGGCGCACAGAGCGTAACGGAGAGCCCCAGGATGGAGAGCAACACAGGGAAAGGCAGGCAGAGGGCAGGGCAAGGGGCTTACCGTATGGCGCGGTCCAACAGCCCCGCTGAATACATTCTGACGTTAAACAGGTTTCTGTCCGATGGCTACCTTGTGCTAGAACAGCTTCCAGAGAGTACACATTATTTTTAACCTTTCAGCTTTGGAAAAGAAAGTGTGCTAAATCACTCCTGCCCTGGCCAGCAGGATGGGGGGCACAGGGGACTGATTTTCTCTCCAATGTAATTTGTAGATAAGTTCTAATGCTCCTCACTCCCACAGTTTTTCTCCAGTCAGCAAACATTTTACCAGTGAAGGCAGAGAGATAAAGGAGAGAGGAGAGATGAGAGAGGGGAGAGGGGAGGGGGAAGTGTTGGGGGGACAGAGCGATTGACATCTGTATTGGGTCTATGTTTTCTGGTTTAAATTTTCACTGAAGGTCTTACTGGCTTTATTTGGGCAACTGTCTTTAGTTCCAAATTTCTTTCAGACGCTGGGTCTTCATTTATTGGAGGGAGTTAACTTTATCTCTTTGCTTTAAAATATATCACACATACGAGGCAGGATATAAACACATATATGTAGAGTTTAAAGAATCATGATGAAATGAACGCCAGCCTTCTCCACCTCTCCATTTTAAGTCAGATCATTTTGGCATCCTTGAAGCCCTGTGGGTATCTTACCTTGATCACATTTTTCTCTCTGCTTGTCTCTCCTACTTCACGACACTATCCTAAAATTTAGCTTAATCCCTTGTTTTTCCTTATGGTTTAACTGTAAGGTATTGTTGAGAGTTTGGCTAAGTTACCCCATGGTATTGCTGCCTTGTCATCCATTTTCTTGGCCAAGTGGACTGTGGGGCCTTCAATGGACACTGACTACTTGGGGCAATCACGTGCCCTAGCTAGCAGCCCCCTGAGTCACGAGCAAACGTATGCTTCTGATATGACACCTCTAATAGCCCTTGTGGTCAACAGTCTCCCCTGCTTCCCAAGGGCTTTTCCTGGTGTGCCCCTTAGATAAGACCCCATGGAACTTACCAAAATTCTGCTCTTTTTGGTTCGAATGAGGTTTATTATTGTCATTAAACCTGTCGTTGAATACTCACAGTGGTCCTCTCCCCCACCCCCAGGACAGCACTAATAAGGGCCAAAGGGACTTGCTTCTTTACACAGTGGACAGGAAAATTAAAAATCATTGTGATCATGACAATTGTTGCTCAAGTGGGAAACAGAGCTTAGGAAAATGGATGGATGAGCCATCCATGGCACATTCACCGTGAAGAAGTGGAGATGTTCGATACTCTCTGTCTTATGGACAGTATCTTGGAATTCGGTATCCTTTAGGGACAACACTATCGATGCCACACTTTTGGGGGCAGTGTCTTCTTGCCCCAGCCCTGGGGTAGATCCAGTGGCAGCATCTTCTCCTCAGTGCCTGGTTCAAGGAAGAGACACATCAACTGTGTTTCCTTTTTCCTTCTGACTTCTTTTTTTCTTTCTCTCCTCTCTCTCCTGGGCTTCCTCCCCCTCCCTTGCTCCCTCCCTCCCTTCCTCCCCCTCCCTTGCTCCCTCCTCCTTCCTTCCTCCCCCTCCCTTGCTTCCTCCCTCCCTTCCTTCCTTCCCTCTCTCCTAGATTTATTTATTTATTAGAGAGACAGTGTAAGCATGGGGGCAGGGGCAGAGAGAGTCTTAAGCAGACTCCATGCTGAACATGGAGTCCGCTACTGGGCTCGATCTCATGACCCTGAGATCACGACCTGAGCGGAAACCAAGAGTCAGTGGCTTAACTGACTGCACCACGCAGGCACCCCTTGACCCCTTTCTTGAGGCTGGAATTACTTGTGCATGGTCCTCCCCGGTTAGGCTGAACTCATCAAACATTTGGCCGCTGACCTAAAGTTTTGACAAAGTATCCTATCTCAATTCCCTCAAATCCAAACTCTGGGAACTAGACCAGGCTTAGGTTTGTCCTATTTCAGGCCACCTCTGCTATGAGACCCCACTCCCTCCCTTCTCGGCACCACCCCTGCAAGGCTTAACTGTGTTAATGATTTGGCTAGACAAGCCAGGGGTTTCATCCCACATGGCCCTCCCTAGGTTCTTTAGCAATTATGAGGCCATGGAATTTACAAATTTTAAATAAGTTAAAGGATCAAAGCTTTTAAACACAGGATGCAGGCAGTTTTAAATTTCTGATTTTTTTTTTCTGGGAACACCTTAAAGAGGCATAAAGTTAGAGAGAGAGACATCTGGAAATTTCTACTCAGCATTTTTTTAAATTGGGGTAGAATTGGATATAACATTATATAAGTTTCAAGCATGCAACATTATAATTAGACACTGTAGACACTACCCAGTGATCACCACGTCTAGTTACCATCCACCGCCATACAATTGAGCCCCTTTACCCACCTACTCAGCAGTTTTATACTAGCTCTTTATAAATATAAGACATTCCATAAAGGCTAAGTAAAACTCTAGAATTTTCTAAAATCCTGTGCAACTGGTATAGCTCAGTGGAGACATAGGGTTGGAAGCTGTGATATCTGAAAATTATTGCTATAATATCTAAAATTCCCTCTTTCTTCTCTCTCCCCCTTTCTTTCTCTCTTGCTCTCTTTCTCTTTTTAATTCTAAGAAGTCCAGGATGTCATGGGCAGAATATACGGCTTTTAGCAAAAGCTGGCTCTTGAACTTTGAATTGGCTTAGGCCCATTCTCCTCTATTTTTATATCCTCTCTTTCCATTCATTCAACAACAAACACCTATTGAACATCTAATAAGTGTCAGGTATAGTGCTAAGCACTGGAGATTCTTTTTTTTTAAAAAGATTTTATTTATTTATTTGTCAGAGAGAGAGAGAGAGAGAGAGAGCACACACAATCAGGGGGCTTGGCAGGCAGAGGGAGAAGCAGGCTCCCTGCTGCACAATGAGCCTGATGCGGGACTCGATTCCAGGACCCTGGGATCATGACCTGAGCCAAAGGCAGACACTTAACTGACCAAGCCACCCAGGTATCCCAGCACTGGAGATTCCAAAGAAAAACAAAACCGTGGCATTAGTGGCTCTCTTCAGAGGAGCTTAAGAGCTACTAGAGGGACAGAGATGTACAAAGAAAGAAAGAAAGAAAAGCGACAGGGTTCTAGTTATGTTATGGGAGTCAATGGGGTCAGCATGAAAAAAGGTATTAATTCAAGAAGAGAGAGAACTAGGACCTGGGGAGGTGGGTGGTTTGGTTTGCAAGAGGTCTTAGGGAAGCAGTGAATATCTTGAGCTGAATTATGAAGTACGGTCCCAGAGCCCATCAGAGTCTGAAAGAACTTTTGATCAACCCTATTTCTCAAGTTCAAGAAAGTGACCTTGTCCAAATTTGCATGACTAGTTGGTAGCTGGGACAGGACTTACTATTGCAAACTATTTGCTCTTTCCTTCCCAATACACGGTTCTGGTTTCCCCTTTTGTGGTAGGCAGCAAAGTGGCCCACCTCTTATAGGACCACATGTGTGCCCAGAGATGAAGGCAGAACTTCTTCCTCTTTGGTTTTTATAGGTAACTGAGATCACGTGATATTTTATTTCCTGGGAGCTTGGCTTATGGAGATTGGGTGATGGGTTTAAAGATCTAATTTGAGGAGGGGATTCCTATCTGGTTTCTGATTCTCTTCTTCAGTTCCATCTAGAAATTGGCAGGCAGGATGTGGTCGGGGAGTACTTGGCTTCATTAGCTCTAGCTGAAGGCTGGGGTGTATTGTTCCACCTGTCCCATATCCTGTCCCCCGTGTTCCTTTGGCGACTACCCTCCTCTGTTCTCAGAACACAAGATGCTGGTGGGAAGACCCACTCCCTGACTTCCACACTCAGTGAAACCGTTCACTAGTGTGGGTATGGCCTCCGGCCAGCTGCCTCCTCTCTCTCCTCCAGCAAGCCCCTTCAGGTCAGCCTGGAAGCCAGGATGCACCCCCCCCCCCCAACCCACCAGTACGTGAGAGGTGGGTTCCCCTGGAGATGAACCCCGAAGCATTCTGGGGGCCACTTGCAGTGGGGGTGCAGTGAGGAGAGACGGTAATGAGGAGAGAGAAGAAGACAGCAGTGAGGGGGATTCTCTAAAATTCTGGAAGCTGACTTGCCTTAATGGGGGAAGAGCTGATGCCCCTGAAAACTATTTGCAAGGCTTTACTGTTCAAGTAAAATTAGTACGGCAATGCCTGGGATCTCTTCAAGAGATTTTGATGTTCACTTAATTTTCTCTTTCAGCAGAATAAATGTAGACTTGCTCCCTGTTATTCATGCGATTAGGCACTGGTTTTGTAAAATGATATAGGTAGGCTAATTCCTATTGACCCTTCAGAGAAAGAAATCATATATTGTTATTCAAGAAGCACAGGTAATTTTATCTCTTTTTAAAAGCCCAAATCAAATAGATTACCTTTCTGAGCTATGAACAATTTGAAATGCACACGGATCTGCAAGGTTGAAGAGCAAGAGGATAAGGACTTGCATTTGAAAGAGCAAGGTCTTCTGTCATTTGTTGCTGCAAAGAGTCTCCTAAATGAATGTAGAGGAAACCAGCTGATTCTGGAACTGAAAACTCTCTCTCCAAAAAGGATAACGTAGGTGCGTCACGGAAAAGAGTTTACATTTATCTAGCAGTGTTCTTGAAGGTGAAAATACTTCCCCAAACCCCACCATTCCACCCCTGCCCAGGCCGCCGTCACGTCCACTCTGGACTACTGAAAGAACTGTCTACTGACCATCCCTGCTTTCACCTTTGTCCCTATAGGATTCACTTTTCACTCCGTAGCCAAAGCGGTCTTTTAAAGATCATTTTTTTTTTAAAGGGTTTTTATTTATTTATTTATTTATTTCACAGAGAGAGAGATCACAAGTAGGCAGAGAGACAGGAAGAGAGAGAGGGGAAAGCAGGCTCCCTGCTGAGCAGAGAGCCCGATGCGGGGCTCGATCCCAGGACCCTGAGATCATGACCTGAGCCGAAGGCAGAGGCTTTAACGACCTGAGCCGAAGGCAGAGGCTTTAACCCACTGAGCCACCCAGGCGCCCCTTAAAGATCATTTTTGAAAGCTTAAACTCTTTAATAGCTTCCCAATGTAGTTAGGATACAACTCCAACTTCTTATCTGGGCCTTAGAGGCTCTCGGGGTTTCCCAACAGGGACAATATCCGCAGCACAGCAGGAGCAGGACAAGGCTTATATGAGTCCATCCCTAGCAGTGCAAGATGGTAGCATCCCTGGCCCCTGCCCATTAAGTCAGTTGTGCTCTGTGTTCAACCCCAGCATTTTGCATCCAAATCGCCACCTGCGTATCTTCAAACACCTTCCAGTCAGGGTTGGGGGGGGTCCCATCATCCCCAGCTGGAATCCCCTACTAGCCTACTTGATCTGGCCCCTGCTTACCTTCAACCTCAGGATCTTTGCACAGAGTGTTCTCTCTGCCTGGACTGCTCCACTCCCAGACTATCCATGTTTTGCTCTTTTTCCACTTTTAAGTCTTAGCTTAAATGTCACTTCCTCAGAAAGGCCTTGCCTGACCACCCCATCTAAAACAGCAACACACACACACACACACGCACACACAGAGTTACTCTCTCACCATGCACACTTACCACTACACACAATTTTCTTCTTTGTTTGCTGTCTGTCCCTCCTTCTAGAATGTAAGTTCTATAAGAGGAGCCTGTTTTGTTTGCTGCCATATCCCAGCGCCCAGGCATAAATTTTTATAAATATATATCGACTGAATAAGATAGATGCCATGAAGTTATAGGTCATTTAATCACATATATAATAAATGTTAGGAAAAAGCAGAAAAGCGTTATCTAACTCATTTTTCAGATAAAGCACTGAGATACTAAAAATAACAAATCCCACACTGAATATACATGATAGAGGGAGGAACAAAACTAGAAATGTCATTACCTCCTTATTATGTCACAGCAGATTGTTCAGCATAAGGCGATCCATTAGAGAGGTCACACAAAAAGAGGTCATACAAAAAGACACACAACATATGAACCTCATTTTAACAAAATCCTCTAGTCCCCACCACTTTAAAGCTAAATGTCTATGTGAAGACCACTATCTATATACCAGTTGCATTTCATTTTACTTTACAGGCTATCATACCTTCTCAAACCTAGGCTCAAAGACTTAGATTCACCTTCAGAGAAGGAGAGGGAAAAGGAAATATGTTTCATTGTTACCTATGGAACAAATTTAAATATTCATTGCTTATCTGATTCTAGTAGCTAACAAATGACCCATGAATGAAGCATAGCGTAGGGATGGCAAACATCCATGTTGCCCCCTCTCCACTCCTGCACCCTCGGCGTGTATGGCTCACCGATTCCAGAATTCCCTCCTGCTGAGCACCCAGTCCATGTGGGACTCTTCAACCCAGGGCTCCAGGCAGCGGCTAACAATGAATCAGAGTGGACGTACAAGTTAAACATCTATTGCCAGCCTTGGAATAGTGGAAAGAGCCAATCATTCCAGATAAATCTGATTTTAAATACCATATCTGTTCTTTGTCACTTATGAGACCTTGGTTTTTTGACTCTGTTTCATGATATCAGACTTGAAGGGTTGTTGGGGAAATTACAAATAATGGATATAAGGTGTTTCGCACAGTGCTTGTTATAATTAGAATTCAATAAATAGTAATATTTAACTGTGGTTCAGAGAAGGCTCTATTTCACTCCCAAGAATGGAGCAGGTATAATTTTGGAAGGTGGGAGGGGTGCAGGTCACTAGAAACACTAGAGTGAGATTTAGTATTAGACTAGAGGAGTGGTTCCCAAAGTGGTTCCCAGATCACCTGTGAACTTGTTACAAATTGCAGATACTCCAGCCCCAGCCCAGACCTACAAATCAGAAGCTCTGGGGACGGGTCTCAGCATTTTGTGTGCTAACAAACCCTCCAGGTAATTCTGATGCACACTGTCTCTAGTTTAGGAACCACTTCGATAGAGAGAAGGACAGGGAGGGAAAATAGAAGTGATGAAGTCAGGGGAGAAGAATGTCTGCTCACCTGGTGATTAATTAGAGAGGAAACAAGGAGTGCTGCCCCTCAAAGAGGCTGTGACCCTATCAACACCCCCCCTGCCCCCTGCCAGTGGCAACTTTCTCCAGGCAGGCCAGTAACTTGCCATAATACACAGGACAGAGCAGAGTGCCCTAAGAGAAAATGCGCTTGTATTACCAAGTTAGGTAAAGGGATAACTTCCCAAAGGCAGCGCCAGTGCAGGTAGACAAGAGACTGAACTTGAAAGGCTCTTTCCTTGAGCAGAGGTGGGTGGCCATTGTTTTTGGTTATTTCAGATGCAGCTTTGACTGAGGATGAAAAGTTGGTGTAGACCCTTCCTCAAGCTTCCCCAGCTTGGCAATTTCTTGAACAAATTGCATCTGACGACTCAGGGTGACTGGGGGTCAGGGGTGGGGGTGGGAGGAGGTGTGTCAAGAGATGCAACCCCACCGGGATTTCTCTACTCCACCTGTTCCATCTGGACCGCTTGCTTTCCCCCATGCCACCTCCTTCTGCCAGACACACGAGTACTTCCCATGCAGCCAAAAGTTTTAAATATGTTTAAAGAACATAACCAATCTGAAACCCTGTGTGACCCAGCAGATTTTAAACTCGTTTCCAAAGTTAACCCAAACAGCAAGATCTAGACTGCCTTACCACCTACTTCTCTTCAGTTCCACCTCATTAGAAACTTAAGTTTTCATTAAAAATTTAATTTACACATCCTTAGACACATCCTCACTGGCAGAATGTTCTAAAGGGTGAAGACAAGATCTAAGGCCAGTATCTTATTAAAGTACGAGGAGGATCTTATTAGAGACTATCAGACATTCGACTCCAACATAATTATTGAGCACTTACACTGCCAACTTCCCTGCCTTTCCCACAATCGTGTGCATACAGACCATTGTCATTTCCATAATGCAGCGTGTAGAATGGAGGCTCAGACACAGGAAGGAACCAGCCCAGGGGCCCACGGCTACTTTAAGTGGTCGACTGCGGACGCTCAACACCAGTGTCCTGACAGAGGTGGTGGGCAATCTACAACTAGAAGATGGGCTAAAGGGGTGACCTTCCCTTAATTTAGCTAAAATGACACTTCTCAATTCCCAGCTGATGTGTGTGCTGGGGTCTGTGCCTCCAATGGAATGTTTCTGCTGCGGAAATTTATCACCACCTTTCCAATCTGGTAGACAGAATGTTTTCATTTCAAAAGTATGCGATACACAGCCCGCTTGCAAGTAAGGCAAACTGTTCTTGGCTTGAAGTGAACAAGAAAAACTGTAAAATTAACACTAACCATGTTCTTAATGACAGCGGTGTGAATGCGTTGGGAGATTTTACCAAAAAAAATAGCAACTGGTTATTAGGGAAACACTGGGAACAGGTGCCTCATAATAACAACAACAAAAAAATGTCCTTCAAAAATGCTTTTAAACTTACTTTTGGATAGATCACCTTTGCTGAGATTCTAAGAGGGCTTGCTATTGTTCTTCGAACACACAGAATATATTTATAACAAAGGAAACCAACCAACTGTTCTTTGGATCTCTGAACACAAAATATGTGGAAGTGGGTTTGCTTTAAGAAGAACTTCCAATGAACCTGGTTAATAACCAGGAGTGGGTGTCCCAGGAAGATGGGCATCCTTTTTTGAAGGAAGGTAGGAAGAGGGGGTACACTAACTATGGTTCTAAAGTTATGCCGTGGAGCTGGTTTCCATTCTCATAGCACATTTCCTCCCCCAAGGAACAACACAGTTTCCTAAGTCAGAGAAAAAGAAAAAAGAAAAATCACATTTATGGAGGATCTTCCGGGTTCGGTTTCCTCTAATTCTTTTGACACTGTTATTATTTACTCTCTTGACAAATAGGAAACCAAAGCTCAGACTGGCAGTGTAACTCGCCTAAGCTTATGGAATAAATGAAGGGACTGAAAATGTAACCCAGATCTGTTTAATTCCAGGTCTAACTGATTTCTCCACTCCACTGAACGTCCCTCCCGATAAGGCACAATTTTAATGGTGAGGAAACTGAGGCACAGATAAACTGAAAAGCTCGCCTGCAGTTGTAAAGTCAACATGCAGACTGAAGGTCACTGTGTGAAATGTTCGGGAAGCCACATCGCTTTTCCTTTTACGTGCCTTGATTTAGCTTATGAAAGATCACAGTATGTTACTTTCAGAGATTTTCCAGCTTTGGGGATGGGCTTTGTTTTTCTTGGCAGCATTCGTATTTGAAAGCAGTATATTTGACACTGCTTTCTGGATTTAGCTTGATACAAAACGAAGCAAAGTTAGACCCACGCACCCTGCTCTCTTCCAAATTGTCAACATGTTAAGTTAACTCTTTGCTCCGGGCATCAGGGTTTCCAAAGGAGGAAGGCCCAGGGGGAGTCTTGTGATTTTCAGAATCAACAGATCTTGCTATTCGGCAAGCAATAATCACCATTTTGCCCACCCGTCAGAAGTGAGAAGAGAGGAACCCTTGCATTAAAGAATCCTGTTGATAAAGCAATCTTTTTTCATGAACATTCTGTCTTTAGAAAACAAGGGCTAGAGAGCACTTGTTAGTTAATAATAAAAAGAATTCATCAGTGAATACTCAGATGAATGAATATTTTTTAAAAGCATGGAGTATGTAAGGAATGTTAATCCAGCCTCTGCGTTCACTCCCCCACACAACAACTGTGAAGAAATCGCTGGCCTCTGAGTGATGAATGGCCCCAGACTCAACTGGGAGGGAAGACAACCCCAAGCCCTATAATTTGGCATCTCCCTTTGTAAATTCCTGGGTAGACTTCTTTTTTGGCTCTAGCTGATGAACGGACTCAGTTTAAAGGCTTTGGGATACACTGTAAAATGACCCTCAAGTATTGCTCTTCATATGCCATGCCCACCTCTTTTCATCCTATCAAGAAAATCCCAGCCCCAACTGTATACATCTCAGCCTTTCACAGACCCATGCTGTTAAAAAGTTCTATCGGTTAATTTCAAATTAATATCTTAGGTGGCTCTAGGTCAGGGGGGAAAATCAGGAAGCTGAATTAGTAAATGACAGCAGTAATCAGCTTAAATGAGACTTCTTCCAGCCCTTTGCTTGCGGATGACACAGAATTTGCAAGCCTAGAAAATCTCTCTTCTCTGCAGGTGGTACTATGGGGATACCAGAGACGCGCCTCCACAATCACCGTCTTACTCATTTATTTAGTCTTCTGCTGCAGTCCTCCATACATGCACACGCACCCCCATCCACACACCAAGGTCTGTGCAGTCCAACCCTACCTGCTAAACAGCCGGCTGCACGAAGGGTTAAGGCTGCAGCCTTCCGTGCCAGTAGGCATTGCAAACATTGGGATGTACTTTCTCATCTGCAGTCAGCCCTGTAGCTCCGGCTCCCGCAAAGCCTTTAGCACTTGCAGAAACATTATTTCCTCCCAGCTATGTTTGGTTTAAACTTGCAGCTGACCAGGTTCTCCTGCTCAGGATCTTAAACTTAACCCTGCAGGCTTTTCCCTAGAACCTGTCCCTCTTCTTTGGCTGAATTTGTTTCCCCTGCCCTGTCCAGAATGCCTCAGGGCCCTGTGTAACCTTGATGCCTCCTCCCCACTGGAAGTTAGAAGCATCCTCGCTGGCTGCATTACTGCACATTACCCTAGTAACCTTGTTTTTTCCTTCAACTCAAACTTCTCCAAACACCACCCCGCTGACCCTGAAATTCTCTAGCTGTCTATTACGGCTTTTCCAACCCGCCCTGTCACAAGAGATATTGTAGAGGGCAAATTGGGGAAAGAAGGTTTGGGAACTCACCTGCACAGCTGCAAGGATCAGACACAAGGATGGGGCTGCCGGCAAACTTCCCAGGGACTGTCTGCAGCCAAGTCTCTTGGCCTTAAAGGCACAGGGCACTTTTCATCATATAAGGAAGACAGTTTCACTTGTCTGCTTTGGGGCCTGTTTGGGCAAAGCAGCTCCTTCTCTCGATGATTGCAGAGGCTTAAGCCTTCCGGGGAAATCTGCAGCCTGTCAGTTCTCAGGGATCTGTACCTAGTAGGCAGCTTTAGTAACAGCGGCATAAGGCACAAGAATGGTGTTTCGCAGGCCATTTTCAGAGGCCAGAAAACCCTGGCTTTTCTCCCTACAGGAAAGGTTTAAGGTGACCGGGAAGATTTTCTCAATTAGATGAAACGGGGCTTCTGCTTCTATTTTAGGTTTGGCTTCCTGGAAGCCGACCATCCTGCTCATCTCAAAGGGGAGAGCAGCTTGATCCCCTTCGGCCTGACTTTGAGACAAAGGAGAGGAGACTCAAGAGTGATAAAGCCTGTAGAGTGAGATTTTGATTAAGACACATTAGCAGTGCGCCCTGACAATGAGGGAAGTGGAGATGATTTTGTTATTTCAGCTGGCGGAGGCCCTTCCTAAACTGATGAACACACACAGTCCTCAGCCAAGGCCGTGGCCAGTGCCGAGAGACCTTCCTGGGCTCCTGCGGCTGAAGCCCAGGGCTGAAGTTGGAGGGCTGCTTTAGCTCTCAAATGTCAGAGATTAGACGGTATTTTAGCAAAAGCGAACATTTTCTGCTGATGATATTCACATGCAAGTCTGTCCTGTTGGTTTGGGGTGGATTAAAAGCAGTTATAAAATGTGAGATTCTAAGAAAAAGTGGAGCTTAATTTAGTTATCACTTGGATGGTTATATACTTTTTTCTTCACTGCCAACTGGATATTGTCTCTTTATTGCCTGGCTACTATGCCTAATACTTAGTATCTGTATCATATATTTGGGATCTTTTTAAAAATTCAATTTGGCACCTGATTATATAGTCTGATACTATTCTCACATCTTAACCTTCTTATAGAGATTTTGATTCTTTAAGGACAAAGACCATTCATATTCTTCCATACTTTGCTTAACACCTAGCATGGAACAAGCATATAATAGACTGGGAAATACTTGCTGAATTAAATCATCTGGATGGGGGCACCTGGGTGGCTCAGGCAGTTAAGCATCTGCCTTCGACTCAGGTCATGATCTCAGGGTCCTGGGATCCAGCCCAGAGTTGGGCTCTGTGCTCAGTGGAAAGTCTGCTTCTCCCTCTCCCTCTGCCCCTCCCCCCGCTTGTGCTCTCTCTCTCTCTCAAATAAATAAATATGATCTTTTTTAAAAAGTTAAAAAAATTAATCATTTGGATGCAAGCCAAGGTTTTTGTATGTCTCCATAGTTCCATGAATAAAATGGGTTTTTACTAAATTGTTATTGTCTAACAAATCCATGATTGCTTTATCATCTCTTTTATATGGAGTAGTATTTATTTTCCATACCATCAAATTTTCCTCAAGGAGAGAGGTTAAGAGAATTTCTTTAAAAGGTAGTCATTGTGATAAACGCCTTGATCCAGCAATCTAATTCCAGGGAACTTAATCTAAGGGAGCAATTAAGCAGAAGCAAAATATTATCTAAACAAAAGTGCATTGCACTGCTGTCTGTAATAATAAAAATAAGAAATGACCTGAAGGCTTATACATCAGTAATGATAGCTCATACTCATTGATTGCTCCCCATGTACCAGGCTCTGATCTAAGAATTTTATGTAGATTATTAGCCCATTTGATCATGACAAACTCATGTGGTAGGACTTGTCATCATCCCCATTTTATTGACTAGAAAACTAAGGCACAGAGGTTAACAAATTTGCATTTGAATTGAGGTATTCTGGCACGAATACTTATAGTCCTAGCATCATTCTAGGTTCTTACCAAGACTTACTGAGCATTATAAGAGGCACTAAGGCAGACTAATAAAATTAATAATGGCCTTTGTGGAGCCATTAACAATAATAATTATGAAAGCTTCATACAAACATGAAAACATGCTTATGCCATAAAGCCAAGAGGAGGAGAATATAAAATATCTATGATTGCCACTAGCTAAAGGTCTATAAGGGATGGAAAGCAATACACAAAACTAAAAATAGTTGTATAATAGTGTTGGACTATGATATGATTTTCTCTAAAATTATCGGAAATGTTTTTTACTGTTTTTATTTAAAAATCAATACGAAGTTAATTATTGCCACAAAAACTTTGATCTTGACATTCTTATTGCCTTTCTTTCCTGTTTATTTATTTATTATTTTATTTATTTACTTATTTTCGTTTCAGGGGTAGAATTTGGTGAGTCATCAGTTGCATAAAACCCCCAGTGTTCATTACATCAAGTGTCCTCCTGTAACTGTAACCACCCAGTTACCCCATCCCTCCGCACACCTCCCTCCAGTAAGCTTCAGTTTGTTTCCTAGAGTTAAGCATCTTTTATGGTTTGTCTCCCTCTAAGTTTTCATCTCATTTCATTTTTCCTTCCCTTCCCCTATGTTCATCTGTTTTGTTTCTTAAATTCCATATGAGTGAAATCATATGGTATTTATCTTTCTCTGATTGACTTATTTCACTTAGCATAATACCCTCTAGTTCCATTCACGTTGTTACAAATGTTAATATTTCATTCTTTTTGATAGCTGAGTAATATTCCATTGTGTATATATACCACATCTTCTTTATCCATTCATCTGTCAATGGATATCTAGGCTCTTTCCATATTTTAGCTATTGTGGACATCCCTGCTATAAACATTGGGGTGCATGTGCCCCTTCAAATCACTATGTTTGTATCCTTTGGATCGATACCCAGTAGTGCAATTGCTGAGTCGCAGGATAGCTCTATTTTTACCTTTTTGAGAAACCTCCATACTGTTTTCCAGAGTGGCTGTACCAGTTTGCATTCCCACCAACATGTAAGAGGGCTCCCCTTTCTCTACATCCTCGCCAACACTTGTTGTTTCCTGACTTGTTAATTTTAGTCATTCTGACTGGTGTGAGGTGATATCTCATTGTAGTTTTGATTTGTATTTCCCTAGTGTCGAGTGATGTTTAGCACTTTTTCATGTGTCTGTTGGCCATTTGGATGTCTTCTTTGGAGAAATGTCTGTTCATGTCTTCTGCTCATTTCTTAATTGGATTATTCTTTGGGTATTGAGTTTGGTAAGTTCCTTATAGATTTCGGATACTAGCCCTTTATCTGATAAGACTTTTTTTTTTTTTTAAAGGATTTTATTTATTTATTTATTTGACAGAGAGAGATCACAAGTAGGGAGAGAGGCAGGCAGAGAGAAGGGGAAACAGGCTCCCT
>CM052898.1:99538481-99568913 GCA_028534135.1 Potos flavus | reverse complement strand
GTTCCTGAGAAGGCTGACCTTTTTTTTTTTTTTTTTTTTAAAGATTTTATTTATTTATTTGACAGAAAGGAGAGAGATCACAAGTAGGCAGAGAGGCAGGCAGAGGGAGAGGGGGAAGCAGGCTCCCTGCTGAGCAGAGAGCCCAATGCAGGCCTCGATCCCAGGACCCTGAGATCATGACCTGAGCCGAAGGCAGAGGCTTTAACCCACTGAGCCACCCAGGCACCCCTGAGAAGGCTGACCTTTGAGGACTATATCAGACTCTCTGTTCTGTGGCTTCCAACTGGAGTCAGTCGTGAGAAGCACTGGAAGAAGATGGAAGGAATGGGAGAAGAGAGATGTAAGAATATTCATTCCCTTGTGCATTTACCCTCCACCCATGCCTTATGGTGGTGGTGGTATGTGTGTGGGGTAATGGTCGAGGAGAAGGGAAGGAGGAGGAGGGGGAGAAGAAGGAGGGAAAGGAGAAGGGGAAGAAGCGCTACCACCACCACCAGAGAGGAAAGCTCCCAGATGGGGAAATGGACAGAAACTTTAGCCAGTTTAGTTGCCTGCCTTCAAGGGGTGAGCTATCTTGGATAGTGAAATAATCAAATGACTATGATGGACTGAAGATTAGAATTTGAGATTGAATTCCTTGATCTGGCACAATTCTTTGATTTAAAAAAAAAATTCTTGATCTAGGTAAGGGTAAGATTTAATTAGATTCAAAGCAAAACGGAGAATCACGGGATTTCTTTTAAAGTTTGTGGATAACAGTTCAGACTCCCTACCATTAATGGTTTGGTGCTCTCAGCCTTACTGCTGGGTTACTCAATCCCAGAATCTACTAGTTTGCAGTTTAAAAGGCTTATGTTCTGCCTTCAATGAATAAATTGTCATTGTCATGTCATGTCTGTTTATGGATGATAGCCAAAGTTTAATAAACACTATGTATTAGGCATGGGCTGAGCATTTTATATTCATTATTCTGTTTATCTTAGTCCACAGTCTTGTGAGGTAGATATTTCCCTAATTTGACAGATAGGAAACCTTAAGTTCAGAGATTCTAAATAATTTACCCAAAGACACACAACTCCTAAGTGAAGGATATGCAATTCAAGTCTATCTTTTAATAATTGTGCCAAAGTGCCTCTCAATGAGGTGTTTTGTTTTCTACCTGGAAACAGAAAGAGGGGGCTGCGCCTTCCAATGATCTTGATTGCTCTTCCCTTCCTTCTTCTCCTGGATAGCTCCTACACATTCTCGATCTCTGATCGAGAGTCATATCTTCAGGGTGTTATCCCCATCTTCCTGCTCAGGTATACCCCTCATAAACACTCTCATAGCACTGTGGATTTCTCACTTGTAACAGTTGTCCCACTGAAATTTATATTTACTTGTGTGATTTTTTTTGATCAATGTCTATCTTCTCTCCTCTAGACTGTAAGCTGCATGAGAGAAGCCATTTTGCTCCATTACATCTTTACCAGTTATAGCACAATGGCTGACATATAGTGAGTGAGCAATAAATGTTTATTGATTGAATGAATCCTTTTATCTTCATTTCATAGAATTATAGATCCTCAGAGTCAGATCTCACCCCAACTGCTAACTATCCTACTCATCCATCAGAAGTCCTGCGGCATTATCGTAACCAAGTGCAAGGAGTCAACCAACTGTTCTTGAACCATCTTTCGACCACTCTGACTCCTAGAGCCAGCCATTGTTCAGGAGAGCATACTAAAGAGTTGCAGCTCGATCTACCTCCGCCCCTCTCCCCCGCCCCCCAAAAAGAAAACTTCACCCAAGTCTTCTCTTCTTCAGGCTGCATGTATCCAGGGCCTTAGACTATTCTCATATAATCATCTTGTCCACATTCTTCTGAATGGGTGTTTCTCATGCTCAGTACTCAGGATAGAGATCTGAACTTTAGATATGTTCTGACCAGATTTAAACTAAGATTATGCTAACTGAATCTCATCTCTGACTGATATAGAGTGTGAAGAAAACTTCAATTCCATTTAAAATATGTGTAATGGAGGTAATTATTTAATCACTATCTAGTGTTTCCCAAGTACCTGTGCTGGGCCTCTCTCCTCCATGCCACTCTATTCCCCTCGCCTCCCTAGATGCCAAGGATTCTCTCATGCACTTGTGTAAAGGATGGGTAGGAGGCTCATGAGTATCTTGAACAATCAAAAAATGGGACTTATTTACATGGGACAGTATAGATGGAATTCAGAAAAGTCTTGGGGTACGAGTAAATGTTCTTAGGCTGGACAAACCACAGGTGGCATGAAGACACCTGTTGATAGAAGGGATAGCAAAGTAGCTCTTCTATCTATGCCTCGTGCAATGATCTTTAAAGTGATGATTAGTGATCTCAGCTTCCTCCTGGTTCTGGACTCCAACAATGGTGAGCAGTCTTCTGATGTTGACCAGCCTCTTCCTACTGTACTTCACGGGTACCCCAGGTCAGGTACTTTTCTCTTTCATTTCCTGACCTCAAGTCCTGTCCCATCTCTATATCTGTGGTCCTTCTTACGAGGGGTGGGGGCTGGGGGGTTGGCCCTTCAGCTAATCTCTTTCTATTTTAATGTCATGATCTCTGGGCTCTCTCAAGATAGTCCTTTGATTTTCAAAAGTCTGCCTCAGAGTTGCAAAGCTGAACATGTACCATTCTTCTCTTTTGTTCTCAATCTAATCATTCTACTTTCTTTGAAACATTGTGGTCACAGAAAAGGAAGTTGAGAAAAGAAAAGCAATAAATTAATTTTTAAAGATATGATCTTGTTACAATTGTATTGCTACTAAGCTATATCTGTACTTGTGCCATTGATTCTTTTGGTTTCAAGACCAGGATCCAAATACTTTTAAATGTCGGTCCTTTCGTGTTGAAGAAAAAGATTATTTTCTGTAAAAGAAATCCTATTTTAATTTCCAACAGAATTGCCTAAGACAAAAAAAAAAAAAAAAAGCTAGCGTTTCACTTAAAAAAATGTTCATTCATTCAAAAAATATTTATTAAGTTACTGTTGGGTGCCGGGAAGTTTGCTTTTCCATTTCTGTTATTTAAAGAAAGAGGAGATACCTGGGAATCATAGGAATCAATATACTGATTGGTCATAAATAAGACAGTCTCTGTTCTGGGAACTAACATTCTAGTGGGATTTTATGGATATGGATATATTCATTCATTTAGTTGTTCATTTGACATGTTTTCTGAGCCCCCACTCAACATGTGACACTAAACACAGGAAAGACATGTCACCTGCGCTGTATGGTAGACAGCTAAACAGATAAAACAATAATTACTTTAAAGTATATTTAAGGTTATTTAATGTAGACAAAGAAGGTCTTCAGAGAGGGCATCATGGAAGACTTTCTAGAGGAGGGGAAGCTTGGGCGTTACTTTCATGGATGAGTGGGAGCTTAAGAAAGTAAGGATGTGGAAGGGACACTAGAACATGCAAAACACAGAGGCAAGAGAAGCAAGACTATGTTTGGAGAGTGACAAAGTACATAGATTTAGGTCAAGTAGAATGGCTTTTGTCCAAAAACAGTTCAACACACAAGAAAAAACTCAAGTCCTCTGAATTCCTGTGTTCCCTCTTTCTTGAGAGTAAAAGGTTGACTGTGCAAGTGGAAACCATTCAAATAATTGCTGGTATGGATGACCTACATTATGCTGAGAGACACTGGTGCCTCAGAAGTTTTCAGGGCACTGGAAAATAGAGAGGTGGGGGTTGGCTCCAGTACTGCTTGGGGATCCAATTTCTGTAAATTATGGTGGTAGGTCTTGGCTGTGTGATCTCTACGTCAAACCTCTGGTTTTTTGGTGACATAATCTACCCATATCTTTAGGGTGGGTCAGATACAAATCTTGGGCAGAATTCATCCTAAACTACTGGCAAACATCACTTACCGTTAAGCTTTAATTCAACTTTTCCTCTACCATGTGTTCTTAGCTTAGTAAGGGAGAAATGATTTTGGAAAGAGAACATTTACAGAAGAAAATTTGAAAACACTTTCCTTCAATGCAAATGGTTACTGGAATAAGGTTTTTCATTCAATCTATAAGCACCCTGGAACTCTACTTGTTAACTGCAGCTCAAGTTCTTCATTCACTTGATTCTTTTTGGCTGATCCTCCTTTGTTCCTCCAGGCCAAGCAGAAAGGTACTACACTGGGTTTTGATCGCTGACTGAATTAAGATTCAGAGTTATGAATTCAGTTCAAGGTCCCAAATAATAGCCTCTTTCTTCATGCCTCAGTGCTCAGAGAATGGCAAACAGAGAAAGAATAAATGCATATACTCTGTCAATTATACTGATCATTGTTTAAGGAAGAATTGTCATTTCCATAAATAGAAATGCAAGAAAAATTAAATCATTGACTGCTTTTAACTGATAAGTCTACTTGTTTCAAAAGGTCATCACAAACTCTTGCTATACTTTGGTTTTGAAAATAATCCTTTTAATGAAAATATATGAAAATATGAAATATATATGGAAAATACATTTTTAAAGTTTTGAAATATGTAAACCATGTATAATAAAGTTTGTGTAGTTGAGCCTTGGAAAATGAAGTGCAAAAATGCAATTGCACTTTCGGTTTCAAATGCTATACTCATTTTCTGAAATTTTCAATCAGAAACTAACCATTAGATTCTAAATTCACCTGCTAGAAGGAATCTGGGCAATTTATTTTCAGAGTGCATTTTTTCCTTCCAGAATTCAGTCCAGCTTCTTGCTTTTGGTGACTGACTTTTCCAGATGTAGAGAGCTCTGTACCACACATCTAAAGTTAGTGCATGACTGTATGGGTGATGACTTTACAAATGTTCTCTGCTTAACAACAAATACATTTTTCCTTACCTGGGCACAACACTTCTAGGTTATTTGCTGAAAAGATCTCTGAGCATTATAAACGTGTAGGTATGCCATTGGGAACTCCACTCTCCACTCAGTTTTGCTATGTACCTACCACTGCTTTAAAAAGTTATGTTTGTTCATGTTTTTTTTTTTTTTAAAGGATATGCACACACACTCTCACAATGAAAATGACAAAAATTTTGTAGTTTAGAGACAATGAAAGTTTATCTAAAATTAAAAAGAGGGAAAACTCACAATTTCTTCTCTCGATAGTCGTAACCACTCTAGAAAGTCTGTTTTAGATCATAGAGGGATATATCAAATGTTTACTCTGCCAGGTTTTGTGCTTAACATTACTATATTTAATTCTTATAGTATCTCCATGAGATATCTCTATCTCTATGAGATAGGAACTATAATCATCCTTATTTTAAATGAGGAAATTGAGTCTCAGAGAGATTAATTTCCTCAAGGCCTAATAGTAGAAAGTAGCTTTATACTAAAATCTAGGTTTTCTGATTACCATACCATATCATACCATAGAGACTGTCTGTAACCTGCTTTTTTTCCTCACTTTTAATTTACTCTTCTGTCTCAATACTGCATCTTTTTCAATGGAGCCTAGTATTTCCACCATTACAAACAACAGAGCAATGGACACCTACATGCATACACCTATACTCTCTTGTTCAATTATTTACTTGAAATGACCAGATACTGTATTATTACATCTATTACTTCTTTTAAAATCAATACCTATAAAGTATATTTTATTCTATAATCCACCTCCCCTTATTTCATGCCATTAATTTGTTGGAGAAACTGAATCGTTTGTGGTTGAAGAAATAGGATCGGTTGTCCTATAAAACATTCTATATTCAGGGATTTAGCTGATTACTTTCTTGTGATATCATTTAACTTTTTTCCTAATCCCCTCTACTTACTATTTATTAATTAATGTAGTGTTTTGATTAGATTCACATTCATTTTTTAAGCAAGAATACTTTATAAGAGCCAATTGCATCTTCCTGATGAATGCAACCCACTTACTTCTGATGTTTCAATATCATCTTTTGTTAAGATTGAAAACTTTCTGAAGAGTGGGCGTGGTTACCTCTGAGGTCTTTACCATGTGAAATGAGATGGCCTGGGATTATAGAACACCAGACCAACAATACTTGTTTTATTTACTAGCTGTATATAGGAGGCACATGGGATCTCTGCCTACTACATTTTATCCACCTCTTCTTTCCTTCTTTGACCAATTTGGAAAGCCTCTCTAATGTGCCTTTCACGAGCCATTGAGAGAAACTCCAGGACAAACTACTTGCCACCAGTTTCCTGGGGTCCATTTTCATTGTCTTATAGATATTTTCACTCTATTTCCTTTTGCCACCACTAGATACTCTTTGAAGAATTTCCACATAATCCTGTCATGTCTGGCCTTAATGAAGAAGACTTGGAGAGAATTCTGCTAAGATTCTATTGGCTACCATTGTCACTGTTCATCTTCCCACGTCCAACCTTGCTTCTCCCCTTGGACGTGATACTTCATGCAATCTTACCACCACAATGTGAGCAGCACTCCAGCACAACTTTGGTTCTCCCTTCCTTGCTCACCTCTCAAGTCTGAATTTTTGTGGATAAACACTCTGATGGCTCCATTAAACCCTCCTCAATTAGTGCCTGCTTCTTTTGAGTTCATGCCAACCCTCAGAGTGGAACTTAGCCAGAAATCCAGATATAACATAGTGGTTAAGAGCACAGGCTCTCAACCTGTGATGCGGGTTAGACCTGGGGTTGAAATCAGGCTACAGCACTTTCTAGATGACAAGTTTCATCTTCTATAAAATGGAGATATTAATATTTGCTATATAGGGTTGTGTTGTGAAGATCAAATGAAATAAAGAGAAATGCCTAGGCTGATGCCTGCCCCATGGTAAACACCCAAAGATTTGAAGCATTGTTTTTAGTGTTATCATATTCCCATACTCATGCTAGGTCTCTAGCTCTTTAGTTCCACTGGGCATGGAGACATCGTTAGGATGTCAAAAATTAGTATTTAATAGAGAACAGATACAATAAAATAATGAAGCAAAGTCGAGTTTTAATAAAATCTACATAGTTTAAAGTAATATAATGTTCCTGAGGATAGAATAATAAAGTCATAGAGCTGGAAGGGGTCTTAGAGGGAACCCAATCCAATCTCTCACTTTACAGAAGAGACAACTGAGGCCCAGATTGATGGAATGATCTCCTTTAAGTTCCTCTACCTACTGAGCAGGTACATTGTAATGTGAACCTATGTCTGACTTTGGCCAGCCTGTTTTCCTCCACAGTTCGCTGACTTGATAATGACTCACTTCTTTATCTTTTGCCTTTGTATTAATGACTGAGATTATGATGCAAAAATTGGGAAAAACAATCTCTTGAGGTGTATTTCCTATGTTTTCAAATAAAATGAAAGAATCAAGAGAAAAAAAAGAAATATACTTAAAGAGTAGTGAGGGCATATTCCTTGAGTAGTTGAGCTGATATTCATTACCACTGCTGGCAGGCACCGTTTGGTTCCAGAGAATGTATTCCTACATTTAAATGTTATGTTCAATAAAAGAACAAAAAATATTCAAAGACTTCCCTTTGAAAGTAATTACAAAATTACCATGATAATACACTAGAGGAGTTTTGTTGTATCCCCACATTTAAGCTCTGCAAAGGGAGCAAGTGGAAAATGGAAAGCAAGCCACCATAACATGCCATTGCTGAAAGCAGGATCCCGTGGTGCCAAATGTGCGGTTTAAAGGTTGCTCGTTTTTTGTTTTTCTTTAGCTATCCCTTTAATCTCTTTGTCTCTTGCTAATTATTATGCATAGACAAATATGATTATCAAATTTTAATTGCACTGTCACAGACACCGTACAAATGATGATAATAAAATAGCATTTGCAATCTGCTTTGGTAATTTTTGGACTGTAACTGTGCCTTAATTTGTACAAATGCAATGCATTTCATTTGTCTTCAAAGTAGTTATTATTCTATCCAAGTTTTTTTTTCAGATTTTTCCATTCCAATACTGCTTTTCTAAAAACTTGGTTGATGCATACCAATACCATAACAATTTTTATCTTTAATATTTTATATTTAGGAAGTTTTTCAAAGTAGGCTGAATTGTATTTCATACTATTCATTTATTTGTTCAACAAAATTATCAAAGCACCTAGTCTGTTCCAGACATAGTTAATATTAGACCTTTCAGATACAGAGGTAAATAATGTATGCCCTTACCTTATTAGACCTATCATCTTTGGGATCATATCATCCTCTTGGCCTTAGTTACAATCTACGTATGTGCTAATGACTTTCAAATCTCTTTTTCCAGACCTGTCTCCATCTTTTTCTCTGATCTTTAGATCCATGTACATGCAAGTACCTCCTGGACAACTCTTTGTGTTTGTTTTAAAGAAACCTCAAAATCATTAAGTTCGGAATTGAGTTTATCACTTTTCTCTTAAAACTGTCTCTCCATCCAAACACTCCCAGTGAAAGGCATGGCACTCTTAATCATTTAAATCCAGAAATCTGGGATTATCCTCGACTCCCTCTTCCTTGTGTCTTTTTTCTTTTTTCTAATATGCAATACATTCTACAAGCTCTACCTCCTAAGCAGCTTTAAAATTTGTCCACGTTTCTTCATTTCTACCAGTACTATCTAGTCTAGTCCACTATCATCTCTCACTTGGATTGAACAGCATCTTAATTAGTGCCCCTCTATCTAGCTTCTCCCTGCCCCCAAACACTCCATCCTCACAGGCAGCCACAGTAACTTTTTTTTTAAAGCTCTAATTGGCTTTACGAAATGGTGCACGAGTCAGACAGCATCCCAACCTTAAGTAGAGGGGAGCTCCCCACAGTGATTATTCTGAAAGGCAAGTCTGATCATGTCATTCCCTTCCTATCATCTTTTAATCACCTTCTTATTATTGTGGAATAAAAATCTAAATTCCTTAAATAAAGTTTCCTGAGCCCTCCACTAGCCAGAGACTCCATCACCTCTCCATCTTGGCGTCTTGCCGGCACCTTGCTGTTCTCCACTTGTAACGAACTTCTTTTAGTTACCTGAAAAGAGGCCTCATGCGTGTGCTCTTTCACTTCTAGGCCTGCAATGGGCCTTCCTTTTCCTAGAACATGCCTCAGCCTCCACTAAAGGAAGCTCTTTGGGGAAGCTTTTCCTGATTTGGTAGTGTTAAGAACCCCCATTACCACAGAACCTTCTACTTTCCCTCCACTGATACTTATTCACTTTATTGTTGTTCCTCAATTGTCTTTCTTCCTTGGTAGATGGTAAGACTGGAGAGTAGAAAACTTGTCTAAATTTTCTACTATTGTGTGACACACAGTAAATAGAAGTTGAATAAATGAATGAGACAAAATAATTGTTATCTATGATAGATGCTCTAACAGAGGTAACTGCAGAATGCTATAGAACCTAACTGGGGGACATCTAAATTGGAGTTGGGGCTCAAGGAACACATATACTGCTCTTTGCACAGTGCACAACACATGGTAAATTGAGTTTGAATTGCCAATAAAATTACTATGATTTAATTTGACTCTCATGTGGAGGGGTGGCAAAATATGCCACCCTAAAATGTGCCTTGTAGGCATTAGGATTATTTTGAGAAACAGTAGACACAGGAGATGCTTTGAAAACAGTAAAAGTTGCTTTTATATATGGGAAAAAATGTAAATCTTCCTCCTTTTCTTTGTTTCTCTGCCTCTGTCTCTCTGTCTCTCTCAGAGAAGGATGTCTTTAAATGACTAGAAACTCTCATTGATGGAGATTTAAGAGAACAGAAATCTGCATAGGAAACTCAACTTTTCATGCTCACCTCTCCATAACTGACCTCTCCACACACTTTTTTTTTTAAGCTCAAGGTGGTATTTAAGCTGCCTCTTCGAGAGTTACTTATTTTTCCCTCCGTATCTCCCATGTATACATGAGGTTTACATCTTAATCAACTTCTGTTTGTTTTTATCTTGTTAATCTTGTTACAGGGGCCTATATAGAAGAAGTTAGAAAAGATGGAGGTGAAGTTATTTTTTCCTCCCCTATGACAGGATGAAGGTAGAGGCAACATCAGCACTTGTGAAAAAATGGAGGGGGAGGTGTGTCAGAAGCACAAGTTACAGGAGCTGCACACTGTTCTATATGGGAGGGTGAAATAAAGAGAGCATGGGTGGATGGTAGGTTGCTGGAAAAGGAAGCTGTGACTGTAGGCAGGACCTAACAATGAACCATGTGTCCTGAGCCAAGGAGATTGAATGTTATTCTGAAAGCTATGGGGATTCAGGCCAGGAAGTGACATGTATTTTGGAAAAAAAATACCATGGCTGCATTTAGAGGGATGAATTTAATGGGTGAAAGTGGTGATGAGTGATGGTGGATTTGACTAATTTGTTGGGGGGAGGGAGAGGGTAATAATTCAGGCCCAAAGCATAAATGATGCATGGCAGTGAAGATAAACCCATAGGGCTTGATGATGCAGAGGGTAAGGAAGAATTAGTGAGAGTCTGTTTCAGGCGAATGTATGAATAGTGGTCTCCTCACTGAAAATTCATTCTGGTTGGGGGAAGGGGATGGATAAAGAAGGTAATGGGTTGTATGGAACATGGAGAAGCAATAGGACAAAAGTGGCTAGATCCTCATACCGTTACCACAAAGCTTATTTAACCAGAATGTAGCCAAGGAGGCTCAAATCTGAATTCCTGATTCCTTGAACACCATCAGGCCCTGAACTGTTCAGCGACAAAAGCCCCATGGTGCCTTGGGTCTCCATGTCTCTTGAACACTTCAAAACTCTAGTGAGAAGAGGGATAAAGGTAGAAAAAAATAATGAAACTAGGTATGCAATAGAGCAGCTGGGTAGTTCTAGGAATGGGAAGCTGGAAGCAAGATTGAGGTGAGGGTGAGGATCAAGTGGAAATTTCTTTGGTAATGGGAATGAACTAGAAAAACAGGGAGGAACGAGGACTCTGGAGGAAGGGTCAGTTGTAGGACAAGACCTTGGAATGTGAGATGAAAGCCTATAATGGAAGAAGAAAACATGGTAGTGGTCATTTTGAAGCCAGTGTAAGGGTTTAGTAGCTGAGGATGGCCTAGGAGTGGGCGTATTTCTTTAACACTGTTCACCATGCTATGGGTCCTTATTAGACCCCATTCAAGGTATTTAGTTACAGGGTCAGCATAGGGCTCCCAGTGCCCAGCACAGCTCCTTCCAGAGGGCAGGAACTCTATAAATATTTGTTGGACGTATTGATAAATGAACACCAAAGACACAAATAGAGATTTCATTTAGGAGGAAATCTTGCCATGGAAAACAGTGGAACAAGAAGCTTTAGAGTAGTCATGATGGAGCTTGTCTTTCACGGTGGGACAAATCTTCTAAATAACTTGATGGCCTGCTAATTGCACTACACAGCAATCAGCCGAGCACTGGGACCTGGTGTGATAGATACATTGGGCACAAACAACTAATCTATCAAGAATCACAAAGCAATTGAGTGGCTCAGTTGGAAGGGATAGAAGTACTGCTGTGTGAACCCCAGATACCTGGTTTCAAGACAAATTGAGCTGAAATATCCCCTTATTTTATTAGCCTGGTTTCTGGAATTAGCAGTAGGCTCAAGAGGAGACATTTTTCTTTTGAGTTAGTGACAGGACTGCTGCTCAGTCATAAATTTAGGGGATTCAGGTTATTCCAATATGTGATCATTTGATTTTTTTTTAACATGCAGTTGGTCATAATTTTCATTACAAAAATATTTTAGTACAATGTCTGGGAATCGAAAGTCGAAAACCTAGTTCTTACAGAAAAGATCCTATCCACACACAGGTGTGTGTGTGCTCCTATATTCACCTACTTGTACTCGCCATGGCCATGGCCATAATTTACTAGCACGGCTGAATAAAGCACAAAGTGAGGATTCAAGCGAGACAAAGCTGTAGTTGCTGTGGAAACCATGGCACTGATCTTCATGACACACGTACCCCGAGCTCTAACATTCTGTAAATGACTTAATAATGGATGAATCCACTTTTTGGAAACAATTTTTAAAACTTATTAACTGAAATACTTAAAAAATGGGAAGTTTCTATAGTTTCTGTAAATTTCAGCTCTAGGTGAATTTTTCTGCATACCTGTATCTCTGAAAATCAGAGGATTTTGTTATTTGCTTTTGTTATTTGTTTGCTTTAAATGCAGATGTACAGAATAGATGCTGATTCCATTGGACTGATGTGGGGTCTATCTATAGTCACAATCAAGAATATGCAAACAAAATCATGGATATCTCATGTATTCTTAATGCTTTCTCCAGTTAGTCTTGATATTTCAATCCTAACTGAAAGAGGCTCTATACTCTCTAGTCTAAAACATTAATAGACATCACTAGTTTTTGATATAGTGTTCAATGATTCATTAGTTAATGTACTATACAGTGGCTTACTGAACATAATAAAAAATGATGTACTATACCTTGGCTAATTGAATTTAAATAAAAAAAGAGAGAAAAAAATAAAAAAAAAATAAATAAAACATTAATAGCCAGTGTACCGAATGTGGCAGCTCAATTACATATGGATTGGGACCCAATTAATCCTTTCTGATAACTTTATCTACTTGGTCTATACTGAAGACTGCTGGCTGGGAAATCATCTCTGAATTTCTTTCCAAATATAATGTTGGCAGATTTCATCCACTCTCTCTTTACATATATATTTTTATCCTTGAAGGAAAGAAAGATCTTAGGATTTGCATTTTTGTGTGTGAGTGAAAACTGTTTCTGCTTCAACAAAACCCAAACTTTTTAATAATGTTAAATATTGTCATATTTTTAGGTAATGAGTTATTTTTGAACTGCCAATTTATGGCATCAATTCTCATTAAGAAGAAAATCCCTCCCTATTGACATTTAGGGGCGATTTAATCATGGTAACAGGATAACACTCAATTTCAAGATTTCTAAAAATTAATCCTATCTTCATAGCTACCTGTGAAAGTAAATATAAATTTTTGTCCAAATCTCCAGTTATCTCAATAACACTAGTTTTGACCTATGAGAACTGTATGGTAAATTAATTTAATTTGCCAGTGGCCTGCTCTTGAAACTTATAGGCTGACCAAATCCTTGTATAATAAAATACTATGGCCCCCACATATTTGTCACCGGGTAATTTTGTTATACCAAGTCCATTGTTAAATATGCTTTCTTTTTGTAGAGACTGAATAAGAAAAGTTGTTGATGCAGTAGAATAATATTTTGAAATGTTACTGGGTATATTTTTCTATCTTAGTAATTCCCCTTTATCCTCAGCCTGAGAAAAACACACAACTTAGAGAAGAGAGAATACAAAGAAGCTGGTGAGAACACAGTCATACTTGTAGCTTTGAGTTTTCATAGAAAGTCTTCAAAGCCAGAGCTTTTGGCTCTGAGCAAGATTCTTAATGTAAGAAAAATTTTCGATGTTATTGTTTGTTTGTTTAATTCCAAAAGCTTGGATATCAATGCAAAGTATGGAGGTCTCAGAGCATAGAATTGATACAATAAACATAAAACAGGAAGAATTCGTCAATAAATACAGAGTATTTTCCTCCATTTTCCTCCAATGTAGAGAGGAGGCAGAAGCAAATCTGGGATGGAGGTTAAGCTTGACAAAGAAGGAGAAGAGAAAAGAGTTCTCTTCTTCATTTTGCTTGAGTCTTGGTAGGGAGGGCAGTGGGATCGTGAAAGACAAAACACTCAGAGAAATTCACAGGTCTGAGGGTAGAGGGGATTTGGGCCCCACTTCCCATCTGGGAAAATATAGCTCCCCAGGCGAGATTTTGGGCAGAGAGGACCTGAGGCAGACATATGACTCTATAGTGTAGCCTAGCAGCTGGGAATTTTCCATGTCTTCTAGAAGGCACAGGCTAGGACTAGGTGCAGGTCTGTGGACCTAAAGGGACCTTATGGTTGGGACGAACAAGAATTAGAAGAAGTGCAGAAGTGAGTGTGGGTGCTTCTATAGCAGACACAGGGAGGAGAGAGGCTAATTAATGTCTAAGAATGAAAAAAGTAGGGCTAGTATCCAGAAGAGAACAGATCCCATAGACCAGCCCCCTTCCTAAGATGTGCAAATCCCTGGAATTTATGTTAGTTCAGAGTTACTGAGTCCTGAGTTACTGAATATTTACCCAAAGAGACTGAGTGTAACCTGGAGATGACTGAGTTACCTTTAATCAATACATTTGAAATTTCCTCCATTGGCAGAAATAAGGGCCCAGGAGCTAAATTCAATTATAAAAACAAAGACATTTATCTTTTTTATATTCATTCTTGTATTTTTAGTTTCTAGAGATTCTACCTGATTTTTTACAAACTGCTTTGATAATTTTTTATAGATCGCTCTTTTTATTTTCTCACTTTAAAAATTTCTTTAAATATAATGTGTTTCCTTTTAATAATCTGATCATGATAATTCAACATCCGAGTGTCTTGAGTTTCTGAGTGTCTGATTCTGCTGTCTGTTCTTCCTGCTGCTTCTTGCTCATGGTGCTTCATTTCTTTGTGTACTTGGTTACCTTTGGTGCTATGTAGCTCATACCACTTGAGAAAGTATATGCGAGAATTCTCAGAGGATTAATGAGATAATGTTATCTTCCCCTAGGAGAAGGCTTGAGATTACTGTCAGTCTGATACCACTCTAAACTAAATTTTTTGCACTGATACAAATTTGGGGCTGCACAGACTTCAAATGTTCCTATGGCTACAGCCTCTCAGGGCAGGGTTTCCTTTTTCTTTTCCTCCTGCCTTGCTCTGTCCTAGGTGAAAGCAACTCTCTGTGGAAGGTGGATAGGAGGGAATGGACTTCCCTCCAGTGTGGTCCTTCGTGTTCCACTTTAATATGAAGTTCATCTATTACATTCTCCACATTTGTAGGCTTTGGGATTTGATTTCCATCCCTCTCTCCCCAGGAATCCATTGAAGCCACAGCTTAGTTTCAAAGTCCAAATAGGCAAATGGCCTTGGAACAAAAGCAGTTTCTAGTGCTTGGCCTACTTTTCTGTGTTCTCATTTATTCTAGGTTTTGGCTTGGTAACACCTTACTATGTTTTGGCTTATTGATGTTTTTAATAAAGATGAAAGCATATTTTATTCAGTATTTTTAGCAATGTTCAGTGGGAGAATTGCTCTGAATAAATTAGCTCATCGTTGCTGGGCATCAGAAGTCATAGCTGAGTTACGTGAGTATAAAATTTCAAGCTCACTGTATCTATTGTGAGTTTCAAGCTCACTGTATCTATTGTGAGGCAAGAAAAAAATGTGGATTTCAGAAGGGATTAAGAAAACTGATAGAGTAATATTTTCCCTTTTTTGAGTTCCTTGTAGTTTTTGCAAGTAAAGCAAATTGGTTAGGTAAGTTTGGTAATTTATTTTATTTATTTATTTTATTTTATTTTATTTTTTAAAAGATTTTATTTATTTATTTGACAGAGAGAGAGATCACAAGTAGGGAGAGAGGCAGGCAGAGAGAGAGGGGGAAGCAGGCTCCCTGCTGACCAGAGAGCCTGATGTGGGGCTCGATCCCAGGATCCTGATATCATGACCTGAGCCGAAGGCAGAGGCTTTAACCCACTGAGCCACTCAGGTGCCCCAAGTTTGGGAATTTAAACAAGCTCTTTTCACAAGAGTGGTAGAGCTATTTAAAAAAGAAAGTGAGAAAAACCGTATATCATGTTGATTACAGAATTGAATTATAAATAATTATCATTTCTCTCACCCCCCCTCCCAGTTTTAGGTCTTTGATTCTAAACAGTATCTGAAACATAGGCAGGAAACAGATAAAGAAACCATTAGTCATAATTAAAAAAAAAAAAAACAGAAAAAAAAATTCTTTACTTTAGGTTTTGACATTAAGACAAGAAATAGCTTTGTCCTGAATTATGTGTTGGGTTTCCTATAATGAATTCAATTTTTTATTTTTACTAAGTCCTATGGAAGAATGTAACACTAATAGGAGACCAAGTTCCTATTGTGAAATTTATAATCTCTTTGGAGAGGATATGCACCAAAAAATTAGCTCTACGAGGAGCAGGGACTTTTGTTTCTTTGGTTCACTACTATATTTTCAGGGCCAGGTGCAGGTCCTGTTACATAGTGGTGGCTCCATAAATATTTGTGGAATAAAGGAAATTGCTGAGATGGTTATAATTTGACAAGTTGGGAAGGAAACTGACCCACTTGCAGTGGGTTCACATGAGTTCAGGATGATAAGAAAAATCCTGAGGTCGGCAGGTTAAGTAGGACCCAGCTGCATCTTGAGCAAGGTTTTGAAGTTTGATGGATGGGTCATGGATTGTAGACAAAGAAGCCTCAAAGTGGGCGAGAGGAGAAGGAATTTTGCACAAAGGAAATAAAGTGTTTGCAGACAGGAAAGGGAAGTAGAGATTTAATCTGAGATAGTTTTTTTGTTTGTTTTGTTTTGTTTTAGATACTAAATGTAGACTTTTTTTTTGATTCATCAGTCTTATATAATACCCAGTGCTCATTGCATCACATGCCCTCCTTAATGTCCACCACCCACTTACCCCATTCCTCCACTCTCCTCTCCTCCAGCAACCTTCGGTTTGTTTCCTATGATTAAGGGTCTCTTATGGTTTGTCTCCCTCTCTGGTTTTGTCTTATTTTTTCCTCTCTTCCCCTATGATCTTCTGTTTTATTTCTTAAATTCCACTTATCAGTGAGATCATATGATAATTGTCTTTTTCTGATTGACTTATTTCGCTTAGCATAATACCCTCTAGTTGCATCCACATCTTTGCAAATGGCAAGATTTCATTTTTTTTTCTGATGGCTGAGTAATAGTCCATTGTATATATATACCACATCTTTTTTATCCATTCATCTGTCAGTGGACATCTGGGCTCTTTCCATAGTTTGGCTATTATGGACATTGCTGCTGTAAACATTGGGGTGCAGGTGTCCCTTCAGATCACTACATTTGTATCTTTGGGGTAAATACCCAGTAGTGCAATTGCTGAGTTGTAGGGTAGCTCTATTTTCAACTTTTTGAGGAAATGTCATACTGTTTTCCAGAGTCTAGGACAGTTTTTTACAAAAGATTTACCCTACCCCTATTGGGGTCTTGTCCTCAAATGATATTATGAAGAAGCACATGGATTTCTGATTGGAATGGAGACAGTAAGTCCTTGAGCCCATCTGCCACCTTCCCTCCCCCAGTGGTAGCCCCGATGGTTCTCTTAGGAACCTCCAGGGCTCCGCTGAGCACCATCTGAAGACAGCTTATGTTGGCCCAAGTGGACAAGTGCATATGTGAGGAGTTGGGGACAAGGCCTGTGAGAAGCACTGGGAAAACAGCAGGAAGGCCTTTCACTACTAAAGGCCAGTCTAATTATAATGAAGTGATCTAAAGGAACCAGACTATGTTCTCACTGAAGGATGACATGATAAATCTAGAACCTCAAGGAGAACTATTTCAAAAATGATGGAAGGGAAACACAAGGTCAGGATAGCAACTAAGAGACAGTTGCAATGACCCAGGCATGAGTGATGAGGGTTTGAACCTCAATTTTCATGTGAATTATCCAGGTAGCTTATTTAAAATGCAGAGTCCTAAATCTCACTTCCAGAATTTCTGGAATCAATAGGTTTGAGATGGAGCTTGGGAATCTGAGGTTTTTTTTGTTGTTGTTGCTGTTGTTGTTTTTTTTTTAATTCAAGTATAATAGACACACAATGCTACCTTGGTTGCAGGTGTACAACCAGAATGTCAAATCACAACTGGTGATTTGACAAATTTATACATTATGCTATGCCTACCACAAGTAGCTACCATCTGTCACCATATAGTACTATACGATACCATTGACTATATTCTCTATGCTGTACTTTTCATCCGTATGATTTATTCATTCCATAACTGGAAGCCTGTACCTCCTACTCCCTTTCCTCCATTTTGCCCATCTCCAACCCTCTTTCCTCTGGCAATTATCAGTTTATTTTCTGTATTCATGCTTCTGTTTCTGCTTTTTGTTTGTTTGCTTATTCATTTGTTTTGTTTTTTAGATTCCACATATAAGTGAAATCATATAGTATTTGCCTTTCTCTGTCTGACTTATTTCACTTGGCATAATGCCTTTAAGGTCCAAGGTCCATCCATGTTGTTTAATTGGCAAGATCTCACGTTTTTATGGCTGAGTAATATTCCATTGTATCTATATATACCACATCTTCTTTATCTATTCATCCATCAATGGACACTTAGGTTACTTACATATCTTGGCTATTGTAAGTAATGCTGCAATAAACATAGGGATGCACATAACTTTTTGAATTAGTGTTTTTGTTTTGTTTGGGTAAATACCCAGTATTGGATCATATAGTATTTCTATTTTTAATTTTTTGAGGAACTTCCATACTGTTTTCCATAGTGGCTGTACCAATTTATATTTATAAAAAAGTATACAAGGATTTTTTTCCTCCACATCCTTGCTAATTACTTGTTATTGGGAATCTGAATTTTAATGAGCATCTCTGATAATTCTGATGCAAGATAAAACTTAGAGAAATATTATTATAACTGAATATTTCTCACTTCTACTTTCCCCCTCTTTGTCATTTTATAGTTAAAAGTATATCAAGAATAAGGAGGAAGGAATTACTTCAGTCAACACTATATTAAACTGAAGGCATCAGTGGAATATATGAATGAAACAATTGTTTGAATGTCAATTATGAAATTTGAGCCCAAAGGACATTTTATGGGGAGTGTGTTGGTAGAAATTATTCCAGCTGCCAAGGTGCCCAGATCAAGTAGGCACGCTCAGATGCTACGCTTCTTCTATTGTGCTTAGGTCACCAGATGGTGAATCCAGTCCAGTCATTTTTCTATGATAATATCCTTAGGGGATGTCAAGAAGAAGTACATAGTTTCCCTCTAAAATCTAGATTGTCAAAGATTTAGCATATCCGATCATCCTATGTTATTAATTTATCACAAATTCATTTAAACTTTTCTTGATTTCCTTTCTTTTTCTTTTTTTAAAAAAAGATTTGTTTATTTATTTGAGACAGAGAGAGAGCAAGAGCATGTGTGCGTGCAAGCAGGGGGAGGGGCAGAGAGTAAGGGAAAGAGTCTCAAGCAGACTCCCTGCTGAGTGTGGAGCCAGACATGGGCTTGATGTGGAGATCTATCTTACGACCCTGGGATCATGACCTGAGCCAAAACCAAGAGTTGGACACTCACCAACCAAGCCAACTAGGTACCCTTCTTTTTCTGTAGTTCATTGGTATCACTGCAACCCACATGTAAATGGGCATTAAGTAATCAAGCATACGAGATGCACCAGCCGCTTTCTCATGTTACCTATCTGGAGCTGAGGTATTTTCTGAAGAGGCATTTCATGCTCAATTGGCTTTTCTGGCAGCAACTACTGAACCTTAGCAGCTGTCTTCTTTAGACACTTGGTATTTACCTAACATGGGAAAGGAAAAGGGAAGGAGAGAAAACTACTTACTGAGTGCTTACATACTAATGCTTGTAAATATGTTATCTTATGGAGAGGTTGTATTATTTTTATTTTAAAGATGAGGAAACAGCCTCAGAGAGGATAAGTACAGGTTTAGAGAAGTGAGGTGAGTTGTTTAAAGTCCTTTACAGCAAGACAACAGAAGAACTTAAATAGGAAAGGAAATAGAAAAGACTCATGGCCATGGACAATGTCCCTGGCTATTGAGAATAATGTGGAGGGTTTAGGCTAGTGTGGAAGCTTCTCTGTGAGAGTTCCAATATCCCCTTCTTGGAACTCCAGGGGCTGGGCTCCATGAGACACTCAGATGAGAATGTCTCAGGTTACCCTCTGTCCTTCCCCTTATCTCCCCAGACATTCATGCAGACTGTAGGCACTGGGTTCAGCTTTACCCTTCCAGAATCTATCTCGTCCAGACCTTCACCTTATAGATGGAGTGAACAGCAGGACAAAGGGAGTGGTGATTTCGCCAAAGTCATACAGAAAGACTAATGAAGTGGGGAGTGGAAACCAGACCTCCAGTCCCTAAGCACCTGCCCTGTTACCACCTCTAATCCAAAACTAAGACAATGTAGGCTCCCATTTGCTTCCTTGGGGAATCTAGCTATGAAACGAATGAGGGGAGTTTAGAGACGCTTTGGGGCAGGAAAGGTCCCTAGAACCTTGGACCTCTGGTTCAAGGAACCAAATATGGAAATGGTCCCTAGAATAGGAGGACTCTGGTTGGAGAGAGCCCTTAGAATAGTGCTTATCCACCAGGTTGTAGGAAACCCAAATGCTCCTTCAGATTTTCACAATGTGCTGCAGAAAGAGTTCTGATCTGTGGTGATCAAAGTTTGGGAAAGCTGAATTAAAGTGCTTTTTCTGAAAGACCTCTCAGGGCCTTTAATCTACTAGTGTAAAGCTCAAACTCCAAGGTGTGTTATATTAAATATAGAGTTTTCCACATACATTTGCAGACAGGATCCCCTTCTCATTGTCCTCCTCCCCCTCCCCTGGGGACAGGACAACTATTAGTAGCTCATGGAAAGGTCTATGGAATCTGTTTGGGTAATACTAAGTCATGCCAAGTTAGGTAACTAAATTGGAAGATTTTTTTTTAAAGTGCAACTGATGACAAGTCCAATGAAAAGAAGAGAGAAGTAGCTCAGAAAGAAGGGAAACTCCCCTTGAACAGTAAATGTGGTACCTTAGCAAGTCAATGGAATATTCTTCAGGCATAAAAATATATTTTGAAAACACTAAGATAATGTGGATAATGTTTATAGAATATCATTAAGCAAGAAAAAACCCCTAAAAATACAAAATTTTCTCTAAGCTGTGATTGAAACGATATGAAAAATTATATATGTATGTGAGCAGGAACTAGAGGGAAATACGAAATAATGAAATCAAATCTTGATTAGGGCCAGAGACTCACCAAAGGCTGTTAAACAATTCTATTACTCGTGATGATGTCAGTTTTACAATAAAAAGTAAAATAAAGAGATGTCACTTGAGAATTTAATTTCTCCTTCTTTTTCATTAATGATTTTCTCCCCTTCTTCCTTTTCTGGGAACCCAAACCTTCTGCAAGAGAGTAGTAAGTTTGGAAAAATGGTGCTATGCTTGCTTCCTCCACCAAAAAAAAACAAAAACAAAAACAACAACAACAAAAAAAAACAAAGAAAGAGAAAGGGAAAAAAAGCAATTTCTGATTAAATTGTGCAAACTTCACTTGCTGCAGAGAGGAGATTAGTACCCATGTGCCTAGACCATGTGTGGTATATGATTTAAACTTGGAACCTACAGCTTAGGAGACACAGGGGTTTCAGTAGTCATTTCTTGTACATAGTACTTTTCTGCCTTCTTTCAGATAAGTTAGAGCAGTGAATTACAGGGCCAAAATTCTGAAAGTTGATATTTGGAACATATGTAGCTTTATACTGGCTTTAGGATCTTTAGTTATAATCATACTGAATAAAAATAAAATTTAAAAATACCTATTTTTAGACTGAGCATTCAGAAGAAATCCGGGAATACTATCTCTCCCAGGTTGTACTATTCATGGTCTACTGTGTAAAATCCCCCAGGATAGTAATCATTGTAATACATAACTTTAATAATACGTGGTGAGGCAAAGCATATGCTATTTTAACATATTTATTCAAAAACATGTATTGCATGCCGACTACATGCCAGATGCTAAGGATGCAGTGGTGAAAAATCCCTGTCCTCATGGGGTTTATATTCTAAGGGCAAGGCATAAAATAAAGTAGGCAGGTAAATGAAGTATATACGTGCTAGGGAGAAAAACAAAGCAAAGCCTGGAGCTGGGAAATGTGGAAGGGAAGACCTCATGAGACATGGGGTTATTTGAGTAAAATATCCGAATGAGGGGGGCTTGTGTATTTCTGGGGTGGAGCATGGGGGCAAAGGAAGCAGCAGGTGCAAAGGCCCTGGAGTGAGAGTGCCTGGTGTGCCAGAGAAGAAGAGCGGAGACTGGGGGCCAGTGGGCAGGCGGTAAGGGCGGTGCTGCTCTGATGGAGAAGAGACGGATAAGAAAGTGCACATTTTCACAAATGCGTGAACAATGAGCCCAGTGGGCTCCCCTGAGCCCTATGCTTCTGAAATGGAAATCCTCCCCACCTCCTTTTGTGTTCTGGGAAATGGCTTACTGCAAAGAACCGCCCTTCTCCATATGACTTGGATAGGGTGCGTGGACAACCCCCTTGTTTACCTAGGACAAGGCCAGACACAGACCCTTCCAATTCTCATTCTTTGTGTCATAAGTGATTAGCTACTGTACCCCCCAAACTAGCTAGACACAGAGGTAAACATTCCCCATTCCTGACTGACTGAAACTCCCCTTATGACAGAAGCAACCCAACTGGAAAGTCATGTTCCCCGTGACTTGTCAGCTCCTCCCTATACAAGCCTAAGGTAAAACTAGGCTGTCAAGGTACTCTGATTTTTGCATTTGGGGTGCCCTCCTGATAGCAATTGGGAGGATAAAATCAATTTCCTTCCTTTTGTCTTTGACAGGGTATTAGATCTATTATAAATCCATTTGAAGAATTTTTTCCCCTTGTAACATGTTTGCCAACAAGTCTTCTCTAAATTTAAAAGTAACTCTCTTGGGTTGAAATCACCTTCATGCAGGCTTCAAGAGTAGAGACAGTCATGATTCAAATTTAATTACTAAATTCTAAAGTCGTACTCTGAGAATTAAATTGGGAGTCAGAGGAAATAGTTCATCAATAGAATCCTTTGGGCAATGTTCACCATTGAGAAAGTGAATTTCTCCTGTTGTGCCAGCCAGTGTCATTGATCCAGTAAATAACCAATTAACCTTAATTAGTTTAATTTCTCTTACTGGGATTTATTATGTGAGGGTATTTTACTATTTTGGTCTTCATTATAAATCGATAAATTGTAAGATAAAAAAAATGTTTTATCAGTGCCAATAAATTTTTGCTAACACAATTTTTTACCAAGAAAAAGGAAAGATCCTTACACGTTTTGTTTCTAAAATTTGTCTATAACATCTGGCAGCTGAAATTATTTTGTTTAAATAGAATTTTTTGAAGTAGCCAATTATACTTGACGTGGTAAGGCGACTATTAATCATTCACACTTTAGTATGAATTAATTGCTGTAGACTTTCAACTGGAGAAACCAACTTCGAGGAAGAAAGAGGACTCTGAAAAAGAGTGATGGGTGGAAGGGAGAGTCGGATGACTTACGGGAATGCCTGCAAGGGTGGGAATGCTGTTGTATAGCTGAGATATTGGGTAGCTAAGAACAGCACAAAACCATGGGTCCAAAAGAGGAGATGAAATGGACCCAAAAGACAGATAAGATTTATTCATTTAATGTTCCTCGCTCAATGCCTAGAGTTGCACAAATTTGTGAAATACCTAGAGTACTAAAAACACATCTGATAAAGGTCACGCTTTCAAAGTTGGATTTTGGGTACTGAAGATGTATACATTGAGAATTCTCGGTGTCAGTGTAACTGATGGACTGAGGTGTAACCGGGAAGCAGCTCACCAGGTAGTGCAGACCCAGGTGATGTTATTAAAAGAGGATGCCCACCAGACCATGAGATCCACCACGCTCCAGTGGAGATTGCCCTAGCCATTCGCACTCTGTACCATTGGTGTGCCCCAGGCCAGGAGTGCAGATGGAGGCTCACATACCACATGTTAAAATATTTAGAAGCTGTTAATTAGTCTAGTAAACTGTTAAATATATATGTTATCTAACATATTTCCTATCTTAACAAATATACCTTAAAACTACCTGGAAGATTAGGTTCAAATTTTGGATTCTATGGTGCAGGGGAAGAGCTGGCTCATTGGGGCTCAGCCTGCAATCTGACCTCCTTTTCTTTCCACTCCTGCACCATGCGGCTTGTGGGTATGTGTGCAGACCTCTCCCCACCCCCTTACCGAATGTCCAAATTCTGCCTACATCCCATGTCAACAGCCCCTACCGCCTCCCTGCCTGCCCCCTCTCCTGCAACTTGCCACTCCCTGGGCCTCTGAGCATGTATGTTGGTGACACAATCTGCTTTCGAGAAAAAGAATGAGGGCTAAGAGGGCTGTGTAGGTCAGGGAGGTCAGGGACGTAGGTTTGGGATCATCTGAGCAGGGAATTCTAGGGTTCTGGATACTTGGATCATCACCTAGAAGGGAGGGCTTGGGTTCTGGGTAGACAAGACCCCTTGGTCTCCTGAACTCCTCATTATGGGAGGTGGGGACGTCCTTAGGAACATGGCCACAGGATGGCCAGAGAGGGATCCTCTAAAGCGTGTGGACCTTTAGGGACCTTCTAAAGACCTTCTTGCCAGGGTCTAAGGGCAGTGCTGTTGGTGGGTATAACCTCACGGCAGTCTTGTCTTCTTTCGTTGTGTAGTGTGTTTACTACATACCTAGTAATTGTCCAATGAATGGACTTCATTCCATAATGTGGATTGAGCTCTCAAGGAACCCTTACTATTGACTGTATGAAATCTTGAGTTAAACGTTGTAGGGAAGCTGGGTGGCTGAACAGTTGTAGGCTCGGAGCACACAGCCTAGGTAGTCTCCTGGACAGTGCTGCCCAGTCTGCTCAGCCGGTGACTCACACCTTCCCACAAGCCCTCCATTTCTCTACTCCTAACCTCTTGACACCTGCTTTTTGAGGGCCTTGGCCACAGCGACAGAGATTGGCAAGGTCTTTCAGTTTTGCTCAGAAAACTCCATGTGTGAAAGGAATGCCTACTTGAAGACTTGGAGTTTCAAAAGTGATCTGTAATGTTTGTTTGTTTTAAGGGCTCCGAAAAAAACTCTTTGTTGCCGATTCAGACCAACTAGATAATATTCTATGTCATGAAAAAAAGCTCCTTGCAATAAGGGCTCCCTAAAGCTTCCATTTTGACAGCGAAATAGACAATTCTGAAGTGCTCAAGGAGTTTAATTTGCTAAATAGTAATTAGCTATGATTTAAATAGAAGATTATTTGAAGAACTGAATAAAATAACACTGTTTATCTTCAGCATAATAATCTGAGTAATTGACTACTCTCGAACTTCGACGTAGATAGAGGAAGCTACCATCTGTTTCCTCAGGAAGACTATTTTTGAGAGGAAGAATGTAAAGGGCAAATCCTTCTAGAGCTCAGTGCCCCTCCACATCCACGGCAGTACTTACAATTTCATATGTAAACATTAACACCCACTTCTGAGCCAGACCTGATTCCAAGTTTTCTGCCATGAACAAGAGTAGCCAGGCACCATTTCTCTTCGCATAGCTTTTAATTTCCAAGGAGGAGGGATTTCTACTCTCTCTCAGGTGTGCTGTGGAGGAGTTTTATGAAAGTAAAACTGGAACTAATTAATAAGTGAAGTTGATTAGGGTGATCAGCGCTCCTGAACTCCCTCACCAGAGCTGCCCAAAGACACAGTGCGATCCAGACCCATGGTGTCGATCAAGTCCATGGAGACCCACGGGCAGTTTCCCGGCCTTTTGTTGGCGCAGTCCCCACAGATCCCATAGTGACGCACGCTGTGTCCCTCCCACTTAGGGTAACTATTTTTAGAGTGTGAGGAATAAAGACCATGATGTGCCGTACACATAAGCTAATATACTCATCATCATAGTGGGGGTGGTGTTATCCTTTGATACATATGAGTGTTTCAGGGATGTCTGTGACTCTGCTTTTCCTTAACTTAAAGGGACTATGTAATCTAATATATGCCATTCGCCCCTTCCCCATTATCATCAGCTATAACAAACGGGACTGAGCATAGAGAAGCTGTGCCCTCTAAGCTTAGCAATTTCTGAGTCTTGGACAGGACATACGCAAGTGTGTCCAGCTAACAAGTTCAACATTTCTGTGCATCTAAAGACATACAAAACAGCTGCCTCTGTACTGTTTTCTCCATCTTGACTTCTGCCCTGAAGCCAGGCCCTCAAAGCACAGACTCCCCTAAAGTACAAACCCATGTCTGTGGCTGGGCCTCCGTTTGGAGCCCATCTGGTCCTTAGAGTCCTCCCCTTCCCTCCTGCTGCTGTTGGAATAAAGTTGCTCCCAAACTTGAGCTCCTCAGACCCTGTTATCACTGTGGGGGTCTTCTTGATCCTCGCCCCTACCTTGTGAGTTATCATTGGTAAGGAGACCTGGGCATATCCTAAGTGGGGGGGGGGTGCCCCTGAGTCATATCCTAATTGGAACCTGCCCAGCTTCTGAATTTTTTTTCTATTCTTATTTACTGCTCAGTGGCCTTGCTTGAATATATATCATTCCTCCATCCTTATCTTGCTCTCAATTCAAATCTTTTTTTGTTTGTTTGTTTGTTTTAAGAGATAGCTTTTCCCAACCCTTTCTGGAGATTTGAATCCTGACCCTATATTTAAGGACAGCAGCTCAAGGTTCTGCAATGCATGGACAGGTCTTCTCCAAAGACAACTGCTATGAGTCTGGCCATGACTTTCAAAGACCGCCTGGATTCACAGTTGTTGTGTCTGGTTCACCTACTGGATATGCCAAGAATAGCTACCGGGAATTAGGCTCTTGGGGGGTAAAATTGTCCCTAGTTGGGAATCACTGTTCATAGAAAGTGACTAACCTGGACTTTGAATCCAAATCTGTCTTCAAAGCCAACTCTTTTCTTAGTTAGAAACCAAATTAACATGTAAACATCAGCACTCACGTGAAGAGACTGTCTTGCATGGCAGTAGAAAGATTCAATGTGTTCTGGTTGTTACAGCAATTAATGTCATTTCAAAGTAAAGGAGTTTATAATAATAATAGCTAACTTTTATTGAGAGCTTACTATGTTCCAAGAAGTGTGTCAAGCACTTTATACACATTGGTTCATTTAATCATCTCCACAACCTTGCAAGGAATGATATGTCTGCAGACTCAGCATATAATAAAATAGATCCAGAAAAGGAAATTTTGCCATTGCAGCAGCATGAGAGCATTCTGCAATGGCTAATAATTTTTCAAAGTTCAAGTCTGGAGTCCTTGTGAGATATTAGATTGTAGTGACAACTACGATTCTAGTTCTCCCCAACTATGGAATGTACCTGGTCAGGCCTGAGCTGTCAAAAAAGGATTGTTTTGAACAATTTTCATGGAGTCAACCAATTAGTTGATAGGATCACACATCCTTTTTGGTATTAGGCACTCTCTTGGTGTGGAACCGCATGTCACCCCCTCCCAGGGGAGTGCCTGGGGATTGCTGGGAAAATGGAATCAGTTAAAAATTGGCTTCTTGCATTTGTCAGACTCTTGGTTCCTTAACACTGTCTCTCTTAAAAAGTCATGGGTTTTGAAAGTGTTTTCTAAATCAGAGTCATCACTCAGGGAAAAAAATGTGATTGCAGATGCATTGATTTGAGTTAAGCCAATGACTTAATGGTAATCATTTCAGGGGGAGAAATTAAAGTCCAATGCCAGCAAAAGAAAGCTTAGGCATCAGCACCATGCTCCAAATAAATGAAGGCTGGCTCAGAAGTTCATCTAATAACTTGCTAATACACCAAATCATATTATGGTTCCCACAGACAAGAATTCTGACTCAGAATTAATTGACTCAGATCAATTACTCAGGCTGAAAATCTTTATTGAGTGTACTTTTGGGGGCTGGTTTATGGAATAAAACGGTTTGAACATGGGATAGAGAGAAAGAAGAGCCCGAGAGAATAGAGCAGGGACGCTAATTCTAAAGCAGAAGCCTCTGGACTGGTGAAAAAGGGAAAGGAGAACAAAAAGAAGAATTGACGAGGAGAAGCCCAATCTGGCCAGGGCTCAGAGTGGGAGACAATGCTACCAGATCCATGACGGGAGGTCTCCTGAGGCTTCACTATGCCCACAAGACTCCTAGCACCCTTCTTCAAGACACACTGGGTTGGTTGGGCAGACACAGAATTCGTAGGCGGTACAAGAATGTGAGGGTGAGGGGCACCTGGGTGGCTCAGTGGGTTAAGCCTCTGCCTTTGGCTCAGGTCATGATCTCAGGGTCCTGGGATCGAGCCCCGCATTGGGTTCTCTGCTCAGCAGGGAGCCTGCTTTCCCCTCTTTCTCTGCCTGCCTCTCTGCCTACTTGTGATCTCCCTCTGTCGAATAAATAAATAAAATCTTAAAAAAAAAAAAAAGAATGTGAGGGTGAGATTGGGGAGAGTGAGGGAGGGCTTCTGGAAACTTGCACAGTGTTCAAAGCTCCACACAATCCACTCCTTTGGCCATCAGCGGGCTCATGATGAACATGGGATCTGAGAAGTTGCAGGGGGCCCATGCTCAGAAGGGCCCGCACTTGGTCTCACACTCTGCTGTCACTCTGTTGACATTCTGGGTAATTTTTAAACAACGTTTCCCATATTTTCATTTTGCACTTGGATCCACAAACTACATAGCTGGTCCTGGGCAGCAAATGCTGTCCGGATGTGTCTCTGTGATATGCCATCTCTACATTATTCCAGGACCCTAGGGAGGATGGGGCTGCTTGGGAGGGGGCTCAGTAGCAACTCAAGGGTTGTGTAGCAGGCATTGTGTGGAAAGTTCTTAGCTGAAACAGTGAAGTATCCTATTTCCTTAATTCTAAGATAATATCAAATATGGCACTCCCTTGACTTAGTGGCAACTCCTTCTTTTCCAGGAAAAACAAATGCATTAGCTATACATATAAAATATCCAACTTACACTAATTTCAGAAACATGAAGTTGTGAATCAAAATGAAAAGAGCATCTTAGAATAGCAGAAATCATAATTCATGGTGAGTTTTTATCAGCCCTCCGATTCAATTCTGGACAGCAAAGGGAAGCATTCACCTTGCCCTGGTTGGTCTTTCTTTAGTTTAGAGAGCTTTCTGGGTTGCTTAAATCCAACTAAAAATTGGCACATTTTATGAAAGAGCAATGAAGGTGCTCTTTGACGTGTGATTGGTTGAAAAACAAAAACAATGGGACACTGAGGCTCTGAGGGCTAACTTTGATGTTGTTGAAAATTAGTGAGAAGAAGCCCTTGAGCTTCTCTTTGTCATGGGTTTGTTCGTTCTGCCTGGGATAAGCACACTTAATGATTTTAGTGCCTTGAATATTCTAATCCATCAGAAAAGCAGCCAAGATACATTACCGAGATTTTGCCCACTAGTGGAGCATCGAGCCCTTTTTCCAGATACCAGCTTTCCCTAAGTCAGATCATTTTCTTAGGAGTTTTGGTCGACATCCTTCCTCAAGGCGAACGCTTCTTTAGCTGTTCAGAATCTGTGGTCTGATAATCTCTCTTCCCCGGAGAGCCCCTTAGCAGGAAGCTGGTTCCCTTCAAGAGAGACTGATTCACAGGTTCACTTACGACGAGCTCAGCCACCACCCTCCCATATGCCTCTTACCAAGACACTTGAAAAGATTCACCCACTGCTTCCTCCCACAGCTCCAGGACAAAACACAATGAGTTAACTCTGAAAAAGGCCTCAGCATTTGCTCTTTACCCTCAATCACCAACAATGCCTTCAAAGTACCTGGGCATCCGATGTAGTGTCATAGGATTGACTATTTCTTGTATTGACCCGCCCGACTAAGCTTTGTTAAATTCCTATATGTATGTGTGCGGAGCAGAGCAAGGTGAGGGGGTGGAGAGAATCCGGAGACAGATGAAACAGAGCCTCTGACCTGGATGGGTGAGAGGCGCTTAATCTGGTAGAACAGAAAAGTCTGTGCCTAAAATCTGTACCGATGAGGAAGGTGGCCCAGTTCCTCCTTCCTGTGATCTCCTCACTTCACCTCACTACGTAGACTGTTAGCACTTCTCATCCATGCCCTCCATCTTAACGACACTCCTGTTGGATAGACACAGGGTTTAATGCTCTTTTTTTTTTTTAAAGATTTTATTTTTTATTTATTTGACAGAGAGAGAGATCACATGTAGGCAGAGAGGCAGGCAGAGAGGCAGGAAGAGGGAGAGGGGGAAGCAGGCTCCCTGCTGAGCAGAGAGCCCGATGCGGGGCTCGATCCCAGGACCCTGAGATCATGACCTGAGCTGAAGACAGAGGCTTAACCCACTGAGCCACCCAGGCGCCCCCGGGTTTAATACTCTTAATAATGATGTGAGCCGAAGGCTGATGCAGAAACACTTAACGATGGTAACGAGAGTAATGATCCATTTCCTGTTGGGTTGCGGTTAAAATGAGCCTGGCTTTCTTCAGGTCCACCTAAGAAGAACCTTATTGTAACTATGACAGTGACAACAACAACAAAAAAACCCCTGCTGCATCTACTACCACAGCTGTGTTGGAGTGTCTCCATGTGGCTTACACTCGCCTTCATTTACATACGTTGCTTCTTACTATTACGACAACACTGTGAGATATTTATCATGATCCTACTTTTCCTGAAGAAGAAACTGAAATGCCAGGAGCTGGAGTTCAGGCGCAGCTTGCCCTCACAGCACCCTACAGCAGCCCTTCCTTCAGGGACAACTCTGGGCTTGTGCAGCCCTTCCTCCCCACGGGAGCACCCGG
>CM052898.1:99496345-99538381 GCA_028534135.1 Potos flavus | reverse complement strand
AGGTAGGGATAGGGTGGCTGGGTTATGGACATTGGGGAGGGTATGTGCTCTGGTAAGTGCTGTGAAATGTGTAAGCCTGAGGATCCACAGACATGTACCCTGGGACAAATAATACATTATGTGTTAATTAAAAAATAATAAAAAATTAAAAAAAAAAAGTTCTCTTCTGCGGAAAGAGGAAAGAGAGAAGGAGTCTAAGGAAAGCATTTCTAGAAAATTCACTTAGTAGCCTGAACTATTTTAAATAGCTACTCAGCTCTTTCCAGCTGATGAGAGCACCCTGAAGAGAATATTTTCGGAGAAGCCCAGTACTCCAGGCCCTACCAGAACATGCAAACTTGACATCTCCGTTATCAAAGTCCTCGTGTAAGCCCCATTGAGAAAACACGTTTAAGGAAAATAATGGAACACTCTACCCATTCACCCCTCCGAGTGTTTCAAGTTCCACTGAGGTCACTAGAATATACTTGACAGAGCTAATTTCAGTTTAGTTAAGACAGGTCAAGTTTGGTTAAAATAAAAGTTTTCTTGAATGCCTACTTTCCGCAAGGCGTGCGGGATTAAAAAAAGATCCATTCTAGTGGGGTCTCAGTGACTTAACCCCTTATAGCCCAATGTTTGCTGCCACACTGCGTCATGAAACCCTTTGCCATTACTAAGCATCTATTCCAATAAACCTTCTCTTTCACTGTTTTGGGCCCAAGATCGCCCCAAAAGGGCCCTTCCCAACTTTTCCATTAAAGCAGTGCTTTTGAAACATATAAAACACCATGAAAAAATGAAGTAGAATAGAAATAACATCCAAGTGCAGCATACATTAAGAGTAAGCACCGTCTTGTGCAATTATGTTTAGTTATACGTGTATGTGCATCCTGGAGTATGATGTAAAATAGAATTCTCACCGTGGGTTGTGGTTTGAAAAGTTGGAAAAGCACTGCCTTGAGGGAGTCCTGCAGCCGCTATTTTCCCAGCTCTTCTCCCCTTCCAGCCAGACCCCCTTACCCCTTCCTTTTGGAGGTCATTGTGGTTTTGTGCCTGCCCCTGAGACTCAACATTTCAAACACTCCTTCCTTCCGGGAGCTAACTGACTCAAGACTAGGACTTTGGTTCTTGTTCATGTTCACTGTTCATGTTCACTACCTGTGCCAGCTCATCCCTCCCCCTGCCACCCACCACACGTGTGGGGCTGTGGCCCGAAGCTCCAGCTTGGCCAGAACACTGGATGCCCTGGTCATCCATGGAGGGGCGAATCAAAACCTACCGGACATACAGGTCCCTCTGCGTTTGCACTACAACTATTGTCCAGCTAATAGCTATTGCTTTACAATGCCTCCCACCGGTTGCAGAGAGTGATGCTTTAAAACAAAACAAGACACAAGGGCACCTGGGTGGCTCAGTTAAGCACCTCCCTTCAGCTCAGGTCATGATCCCAGGATCCTGGGCTCAAGCCCTCTGGCAGTCTCCCTGCTCAGTAGGGAGTGTGAAGCCCTGTCCCTCTGTCCTCCCCCCTTTCATGCGCTCTCAAATAAATAAATAAAATCTTAAAAAAAAAAAAAAAGCCAAAGGCTTGCCTGAGGCGGTGGAACCTGGGCCTCGAAAAGGGTCAAGAGCACAAAGACTGGACATCTCTCCTGAGATCGCCAGAAGGCTCATCACCTGGGGCTCCCTGCCCTGTCTCCTCTGGCATCCCTCTTTGGCCATCTCAGTTTGTAACTTCAGAATCTGATCCTAGCCTCGAGCTTCAGCTCCCTACCTGGGGTTCAGGAATGAGAACTAGTATTTCCTGAGGGCTTACTATGAACCAGATGCTACACGAAGCACACCGTCACCACTATTCCACATATGCTTCCAGCCAGAGTATGGCCGGGCACCATTTCACCCCCATTTTACAAAGAAACAAACTCTTCTGTGGCTGTCCCAAATTCAGTGGGATTCGAAGGCCAGCTGGCCAGCTGGCTTCCATGCCTGCAAGCTTCATCACTACCTCAAGCAGGTTTGGGATCGCGTCAAGTGTGGTTGGCAGGGCTGCCACATATGGCTGTGCAAATTACGTACTGCACAACTCCAGGGGATGTCATTCACATTGCCATCTATGGAGTTGCTCAGTGTGCGACCTGTGCATCTGTGTGCAGCAGCTCAAAGAGTTTAATTGGGCTTGTACAGCTCTCTGCTTTTCATCAACTAACTACTGACTGGGATTTGAGTTGTTTGAAGAGGAGGTGGCTGTGGAACAGGGAGGTATTTCATTGCTTCTGTTTCTCTTCCAGGCAGAACTATTCCTCGCTGGATTAAAGTCTTAGGAAATGTGGGTGATGAGAAGAGCCCCTCTCTGCTCCCTGTGCGCAGTAGCAGGGGGAGAATGGGCCCAAGGAGATGCTAAACTGAGCAGGCAATCAATCATCTGAGAAGCTCTTTCAAGTTTCTTCTGGCTTTATTTTGGGCATTAATTGGAAATGTCTGCCCCTTCAAAGAGTCTGTTTTCTCACTAGAAAGGAAAGATGGTTCTAGCTGAGCCTGGGGATGCTGAGAGGGATGTGATAACTTTTCACACTATTGGCATTCTCCACTGCTTCTTCCTCCAAAGCCTCACATTGGGCTGCTTGTATATGCGACTGTCAGCTGCAAGGAGAGTCCTTTCATCTGGGCTCCCTTCTCTCGAGACCACCAAGCAATGGTTGGAGAGGATTTTTATAAGGGTGTCCAATGTCTGGCTTGTTTTTATTATTTTTCTATTTTTCATTTTTGTTGAGATATAATTATATATCTTTGGCCAATACAAAATGGGAACACAGGCTTTTCTGAGAGTTGCTTCTGGGAAAGGACGAGGTGGGGCGGAGGGGAAAGGGCAGGGAACCGAGTTCTGCCTTGATCCCATAGACTGGCTCAACGATCTTGCTGGGATCGTAATTAATTGCTCAGAAAAGGTTTGTTGTCATTGGAAATGATATGAGGGTAAAAAGACCCCACTAAAAAAAATCATCTTAAAATTGGCTCTGCCGTAGAGAAGCCACGCATCTGAGTCCTGCGGCTGCACACACTATCCTAATCTGGGCCCATTACCCAGCCTCAGGCAATTTACTTCTCCAAATCTCAGGTTACTTGTAAAATAGGAAAATAGGGATGATAATAACACGTTAATGATAATATCTGCATCGTGGGATTGTGATGGAGATTGAAAAAGATAATGCCTGTAAAACACTAACACAAAGTGTAGGGGGGACCTGGGAGCCAGCGACCAGTCCATGAATGACAGAGAGAGCAATTCCACCCCCTCCCTGAGCTCAGAGGAACGTGGAGTTGGAGGGGATCAGCTCATCTCATGGGGACTGGTTTCTTATGAGCTCCTTGTACCTCAGCCAGATGTTCAAGGGTGTTTGTGACTATCTGATTTTCAATTCATATACCATCTTTAGAACCCAAGCTGCCTCCCCTAGGGTGCGATCCCACCAGAAGTACTCGAAAAATGATAGTGTTCATTATCAAAAGTTGCCCAATTAACAAGCGTCCAAGGATGTGTGACAAGCGAAGGTGATATTTGAAATTTAAGAAATAGTTGTCTGTTAGACCAGAGGGACTCTAGCTACTTTATTTCTTTAGTTCATAAGAAAAGTATGAAAGATTTATTTTTCTTCATAGATACTTCTTTGTGTCCCTCCTTTCCCTATTACTTTCACCTCTCCTCCCGCTCTCCCCGCCCCCTCCCAAATAATTGTTTTGTAAACTCAATTTTTAAAAAATCGGGTTACTTTGGACCCATTTCTCTGACTATTCAATTGGTAATTTAGTCTGTGCCACATGGAAATTTACCTCATGCTATCTATGCTAAGAGGACTTTCTGTTATTAAGACTGGTGGAAACATGGTTGCCAAGGGCATGGCCATTAGAGAATGGGTGAGGTGAATTACAGCTCAATGTCCCAAAGGCTTAAAGTAGAAGGGGGATGGTTATCAATGAATTCCCTCTGAGAGTAAAACTTGCCCTGTGATTAGCATGTTACAGATTACAAAATGTTAGCCTAAGGCAGTGATTCTCAACCCTGACCCCGTGTTAGGTCTATCGCGGGAGCTTTCAGAAAATACCCATGCCAGAGTCTGACTCCCAGATTTAATTGGTTTGGGGGTGGGGATCAGATACCGGTACTTAAGGCTTCCCAGCTGATTTCAGTGTGCAGGCTAAACCTTTCAGTATGGTCTATACTCCTGGTTCACAGACCATTAAAATCAAAGTACCAGAATCACCTGGACAGCTTGTTAAACCACAGATTGCTGATTCCCAGCCTCCGACTTCTGATTCAGTATATCTGAGATAGGGCAGAGTGTTCCTAGGTGCTGCTGATGGTGCAAGAAGCTCCAAGCCATACTTTGAGGACGACTTATACACACAGTCACTCACAATCCACACTCAGGTGTCCTCTATAGTCTTGCATTAGAGTTCTCCAGAGAAACAGAACCAATAGGATATACAGAGATAGAGCAGACCCTCCTTATCCATGGGGGATGTGTTTCAAGACCCCTGGTGGATGCCTGAACCCACAGATAGCACCAAACCACACACATGCTATGTTGTTCCCTGTACGGTTGACCCTTGAACAATGCAGGGGAGGGGTCAATGGCACCCTGTGCAGTGAAAATGCATGTATAATTTCAGACTTGCCAAAAACTTAACAGCCTACTGTTGACTGGAAGTGATAACATAAATAGTCGAGTAACACATATTTTGTATATGTATTATATACTGCATTCTTTTTAAAAATTTTTAATTAATTTATTATTTTAAATTCAAGTATAGTTAAGAGTGTTATATTAGTTTCAGGTGTACAATATAATGATTCAATATATACTATATTCTTATAATAAAGTAGACTAGAGAAAAGGAAATGTTAAGAGAATTACAATAAAGAGAAAGATATGTATACAGTACTGTACTGTATTAATTGGGGGAAAAAACCTACATAAAAAAAGCCATGGACCTGCACATTTCAAAACTGTTGTTCAAGGGTCAACTGTACATACATACCTATGATCCAGTTTAATTTATAAATTAGGCACAGTAAGAGATTAACAACAGTAACTAACACTAAAATAGAACAAGTATAACAATATACAGTAATATAGGTTATGTGAATGACCCCCCCAATGTCTCATTGTACTGTACTTGTCCTCTTCTTATGATGATGTGAGATGATAAAATGCCTACAGGATGAGATGGAGTGAAGGGAGTGACAGGCATTGTGACACAGAGTTAGGCCACTACTGACCTTCTGACGGTGCACATCAGAAAGAGGGTCATCTGCGTCCAGACCGTGGTTGACCGCGAGTAACTGAGGACGGTGAAGGTGAAACCGCAGGTAAAGTAGGGAGGACTACTGGGTATAAGAGGCAATTTATTATAGGAATTGTTTCACATGGTTATGGAGGCTGAGAAGTCCCACCACCTGCTCTCTACAAGCTGGAGAACCACAAAAGCTGGTGGTGGAATTCAGAGCTGGGTTGGGGATGAATGGGGGAGGCTCTGGGTGTAAGTCCCAGAGTCCGAAGGCTGGAAAACCAGGAGCTCTGCTGCCAGGGGCAGGAAAAGATGAACATCTGAGCTCAAAAAGAGAGAGATTTGTCTGTCCTTCCTCCGCCTTTTTGTTCTAGTCAGGTCTCTGTGAATTAGAGGATGGTGCCCACCCACACTGGTGAGGGCGATCTCTGTATCGATCTACTGAATCTAATGCTAACCGCTTCCAGAAATAACCTCGCAGACACACCCAGAAATAATGCTTCACCAGCTCTCTGGCCATCCCTTTGATTGGTGAAGTTGATACAGAAAATTAACTATCACAAGCCTTATTTTTGCTTCTCACTACTTTTACACCTTCTTGCACCCATCCAGAACGTATGTTCCTCTAATAAGTACACTCTGCTCCTTCTACTCTACAGGTCTCTGAACATACCTTTCCTTTTGCCGGCAATACCTTCCCATGTCGCAAAACACACTTCCTTGAGAAGAGGCTGTAAATCAATTTTCACTAATTGGCATTATGTTTCCTCCAGCAAATGTAAAGTAGGGAACTTGTACTGAATCTTTAGTGTTAATATATACACTTCTAAGACATGTAGCTTTTCACTGAATGAGGTTTTATTTCCTACACTAACATAAATACAAAAATAAACTATGGTTGTACTTTTTTTTTAACATTTGGGATGTTTTAATACATTTTATGTGACGTCATTATAAGCCTTAAAAAAATCCCTAACTTGTAAAAAACAAATAAGGAAATAGAACTGCTGTATTATTAATAATGGAACCACAGATGTGACATTGAGTCAGTATACATCAGTATAAGTAAATATAAAATAGATTCTAGGTCTCTCTACCCTCTGCCCACACTCAGCCAGACTCATTTCTCTCCTGGTGACTTTGCCTCGGGGGAAACGGCACAGACAGTGCTGATCGGGAAAGAGACGAATGAAATGCCTTTTTCTCCTGCAGTTTCTGTGCAAGTTTTCCTGGTCAGTTAGTACCTTATTACCCTTCTTGGCTACCATTGCTTGCATTAAATCCCTTCAGATGGGCCAAGTAGAAAGAGAAAAGCAAATAAACCTCAAATGATGGAATAGGAGATACTACCCAATTTAAACTTTGTTTTTTTTTTTTTCACACTGAGTTAGTGATTTTAAAAGTAAAGAAACCTCTTATAAGGTCAAAATTGAGGTCTAAAGCAATTATTTTTACACCTTATATCCCACTGTAGCCTGTTGAAATGAATAATTTTGATGTGTTTTTTGTGAGCAAGGAACTGCTGGAAAAATATGATTAAAGCATTCTATCTCTTCTCTTTCTCTCTCTCTCATCTATCATATAGTATATATTCCTCCTGTTGCAATGAAACTGGCTTTAATTTTCCTGTCCCAGGGTTTGTCCACAGAGAGAGAAATAATCTGATGTGGAGAATTAATATTTGAAAGACTTTGTCCAAACACTCTAAACAGCTACAGCATACAGAAGTAATTAATGTGGGGGCGCCTGGGTGGCTCAGTGGGTTAAAGCCTCTGCCTTCGGCTCAGGTCATGATCTCAGGGTCCTGGGACCGAGCCCCGCATCGGGCTCTCTGCTCAGCAGGGAGCCTGCTTCCCCCTCTCTCTCTGCCTGCCTCTCTGCCTACTTGTGATCTCTCTCTCTCTGTCAAGTAAATAAATAAAATCTTTAAAAAAAAAAGGAAGTAATTAATGTGTCTGTCATTGTTCTAAGCGATGTATATGCATGTGTATCAGATATTATACTTATATAACCTTATTTAAGCCTCACAAAACACTGTGAGATAGGCGTTGTTATTGTACATATTATTATTTCATTTTACACATAAGGAAATTGAGGTACACAGAAGTTAAGCAACACACCTAAAGTCAAGCAGCTAATCAACGGCAGAGCGAAGATGGGAGCTCAGTCCATCTCTAGAATCTATGCGCTATGCTACCATTCTAAACTGCTTCTTTGGTTATCTCAATCTGCTTCACCAAATGGTCATCTAATAAAAGAAAAAGTAGTAGAATTTCCTAGACAATGAAATTTTCACTTTTCTTGAATTGTGCTGTTTTTATCTATGTCTAGGATCAGCTGGTCTCCTTTGCACCTTTAGCTAAAACAATAATGGAATGGTATTGTGGAGGATGTGTGTGATGGGTAGAAAGGTTATCACAGCCTCTCAAGTAAGACTTCCCTAAGATTTTTTGAAAGGTGGGGACTGAGAGTGAGGTGTTTTTGTTTTTGTTTTTGTTTTTGTTTTGTTTTGTTTTGTTTTGTTTTGTCATTGTGATATTCTTGGTCAGAAAAATCCTATCTGACCTCCAAGACTTCTAGGTCTCTAGGGACATGTGCAGCTCAGGACCTTATCCAGAGAGATGACCCCTCTTGCTGTGAGTATATATTAATGCCCTTGAGGTCATTCACTTAAGTTTAACTCAATCAGATCTGAGGTAAGACTTTGAAGGTGGGGAGAGAGGTCAAACCTTGACTCATCCTCGGGGTGTGTATGCGAGTGTGTCAGTTGGTAGGACGAGTGGGGAGAGGTTCAGGGGAAGTTCTGAGGTAAGCTCAAAAATAAGTAGAAGACACAGATGGCTGTGAGAACAGCTGAGTGAGAAGAAACCTCCCCCTCCCGCATGTGACCTCTGCTTCCTGAAAGTCTATTTTTCATATATTTGAAGCAAACACCTCTCACACCTGGAGCATCTCTAGAATCCATTGTGTATCTAACTCCTAAACAGTCCTCAAGTTCCAATTTAGTATCTTTTCCATAAAGCTCCCTCTGACTACCCTCCCCTTCTCTGAACACCGCTGAGATCCCCTCACTGTTGGTTCTAGTTGGGCTATGCTGAACTCCCATGAGCCAGTCTCTACAAGTCCAGATTCTTTATTCCCATCAACAGATGTTCTGATTCTGTAGGTCTGGGATGGGGCCTCACCCTTGAAAGACCCCCTCCCCAAATAAGTGTTAATTATCTTTATAGGCAGTGGTGTGCTGGTAAACTGGTTTGCTATAAATGAATGAATGAATGCTCCGATTTTCATGATACAAGTACTCCCACCATGACTGATTTCAAGCTATAAGCTTACCAATTCGCTCACAAGATTCTTGCATATTTATTAATTGGCTTTTGTGAACTGGTATAGACTGCTTTCAGCACACCAATGTTGGGCAATTTAGAAATCTCTATCAGAATATTTTTATATTTTATTTTATTTTATTTATTTATTTTTTCAGTGTTCCAAGATTCATTGTTCATGCACCACACCCAGTGCTCCATGCAATACGTGCCCTCCTCAATACCCACCACCAGGCTTGCCCATCCCCCCACCCCCTTCCCCTCCAAAACCCTCAGTTTGTTTCTCATAGTCCACAGTCTCTCATGCTTTGTCACTTTTTAAAAGTTCTATTTCCTTAGACTCAGAAATTCTAAGATATTATCCTACCAATGTATTTACATATAGAGGCCACGATATATTAGAAAGATATTTGTAACAATGAAATACTAGAAATAACCTAAATGTCTATCGAGAGGGGATGGGTTCAATACATTATGGAATTTCCAATCAGTGAAGTTCTACGCAGCCTTTGGAAGAGTAGGGTAGATCCATAAATACAGCTGTAGAACCTTATCAACTATTCACAAGATGCAATAAGTGAAAGAGTAAAAATATTGTGATGTCATTTCTTTTTGAAGAAGTGGAAAAGATATAAAAACATATATGTTTTACTTTTTTATGTGTTCAAAATTTTTGAAGGGATGCAAAGCAATTATTAACAGCTTTGGTCTGGAGGGTAGAAAAGTAGGATTTTGATTATATACCCTTTCGAATGGTTTGATTCTTTTAAACAGGTACATTATTCCTTTTTTCCCCCAATGACAAGCAGAGTGTCCTCTTGATTTTTTTTTTTTTTCAATCAGAAAACAAACACACAAAAGCTGCTCGGATGATTCTGATGCATGCTGTATTCAGAGCACTAGTGGGCTGCCTAGTCCTGGTGTTTGCATGTGGTTCCCGGGAGTTAGGCTGTCTCCATATCTGCACGCCAAAGTCCTGAGCAAGGGCCATTGACCCATCAAGTGCTGTGACTTTGGGAAGTGAGTTAACTCTCTTGGGCCTTTTTGCCTCACTCATAAAAGGAAGGGCTCGTGCCAGGATGCAGGGAACATTAACTCAAAGCCTTTGGGACCCGGTTATGAGTGGGTGTCCTGGAAAACAGGACTCACCACCCTGCTCCTGCACGCCCTACACACACGCTTAAGGGAACCATTCACAGTCAAATTAAACTAAACAAAATACTACGCTGGCCAACAAGACCTACTTCACTTGTAGGCCACCCTGAATTAGGTAATCTCTAATGTCTTCCCGGACTAACAATACTTGCCATAGGTATTATTATGTTGCAGGCTGTTAATGACTAAAATATATATCTGTAATACACATTATCATATACGTGATGATCGTAAGGATAATAATAATAGTAATAATAATAATAATTATTATAATAACTTGAAACCAAAAGCTCAGAGCTCAAGTCTTAGTCTTCCTAAGTGTATATAGGTGTGTGTGTATAATTTTATTTTTTTTGTAAAATAGGGATCACAATGTTTTCTTTTCCTTTTTTGTAAGATTTTTTAATTTATTCATTTGAGAGAGAGAGTGAGAGTACTAACCAGGCGGAGGAGCGGAGGGCGAGAGAGAAACTGACTCCCTGCTGGTCAGGGAGCCTGATGCGGACTAGATCCCAGAACCTCAGGATCAGGATCTGAGCCAAAGGCAGATGCTTAACCAACTGAGCCAACCAGGGGCCCAAGAATCACAATGTTTTCTTACAGGATTTTTGCTATATAAAGATGTGAAACTTCTTAGCACAAGGCTAGGCACATAGTAGTCGCTTAATTTAAAATCTGCAAGTATTATTTGATTATGAGCATGGCCTATTTTTAAGCAATGTATAAGGTGTTTAACAAATATATTCCTATAATTTGTACATAGCTGGGCATGAGCTTGAAAATTAGGTATTTATTTCAGTTCTTAAAATGTGGAGTGATACTGGAAAGTGCCTCTAAAACATGTAGAAAGGCTTATATAAGTTTTGTGGTGTAAATAAGTAACTAAAACAGTTAATTTAGCTTTCGTGGAGTTTAATCCTTAGAGAAAGGAGTGGCATTCTGACTCCTGAAAAGTCTGAAATCTTGGATGGCTTCTTACTGAATAATAGTTGTCTCCTCTCTGCATACCTAGAGCCCCCCACTCCTGCCTTGTTATAGCTCAGTGAATGGCAACCAGATTTCTTCGCTTCTGTCACCCACTGGGTTGTGAGCTCAGTGAAGGGAACAGTTCTGAGTTTTATTACATATCCACGGATCTCCCACAGTGCCTGACATTAGTATCACTCAGTATATGGATGGATGGATGGGTGAATGGGTGGATGGATTACCCTTTCCTAGGCTGCGGACTGTGCCTGATCCTGTGGGCTGATTTCTCTAATTTTCCTTTTGTTTTAATCCCTTTGGGCCAACGTCTAAAAGACAACCTGCAGCAGATAATTTATGGATTGATTCAAGTACTTATTGATTTATCTTCTCTACTGAACCTCTGAAAGAAAACTTTAAATTCACGGTCTTCCTGAAGTTGAGTCTTACCCTAATCACTTAAGCCCTCATTCTTCATTAATTTCAGCCTTGAGCATACTCACAGCAATTTTCTTTTAAGATATTTGTTTTCCTGCACTATTAAAATATATTCATTATGTGGGTGCGTGTACATGTTATATGTATGTGTATATATAAGTGTGTGTATGGCTATGGAATATATTCTATAGATCTGGCAGAAATTCAATCTCACTCAGACATATTCGGTCATGAGAATCTATGCAGGGCTGAAAGAGACTTCGCTCTTCTTCCGCACACTATAGCTATGTTTTCAAAAGTAGTTTAAGGTACAAAGACAACAGAGAAAAGGTATTAAATCAGAAAGGTAGCTGTGTTGGCTTTGGCTTTTATTCCTGGCCTACTCACAGTCCTCATCCGTACCCTGAGCTTCCTTTCAGATTGTTGCATATCCGATTTCCATCGTCATTTGCATGGTAGAGATAAGGAGAGACTACACTAAATCAACTGCCCTTCATGCTGCTTCCTGCTTTCCCTTCTTCTCAGTGACCATTCCTTTAGGGTTTGGAGATTTGCGTTCAAAAATAGACTTTAATTCACTGGGCATCAAACAGTCAGTCTTAACTCCCCAGCAGCTGCCAGAGTCAGAAAGAACTAAATGTGGTGTCAAAAGATTTCAATATAATCCCCTCAAAATGACTAGATGGTGTCTTAGGTTGCTTGAACTTGAGTTAACCTTCCAAATGCAAGGAGATCGCTGGACAGCACAATGTATGATTCCGTCTTTCCAGAAGCCCCCCATTCACCAGGTTTTCATGCTTCAACCTTTTGTGAGAGGGGAAAAACAAAAAACAAAAAAAACAAAAAAAAACCACACAAAAAAACCCAAAACCAACAGTGGTGTCTTATTTGAATTATTCATGCCACTTTCTGTTCTGCCAATTCCAGCACACATTTGAAATCATTAATATGTCATGACTTTCCTTCATCTAGCTTTCTCAGATTTTTTAGAATCATGAAGAACCACAAAAAGGCTAATATCTTCATTAACAAGGATATTATTTTTATATTTTTAGTTCATTATTTTCAGTCTTCTTAGCACAATTTTAAAAGTACTGAATGTTCGATGAGGTAGGTGCTGAAAATTGTACCCGTCAGGGGGCTGTCGTGAATAATCCTAGTAGGCACATGGTGGCACCTTGAAATGGAGCCTTGTGGTTTGACAGTGCTTGGGGCTGTGCCATGTGGGTAAATATCTCATCCGCTTGCTACAGTCTCATAACCAGCAAAAGAAAAGATGAACCATTTGATAGGGTCCAATCTCATCCAACGACTCTCTTACGCATTTCCCAGAAATCTCTCTTCTCTGATGAGCTTCTCATGTGTCCATTCTGAGCCAGACCTTTCGCTGGCACACAACAGAGAGCAAGGCAGACATGGTCTCTGTCCTCATGGAGCTCTTTACTCTGATCAGTCAGATCACCACAGCACAAGGGGCTGCATCAAGCCCAAAGGCCTGAGATAGGAGGAAATGCCAACTAGGAACGCCAAGTTATTTGGCTCATGCAACTGAAATGGAATGATTAAGTGAGACAGAGAAGACTAGGAAGAACAAGTTTGTAGGAAAGATTAGAAATTCAGTTTGGGGCTTGCCTGATATGCCAGGTCAACATCCAAATGGAGGTGTTGTGTAAGCCGTTAGTTGGATGCATGAATCCGAGTTAGGGTGGGATGTCCAGGGGTGTTAAAGTTGGCTATTTGGTGTTGGCGAGGATGCAGAGAAAGCAGAACCCTCCTACATTGTTGGTGGGAATGCAAGCTGGTGCAGCCACTCCAGAAAACAGTATGGAAGTTCCTCAAAAAGTTGAAAATAGAGCTACCCTATGACCCAGCAATCACACTACTGGGTATTTACCCTAAAGATACAAATGTAGTGATCCGAAGGGGCACGTGCACTCGAATGTTTATAGCAGCAATGTTCACAATAGCCAAACTATGGAAAGAACCTAGATGCCCATCAACAGATAAATGGATAAAGAAGATGTGGTATATATATATATATATATATATATATATATATATATATATATATATATACACACACAATGGAATACTATGCAGCCATCAAAAAACCCAAAATCTTGCTATTTGCAGCGACGTGGATGGAACTAGAGGGTATTATGCTAAGTGAAATAAGTCAGAGAAAGACAATTATCATATCATATGATCTCTCTGATATGAGGAATTTGATAGGCAGGGCGGGGGGTCGTGGGGAGCAGGGAGGGAAAAAATGAAACAAGATAGGATCGGGAGGGAGACAAGCCATAAGAGACTCTCAATCTCACGAAACAAACTGAGGGTTGCTGGGGGGTAGGGGGAGGGATGGGGTGGCTGGGTGATGGACATTGGGGAAGGTATGTGCTATGGTGAGTGCTGTGAATCATGTAAGACTGATGATTCACAGACATGTACCCTTGAAGCAAATAATACATTATATGTTAAAAAAAAATGGCTATCTGGAAGTAGTCCTCATGTGGATAAGTTTAAAGTTGTGAGACTGGGTTAGATCTCCAAAGGAGTGAGTGTGGACTTAGAAGAATAGAGGCTCCTGGGCTTAATGGGGGCGGTCCATTCCACAAAAATCAGGGAAATGAGAAGAAGCCGACAAGGCCATCGGGAGTGGGGTGTCCGGGAATCAATGGAAGACATCTTCCTTTCATCTGTTTCAAGCATTCTCAAAGTTTAATACACGTAAGAATATCTGAACAATGAATAAGTCATGGGGATGTAATGTACAGCATGGTAAGTATGGTTAATAAAAATGTGTTGTATATTTGAAAGTGGCTAGAAGAAAGTCCTCATCATAAGAAAAAAGAAAAAAAATTGTAATTATGTATGGTGATGGATATTGACTAAACTATTGTGGTGATCATTTCACAATGTATACAAACACTGACTCATGTTGTACACCTACAACTAATATAATGTTATATGTCAATTATTTCTCAGTAAAAAAAAAATCTGCAACAGAATATATAAAACTGATGCATTTTGTAATTGATTTGCAACTTAAAAGATTTTCAACATTTTTAATGTTTGCCATTTTTCCTCTTTTTACTGACTTGAGAATCCAAGCTTGCTCCCCAAGGTCTGATTTTAGGAGTGGCTCCACATCGTCATCTGGACATTACAGTCATGGAAGAGAGACTGCGAAAAAGCCAGATACCATGTTTTTGTTTGTTTGAGTTTTTTTTTCCTGAATCAGAAAGAACATCAGTATTAGGAATGGCAGAGTTTTATGAAATAATTCGCATACTCCCCATTAGGACATCAGGGTCCCATGCATCATTTTCACACACATTGACAGGCACTTTGCTCCCCATTTCAGGTAGGAGGAAGTGGGCCAGGCACCATTCTTGGAACATTTGCCAGACTTGAAGAGCCTTAGTCCACAAGCCACTGATTCTGCCAAGACAATGCTGGAAGCAAAATGGCCTTTGATGGGGCCCCAGAAGCTTCATAGCTGCAGGTCAGGGTGAAGGGCTTTGTGCAGACCATGACGTCCTGATCCCATGTGTCTGTCCTGGGTTCCAGCTTCTGTCTTCTGGAGAACAAACCCATCACCATAGTAACTGCAGCCGCACAATGTACCTCCAGGTGCCCCTCAAATCCTTTCAGTTGATTCTTCCCCATGGATGGCACTTATTAATTTAAAATCAGATCTCACAATTCTCATGTCTTCAGGAGGCTAATATCTCTTTTAATCCCCACTTTTACACTTTGGACTGGAAGGTTCAAGACCCTCAGCACTGTTTCCTGAAGAGTTAAATGGCATTCAGGCAGCAGGAAACTTCTGCCAATAAAATAAAAATCTAAACCAGTTGCCTTTTATTATCACTTATTCTCTCCACTTGACATGGATTTATTGGTCATTTTAAACTCTGTGACAGATTTGGCTGTAGTCACATGGAGCGTGACTAACAGCCTTAACTACAAGCCTATAAACGGAGCGTGATGTACGTGTACATTATCACCATCTAATAATATCTGTGGGCTAATTATATAAAAGGGAAAGTAAATGAACACCACAGCGACTGCCATACTCAAGTCCAGAGAGTGCCGTAAATATGCAGCTGACCTGGGCTTTCAGGTAGTGCTCAGGTCATTGTGGAGGTCACTGATCTGTGTCCTGCACTGTTTATTGGCACCATCTCTGTTTGAAGACGGTCATTTGCATCTCTTTTTGGTGATTCCGAACCTCAAAGTTTATTTTAGCTAAACTAATTGATGTAAGCTTCTGGCCTTTTCAATATGTGTAGGCCTATAATAGTGCGTGTGGTCATACGCGGGAAACCCATGACGTCTGTAGTCATTTATTTGGTATGTACATTCAAGACTGGCACTATGCTCAAGGAAGGAGGCCCCCTTCCCCACTCGCCCCACCAACTCACACAGTGTGAACACGATAGGGCAGGCCCTGTGACTCAAAGGTCCTCAGGTGTCGCTGAAAGGAAGTAGGAAAACACATGTGAACACATTGCCACATGGGCTTTGGGGACGGGAAGCTCCACACGGGTAGCTTTGGTGGCAGAAGACCTGGCTTGGAATCCTGTCCCTGACATTCTGAAGCTGTGTGACTGGGCAGTCTACAAACTTCTCTGAGCTTCAATCTCTTCATCTGTAAAATGGAGGCAGTACCTTATATTTGAGACTTGAATGAGTTAATGAAGATAGTTTTATGCAAGATGTTTTATATTTGATGTTCATACAACCTATGAAGTAGATATATGATTATCGTTCCCACTTTATAGATGAGGAAGGTGAGGTTCAGAAAATCAAAATGACTTGCTCAAGGTCACACTGCAAACAAATAGTAGAGACGGGATTCAAACCCAGAACGCTTCCTGTTGACTAGTATATTGCATTGCCCTGACTAGACACTGCAAGTGACTGAAGGCACAGCTTTCTTGCTTTATGAAAGGAGAGAGTTCGTGGGCAGCAGGAACTGAGGTGATGTAATATGGCGGGGATGTGGCTGGTTCCACCACCTCTGGTCAGTCCCGCTCATTGTCTCTGATGGGTGACAAATCAATGTATTGCTTTGAACGTGTGCAGATTGTCTTTGTATGATTTATGAGGAATTTTGGTACTAAAAGTTTGTTACTTCTTAATTTTTAAAGGAGAAAGTAATTAAAACCCAAGTGTTCTGTACCTCCACCCATGCTCACACCACAACTCCACGTGGGCCTTGACTTCCTCCTCTTACCTCCCTGGCACTCATACTCAGCTCCTCTTTGCACCTGCTTCCAATTTCCCCCCTTCCCACCCAGACCTATATCCTCAGATGATGGGCACACAGACATACAGGCCCATGCACTTGGAGAGTAAGGAGGTTGAGGCAAGACCAGTCATGCGGGTTGGGGTTTGTAGATTGTGAATCGTAGATCATGAACTGTTAGGAATGAAAAAGACTTAGAGATAGTCTGTGCCAACTGCCTAGTTTTATAGACGAGGAAACTGGGGTCCAAGGTGACCCAGTTCACTGGGTCTGCAGAGTCAAATGGCAAATGAAAAGCAAATGTCGAATCTGAGAGAGTAGGAAAGGGAAGGGGCAAATAGAAGATGGTGAGGGAGGCTGCCAAGAAAGTGCCCATAGTGCCAGGTAGTAAAAGGCGGTTCATGGTTTACTAAGGTTAAAATTTCCTAACTCAGAAACTGGAGTGGGGAAATTGTCTCTGACATCTTGATGTGATTTGCAGGTGACTATCTTCCTAATTATTTATTTTAGCAATTTATTTTTTAATTTTTATTTTTTTAAGATTGTATTTATTTATTTGAGAGAGAGGAGGAACAGGGGCAGAGTGAGAGAGGAGCCCAGAAGCTGCCCTTGGTCCCCGGACCCTGAGATCATCACCTACTGACTGAGCCACCCAGGTGCCCCTATATTAGCAATTTATTTTATTTTATTATTTTTTTTATATTGGAAATTTAAAGAACAAAATTCTCTGATTTGAGAATGATAAAAGCAGGAAATAGTGACCGATACCAAATATTAAAAACAATGTCCTGAGTATATACAATGGTATATTTTAAGACTTTTTTTTTAGCAAAATCTGAGCTTGAACTCTTAAATTGGTCCCTTTTATAGAGGTAAGATTTAATGATTATGAGAAGCTAACCCTAAACAGTTAATTTTAAAGATCATCTCATCCCGTTTGTACCATGACTTCTAAGATGTCTCATCCTTTTATGTGGCTGCCTCATTCTTGCCCTTCAGGTTTTAGCTCAGATGTCATTTCCTTTGAAATGTTCCCTGGTGGTCATCATGGTACCCCCCACGCATCCCTGTGATCACTTTCTTTCATAACATCCTTAGTATGTCCTTCATGACACTCATCATAGGCCGCAGTGGTCTTATTTATGTATCTGCTTCTTTATTTCTTTCCCATTAGGATGCAAGTGTCTTTGGGCCACGGACCACCCCTGGCTTATCACCCGACAGAGCGGACACCCAGTGAAAACAGAGCAGGCTAATTTTCGAAACCTGAAGATTAGTAGTGATTTGGTTGGTTTTATTTCCATTTAAGTGTATGTAATTCTTAACAGGGCTATTACTACATTAAATGTGGTAAAGACCCCCTATAACTGCCTTAGCAAAAGATCATAAATGCAAGTGCAATTTTTCCTTCGATAATGCACAATAAATATCTTGAGGATTCTAACAGAACCTAATGAAGGTGATGGCCTGAATAATGAATAAGCTGTTTTTATTAAATAAATATGGGCCACCTATACAAAGAGATTGTAAAGTCGCATTTTACCTGGTCTCTTAAAGTTAAATTGTAGCATGTATACTTCTAGCTCTACTTATGGTAATATTTTGAGTAGTTTCACAATAAAATGCTCTAGGCTTTCAAACTTAATGATAGAGTGTTTAGGAAATTAAAAGTTTGCTTACTAAAAAGTAATAGAAAATGGTAAGAAAAATTAGGTCTAATGCTTTCATAATTATACTATTTGCCTGTTGTCTTGCAATTGCTCTTTACAGAGGTGCTAATGGAAATTGTTAAACCTTTCCTGCACTTACAGAAACAAAAATGCATTTTAATGTGGTTGAGGCAGTAACCAAACAAACATATCGTTAGTGTTAATGGTAGAGAAACTGCCTAGGATGTTGCGTTCTTCCAAATGGGAGAAGAGATGGCTATTTCCATAAAAGGCTCCCAGGAATTTGGCTGCCTATACTCTTCACCTATAAGAGATTCAAACGCATGCTGATATCTCCAGATATACTTTACTAAAAAAATTCTCCCTGTTCTTTTTTTTTTTTTTAAAGTTTCAGTCATCTGGGTTGCAAAAGTAACACATATTTGTTGCAGCAGTTCAAACAAAAGTGAAGTATCTCTATTAAACTGTCTTTCTTTTCCCCTCTAATTCCACTCTTCATATAACTGATGCTAAATATTTAGGTTGTAAACTCCTTATTTTGTCCTTTGCTTGTATAAATATAAACATTAGATATACTAATAAAAATAATAGCAAATAACACTCTTGTAGTGCTCAGGATAGGTTAGGTTTTTTTTTTTAAAGACTAGACATATATTATGCTATACATATAACCCTATGAAATAAGTGTGAAGAATTGTTCCATTTTATAGACTAGGAAAGCTGAGGCACAGAGAAGTCAAGTAATTAGCCAAAGGTCACACAGCTAGTGTGTGGCCCACATAACATTTAAATGCCGAAAGTCTTAATCACTAAGCTCTCTCACGCTTAGCTTTCTGGTTGGTTTTGTATGTGGGATTGTACCATATGTTTCCTATAACTTTTTCGCATGCCTAAAAAAAATACCATTAGCTTTTTTCTAGGCAATGAAGATAGATCTAAGATATTCTTGTGCCTGATGGCATTGCTTTCCATTGGGTAGATGTATCATACTTTGTTCAACTACTCTCCTATGATGAAGATGCAAATTGTTTCTATTTTTTTTGCCATTACAAATAATAAATAATAAACAGTCTTGTACATAAATATCTATGCGCTTGCACATTTATTTTTCTTAGAATTGGGCTTTTGGGGGTCAAAGAATATGCACACATTTTAAATCCAAATAAATACTACCTGTTTATCTTCCCCAAAGGTGGTGAAAATTTAGAGCTGTACCAAAAGTGAATCATAGTACTTGTGCCCCATACCCACTCTGGGACTTTTCTCACTACCAAATACTTTAAATAAAAGGGATTTTGTGAATATGTAACTTTTATAACAAATCTTTTATTTTATAGTTTTGATATTTTGTCCTATTCCTGAGAAAACATTTGTGGGCCAGTCATAAAGTGATTATATAAATACAAGTAAAATAGTTAAATGGTGCAATTATGAATGGCTGTTGGGAATTTCCCCCTTTTTCCTGATTTCAAATACACAGTTTTTGTTTTTCCCTGCCAACAGTGTTCATTTCTTATTATTCATTCTCTTCTATCTCTATCATGCTCCAGGGAGGATCAAGGGGGGATAGACCACCATCTGTCCTAGATAGTTTATACCAGATGATCTCTTAAAGTCCCTTCCAGCTCAATGGTTCTTTGAGAATATGAATTTTAAAAAATCAAGTTACAAATTCCAAGATGCTGGCTTATGATTTTATGGGGCTCGTACGTGGTTCTATAAAAAAATGTAGCCATGCTATTAAAACAAGTAGAGTGTGCTCGTGTCTTGGGAAAACAGAATTTCTGGAAATACAGCAGGAACCAGAATTATCTAGAGATTGTACATTCAGGGTTGTTTTAGGTAACACTCTGATGCAGGACCCTCTCCACTTTGGTCCTTTTGATTCAAAGGCTTCCTTAAATATAAATATCTTAATCAGAACTATAACCACGGTGATAAATTTTCACTGAGGAAACTATTCCTAAAATGGACTTCAGTAGAGCAAATGCAAATCTCTTAATCAAATTTTTATATAATGTAGTTATGTCATTCCCTTTTGCTCAAAATTTTTATTTTACTGAAATTATTTGCACTGGATTCAATTCTTTCCCATTTAAATTGAATAGATTTGATTTATCAGTTTTGTCTATATAAAATTGCAATGATTCCACTGTCATTTTCTGGATGGGCACTATTTCTGCAGAATTCATTTTTGAGTTTACTTTTGTAGGTCTAAATTTTGTGATGAAGATTTGGTTCTTTTGTCATTTTTCTTCAAGATTACACTTTACAACATGCCGTTTTAGCCATCATCAGTTTTGTGTTGACTTTTCAGCCATCAACATTCATTGTTTTTCATGAATTTGAATAAAAGGCTGGTGGTTTGCCGGTATTTTCTAGCTAATTCATGATAAAATTATGAGCACTTTTGTGACAGAGAGAGAGAGAGAGAGAGAGAGTAATAGAGAACAGAGACAGACCTGAGGAATCACTGCAAAGTTCCTGAGTGCAGAGAGGGGCCAAAACATCTGCAGGTTTAAGGGTTGGAAGCAAATGCCCTTATGGGCAAAATGGCAGAATTGACCTGTCCTGTTTTCTTGTTGCTGATGTGAATGCGGATATCTACATCTCGAACTTTCCTCCTTGGCATTCTCTCTGCAGTGTTCTTACCCGGATACTCAAGTCCCACTCTGTCTGCCTTCCACCTCCAAGAAGTCAGAAGGTGGAGGTGGCATATGCGAAATAGGGTAACTTTTAGGTCTGAGTGACCAAAGATCCAGAGTAGATGGAACTCTATTCTCACTGATCTGCTGGCAGGTTCTACTACTGGTGGAATCTTGGTGTAACTAAGCCAGAGAGCAAGGGAGCCTGGCAGAAACTCTCTTAGGGTCAGTTCCTAGGGCACAGAGAAGGGCAGAAAATGGATTTGGGGGTTGCGTGCAAATGGAGACTATCCAGCCAAAGGAGAGAAGACACAAGCTGATTTAAGATGTGACAATATTCGATAAGAACTGTAAGTACCAGTTTCTATAATAATTTTATTAGCTCCTGTTGACTGAAGAGTTAGTTGCCTAGCGCTGTGCTAAATATGTTCCAGACAGTATCCCATTCAGTCCTCATGACCCATCTTGTGAGGTAGGCATAATCATTCTTACTTTAAGAAACAGGAAAACAAATGTCCCTGGGTGGCTCAATCAGTTAAGCGTCTGCCTTCAGCTCAGGTCATGCTCCCGGGGTCCTGGGATCGAGTCCTGCTCTTTCTCTCTCTCAAAATAAATAAATAAAATATTTAAAAAAGAGAAATAGGAAAACAAGGCGAGAGATGTAAAGAATGTGCAGAAGATTACACAGCAATGATAGACACTAGGGTTCTAAGCAATTTTTTTTTTTAAAGGTCTTATTTATTAATTTGTCAGAGAGAGAGCAAGCACAAACAGGGGGAGTGGCAGGCTAAGGGAGAAGCAGTCTCCCCAATGAGCAAGGAGCCCAATGTGGGACTCAATCCCAGGACCCTGGGATCATGATCTGAGCTGAAGGCAGAGGCTTAACTGACTGAGCCACTCTAGCGTCCTGGGCTCTAAACAATTCTGCTTTGCCGCACAGTCATGCTCTCAACCACAGTGTGATTTCCTACCCGTGGGTCAGCAGGAGCACATGGCTTCCAGGTGGAGGCGTGCAGCTGCCTCACTCTAACTTCCTATCAAGGGTCCGTCCCAGTCATTTCCTCCCAGTTTTTTAAGGAAGGGAAATTGGGGGCTGGGAGCAGAGAGGAGTGTGTCAGGGACCATGTGACAATTTCGGTTTTTCACTATCCATTCCTGTTCCCTTCAAGAAGCTCTTGTAGCATGAGGAATTTGAGAGGCAGGGAGGGGGATCATGGGGGGTAGGGAGGGAAAAAATGAAACACGATGAAACCAGAGAGGGAGACAAACCATAAGAGACTCTTAATCTCAGGAAACAAACTGAGGGTTGCTGGGGGGTAGGGGTGGGTAGGGATAGGGTGGCTGGGTGATGGACATTGGGGAGCGTATGTGCTATGGTGAGTGCTGTGAAATGTGTAAGCCTGATGATTTACAGACCTGTACCCCTGAAGCAAATAATACATTATATGCTAATAAAAAATAACATAAAATAAAATAAAATCTTAAAGGAAAGAAAGCAGCTTTCTCTCTCAGCGCCAGCTTCACTGGCAACCACTTTCTGAGAAGCCTGAGCCATAGGCAGGTCCATCTCATTGGTCTGGTGGGATTTAGGGAAAGAAATGGTTTACCTCTTACCTGCCTCATGAGCTTACTTCTGGGCAGAGATCTCTGGGTAAATCGGTTTCCCCAAGACCCTGTAGGAAAGAAAGCCTATTTGTTGGGAGGAGCTTCTCAAAGATAGAGAATGTATTTAAAATTACAAAATCTTTCCTGCTTCTCAAAGAAACCAAATTGGAAGAAATCCTGATTGAGTTCAACTGGTTTTCCATTTTTGTTTCTGCCGGCAACTACATGCAATTGAGTTTCTAGACAGGACATAGGAAAATGAACGGTGCTGAACGATTGTATTATCTTGGACCAGTCCAGTGGGCAAAAGTAGTAAAGAGCATCAGAACATTAGCTCTAATGGCTTTCCAGAGCAAAGCGCAATGGCTACGAAGACACACAATTAGTAAAGTCATTTGTTCTGACAGACACAAGTGGCCAGTACCTTGTAGAGGGCCAGAGCTGTCATTGACTTCTTCTCCATATGAAGTTACTGTTATCACCGAAAATTCTCACAAGCATACTGTGTGCCTCTAATCACAAAGAACCCAAGAAGGACTGACATTTCCTTTTCCCCAATGGCTGTCTCCTTCAATTCATTTACAAGTTCCCTGAGAGAGGGCTGGGCACTTTGGATCTCTGCCTCATTTCCCATTCAACTCTCAACTCCCTGACAGGTTGACTCTCTCCTCCTCCAGCCTCCCTAATTTTTCCATTGAGCTCATTTCGCTTGGGAATTTGCTTGACCTCAGGAGCATTTGTCATTGTCTACCACTCCCTTATTTCTGGATTTTCTCTTTCTCTTTGTCTTCTGATTTTCCTCTGCCTCTCTGCCTTTCCCCTTTGCACTAACTTCTCTTTTCATTCTTGCTTCCCCTTAAATTCTGACTTGCTTTTTGGTTCTTTCCTTGGCTCTTGAGTCTCCTCCCTAAACACCCTCTCTATATTTAGTTTCCATTACCTTACCTTCTAGTCTTCACCCAGTAGCCATACACTAAGGCATCCAATCTCTAGCCTCGGTCTCTCTCCTGTGTTCCAGGTCCATACAGATAAACCCAGCTTCCTTCAGGATGTAGAAGACATTATTGGTGCTCTGCCTAGACTCCCTTGGGTCCCTTTTATTTCTGTGTATCACAAGCTCATGCCCCACTCTTCAAGCCTGCCCTTGTGGCTTTTTCCGAGGGCTGTCTTGGATTATCAGAGCAGGGAGAGTTGTAACTTTCCAGGTGTCTATGTGCATGCCCACCCCTCCCCCTAATCTGCCTCATTGTCACTCTTTTTTTTAAAAAAATTCTTTGTTTAAATTCAATTTAATTAACATAGAGTTTATTGTTAGGTTTCAGGGGTAGAATTTAGTGATTCATCAGGTTTTTTTTAAATTGTGTTATGTTAGTCACCATACAGTACATCATTAGTTTTTGAGGTAATGTTCCATGATTCATTGTTGCCTAAAACACCCAGTGCTCATTACATCAAGTGCCCTCCTTAATGCCCATCACCCACTTACCCCAACCCCCCAACCTCTTCTCCAGCAACCCTCAGTTTGTTTCCTAGAGTTCGGCATCTCTTATGGTTTGTCTCCCTCTCTGATTTCATCTATTTTATTTTTCCTTCTGCCTCATTGTCCCTCTTAGCCAAGGATCGGTGGGTACAGAGTATGAATGCCCAGTTCCCTTGTATTGAGTGGTACATTGGGTTTGCCAGGAAGTGGATGCCAAGGTGGACTGAAAAGTGGAAGTAATTCTTGGAGGGTAACACCGATGAAGGTAAAGGACAGAGGAAGTGAGAGTAGGCAGAGAAAACCTCACAGGTTTGACATCTGGGAAAGGAGAGAGAGAGAGAGAAGGAGGATTAGATAGACTGAACCTCAGACTTCAGTGCGGTGCTGAGAAAGTCTCAGCTAGTCCAGTGGGATGCTCTAGTGCAAAGACTGTAGAGGAGTCCTGGAAATGCTGAGTCATTATAATGATTCCTCTGTGCTCAGTGGGCTAGAGGCTGCTTGGGAGGCACATGGCCTCTCCGCTGGAAAGCGAAGGCTGAAAACACCAATAACCAATTGCTAACATCTACTTGCATTCTTGAAAAGAGGACTTAGTTGCTTGTTCAACTGGTTGCCACAGGTGGAGGAGCTGTGAGATGTCTCTGACCCATCGGAATTTAGGCTAAAGCCTGTGTTGCCTCCCCTGTGCCCTTATTAATCTCCCCTGGGAGCACTTCCTTTGTAAGTACCTTGCACATGAATTCTTGACTCATAAGCTGTCGGGGCGAACCCAACCTAAGACATGGATGAATCCAGTGTGACATTCTACAGACTCTTTCAATACAACATTATCAAAACTGAAATCTTGTCTTTTCATGTAGATTTTTCCTTCTCTGAAGCCAGTGGCACCTCTGCCCACCCGGTTACCCATGCCTGAAACTTGGGCACCTCCTTTTGATTCCTATCCTTATTCCGAACATACAATACATGACTAAATCCTGTTTCTTTTCACTCATTAATATTTCTCAGGTCCATAACTGCTCTCCAATCCTACCGACATGGATGCCACATCACGATCTTTTTGCTGGATTATGGCAAAAGCTCCCTCACTAGTTTTGGCCTCCAGGATACCCTGCCCTAATTTATCCTCCACGCAGCAGCCAGAATGAGCTACCTAAAAGTACAGGGGGTGTCTGGTGGAGGCAGAATCTGTAAATTGTGGGAAAAGCACAGCGGTCATTCTGAAGGTTGCAAGCAGTCTTTTCATTCTACAGTGCAAAATAAAATTTACTTTGAGAGTAGCCTATCCCTTGTTCTGAGAAGAACCTTTTGAGTGGTTTCTTTTGCCTGTGTTAGATAACTTTTTTTTAAGATTTTGTTTATATGAGGGAGAGAGCGAGCGAGCTTGTGTGTGCACACAAGCAGGATTGGGGGAGGATGGGCAGAGGCAGAGGGAAAAGCAGACTCTCCACTGAACAGGGAGCCCATGCGGGGCTCAATCCCAGGACCCTGGGATCATGACCTGAGCCAAAGGCAGTCGCTTCACTGACTGAGCCACCCAGGATCCCCTGCTTGTGTAGATATAAGGCAAAAGCCAACTCACTGTTTTTGAAAAAGTCAATGTGATAGGTACTTCTTGGCTCACCAAGGTCCTATGGCAAAGATACTGTTGGTGAGTATAATAGGCAGCATTCCATGTTTTAGATAAGTCTGATCAGAGAGCCAAGCTGGGGTGGCAGTGGGGGTAGGGTATTAACTGGAAGGAAGGATCTTTTTGAACTTCATGCTTGAGTCATGGCTTTTCCAACTCTGGCCTGTGTGAATTGTCCCATCCTCTTAAGAATTTCTTAAAATGAAAACTGGCCTTTTTTCTCCATTAGAATAGTGATTTGTTAGATTAAACAGAAAACAGTATCAAGTTATATGTATGTTTTTAGTTAAGGTGGATGTTCTCTACCTCAAACTTTTGGGGGCTGCTGGCCTAGCTATGCTTTGGGAATCAGTCATTTGGGGTGTACAAAAATTAAGTTCAACAGTTTAATTACAGTCTTCTTCCCAACTAGAGTGTGAGCTTCTTGGGAGCAAAATCTTTGTCTGCTTCAGTTTTTATTCCCTTAAATTCCTAGCATACAGTAGCCATTCAATATTTCTGTCTGAATGATAATCTGATTCTTACTACTCCATGTTGCAGAATGCTTATATTCCAAACACCACAAGATAAATACAGAACTTGAAAAAGTAAGGAAAACAGATAATCTTGTGATTTTATAAAATGATGAAGTTAGCTTTTAATCTGAATTTAGTGAGCATTATTCAGTCTGCAGAATTGTGTTCTACTTTGTTTATTTTGGAGCAATAAGTACCTTTACAGCCCTGTTTATTGATCAGTATGAGAGGAGCTAATCTTGTTTCAATCCTTCTGTGGTCACTAGTGCAAAAGAAAAATAGCTCATACAAAGCTCCAAATAGATAAAGAGAAAAAGATCAAGAAGGAATGTGACTGATGCCTTTGGATCACACTAGCATTACTGATAGCCCAAAATAAAGCAGAGAAAATAATCATTTGTAGAATATCAGTCTATAATGTGTACCCCGGTATTTACACAGTTCCTGATGAATAACAAACCAGTTTTAACATGTTTGGTAGGCTGTAATGATGGGCCAAAGTATGAAAAATGAAATTTAATTGGAACAAATGAAAAAAAGCTTGAGATATGTAGCTTAACTTAAAAAGACAATTTAAGAAAGTTTATCTGAAGCTCAAGATAAATTAACAATGCAATTTTCCTGCTGAGAAAACAAATTCTATCTTAGGATACATTACTAGAATATAATACCCAAGAAAAATGAGTGGACAGGCTGTAGCTTCTGCAAGTGCATCAAACCATACTAGAAATATTGTGTTTGATTCTGGGTGTGACTTTTTGAGATGGCCATTGACAACCTAGAAATGTTCCTATGTTGAACGGGGAGAGGGAAGAGTTTAAATTCACTGCAACTGTTATTAGTAAAAGGGGGCTATGATGCAGCCTCTGCCCTATTCATCTACCTCTGCCTATAGAAAGTAGGGAAATATAAGAGAGCTCTTAGAGTCAAGCCATAAAAGTTAACACAAACCGGATGAGAAGAGAGAGATCCTAGGCTTCATGTAACAGTATATAAAATGCTATTTATATAGTATTAATATACATTAAGCAAGTCTGAGAAAGAAAGCATCTATTAGAGAGGTGGGAACCTGGAAAAAATGAGTCATAGAGGAAACAATGAGTCATTCCTAGCCAAGTCCAGTTCAAGACAGAAGGGGTCTAAGTTATGGAGTTTTGCAGAGAGTCAAGGGCATTTCTACTGTGGCTGAAGAATACAACCAGCTCTCGTAATTTGATGCCATTAAACATTCAAATCATCTATTTCCTTGTCTTCTGATTCTGTGCTCACCAAGCTACCTTCTGACTACAAATTGACTTCCCATGTGGGCTTGCCTACAAGGAGGAAATGTGCCAGTGTGCCATCTGAGTATTCTGGGATGTGTGACAATAATGGCTCTCATTATAAATGAGTCTGTTGGCATTCTGTATCTCATGGGTTTGGCTAATATGAGTCTGCCCTGAAGGGTCAGAGCCACTTTTGATGTGCTTACAGAATCTGGTTTTAGAAATTTCAAAGCAGAGCCACAGACTCTGGATCATAATATATTTACCAAGGTAATAAATTCCACTTCATTGAGAGTTCTTGGGAAATAAGAAAGTCTTCTAGAAACCAGAACAATAACTTTCTTATGAATACTCATAGCAGGTATTGCCATTTGATTTTTAGATATTACTTCATCGAATCTTGACTTCTCTTCTTGAAGGGGCTAAATTTGATTCAATAGCTGGCACATAGAAGTTTCACCAACTAATAGCCCATTGCTGACCACCCTAGATCTGACTACCCACTAATCTTCACGTTCAGTGCTTATTCACCTTTCTATCCCTCCACCCCAGTCAAACAAGTAGGACTAGCCCCTTCCTCAGCAATCTCCCCACCCCCACCCAAGAGCAGTTATTCTAGTCAGTGTTAGAGCCTTTTCTCCATTCTCCTATTTTATGCTACAAACCTCACACTTGCTTCTATTTTTGTTCTGAGTTCTCGTATTCCATACTGTCTCCCATCTGCCAAGTACCCTTGGTTTGCTGGCTTCTATAAGGTCCAAGAGGCCGTCTCTCTCGTTGAGTCCATAATCTGCAGCCTGTGGGCAAGTAGTGCTCTGTCCCTGTGGCCAACCTAACGTTTCATATTCTCAGATAAAGTATTTAGTTTTTATTTCCAGCCTGAACCTCACAGCTTCTTAACCTCTGCTTGTCTGAGATAAGTGATCAGGCAGTGCCATCCATAAGAGCCTTGCACGAGATAACCCTTCATTGAATGGTTGTTGACTGAATAACCATATCGTTTGAGAAATCTATAAATACTCTGGAGAAAGTTAAAGAGATGACAAGCCTTCAGAAGATGGAGTTGAAGTCTTCATGCATCAAGTGTTATCTTGTGTGAATAAGGAATTATGTTTGTTATGTATAGAACCAAAGAGAGGTATAGAAATTTCATGGAGGTGGAGGTGGGTGTATATATAGGGGCCGGGAGGTTTGAACACATTGCAAAAACTTTGGTACCAGTAATACTAGTATCCCTATTCATAGTAATATTACCCCATTGACATTAAAGTTTGTTTAGCACTTTACAGTATAAGAAGGGCTATTTACACATATTGTCTTATTTAATCCTCCTAATAAACAATGAAATAATTTTATTGTGCTTTGGTATTTTACGTACAGGAAACAGAAGCTCCAAAAAGTTAAAAACCACTGATCATAGAGTCCGTAAATGGCAGAGATTGGATTCAAAACCAGGTCCTTGGGTTTTAAATTTCCTCCTCCACATTTCCCCTCAGCTGTACTGCTCACACGATAGAGCAGCAAGAATGAACTCTGTTCGGAGACCCAGCTCAAGTGAGATCATAAATGGTAAAAATCATTTAATGTAAAAGTATAACAAAATCATTCCTTTCTTTTGCTTTAATGTGGGCTTCCTTGTGCTACAATAAAATGTCCATAAAGAACCATATTTTCCTTTCTTAGACACTGCCATTTGTTTTTCTTCCTTGGCAGTCTATCCACTGTGTGGAGTGGGCCTCTGAGTATTTCCCAGTGTGTGGCAAACTGCACACGTGCCACCCATTCGGGTGAATTACACTCACTTAGGAGCCAAGGCAAATGTCAGATGCTCATTCCGTAATCTACGCTTGCAATTTTTCTGAATTTCCTTTGAAACACCGGCCTATTTGGGTGTCATTTCTGAGATAGGTTATGGGTTATGGTTGCCATTTTCAAATGAAGATTTGAAAATAAAAAAACCCTATTCAGATCCAGCCACAGAAAACCATTTAAACTCATCTCCATGAAACTGATGTTAAAATTTAAGAGCATAACTGTATTAACTCTTGAACAAATGAGAAAATAGAAAAGACTTTTGGAGAACATCGCTCTATGCAAATACGAGGGAAGGCATAATTGCTAAAACTTACACAGAGGTAAATCTTCAAAATCTAACTTTGCAGCAGCAAAAATCATTAATGCTAAATAACTAATTATCCAAAAGAGTATAAATCCAGATAAGTGATAAATGGTTCTAAAAGAAGAAAATTTCTGTCAAAATTCCAGGCTGAGGGGATAAGGTAGATCTAGGAATATCAACCCAAACAGGAAACTTGATGCCATGATATGGTGCAGATTCAACACCACCTACTAAATGGCTACCGTCTAGACACTTTTTACATTTGTTCTCTCAATTAGGTCTTCCAATAAATCTATGAGGTAGATATTATTTCTTCCATTTTACATATAAGAAAATTGGAGCTCGTATGTTAGGCTCTTATTCAATGTCACATCAGTAGTAAGTGAAAGGTACCAGGATCTGATTCTAAGTCAAATGTCTGTCTACTTGCCACTTTCCAAACAGAACACACAATTTAACCATTGTCTTTCTAATGTTCAAAAGAACTGCTTCAGAACTCATTAACCTTGTATGTATTTCTGTTCAGAGGGAGCTACCAGCTGGAAAGGCTGCACTTTTGAAGGCATTTCTGTCCTCACAGAGGCACGGAGTGTGGGTTTTCCTGGCCATTCAATGATGCAAGCAACAGCCAGAGCGGGCCACGTATTTTAGGGAGACATTTCAGCCATGTCAGATTGCAAGGATGTACATTTTTCTATCTGACATTTTTGAGGAATCTGCTTTCTTGTATTGGGGCTAAAGATTAAAATTCAGGCCCAGGTTTCTTACAAATGAAGGCAGAGAGTTGTAGAAGAGTCAGTTGACTATCTTTGCTTTTCTTTCATGCATGCATGCACACTCTCACACAGAATCTAATCTGCCCCAAATGGAGAGAAAAACAAGTTCCCTGCTTCCCTTTCAAGAAAAAGATAAGGTTTATCCCCAAAGATGAAGGCCAGAGGATTACCCAAATCACCAAATGGAGAAGATTAGACTTGACCCCCAGATACAGCGACCTGCATTGTGGAACTGACCTGAGAAAGGATTTGCCGGTCTATCATACACGGTCACTGGTATAATCAGGATTAGAGCACCTCCATTTCTCATTTGTACCTCAGAACTCAAGATAACTTCAGACCCTGGGAATCGATGTTCTATATGCTGGAAAAGTGGACAGGACTGCACAAACAGACTTTTTGTTGTTATTGTTACATTGTTGTCAAACTATGTTATCTTTAACCTCCAAAATAAAAGAAGCATTACAGTATCATTTACTTCTATGAAGTTAAATAAAATTATCGAAGTGTAGGAGATTATCTGTATTAGTCAATGGATAACTATTGACTATTTACTCCAGAGAAGATATTATGCTAGGTACTAAAAGGGAAGGAGAGAGAGAGAAAGTGGAAAGTGGGGGGGAGAGAGAGAGAGAGAGAGAGGGAATCTTTAAGGATTTAAAAGAGTAGCCAAAATATTTGCCATTTATTGAATATCTGCTATATTCTGGGAACTGTAATAAGAGCTTCATAGACATGCCATCTCCACAACAAGTTAAGAGGTAAACAGTTTCCTATTTTGCAGAATATGAAAGTGAGACGCAAAGATTAAGCAAGTCAGTTGTCCAGGGTGACACAGACAGTGGAGGGGGGCTGGAGGTTGGAACTCTGGTTTAAAGGCCTCTGAAGGCTGTGGCCAGCATGCCACACTGCCTTGCAACCTAGGTCTAGAGACCTATGATGAGGGTCTATGATGAAATAAAACAGATTTTTAAAAACCATAGGCTCATGTTTCTCTTTAATATGTAAAGTGTTATATACTGATCATAAAGATGCCCTCAGTCCTCTTCCCCCCCCCCGCCCCCCCCCCCCCCGGCCAAAGGTGAAACTGACCACCTCACATAAACATATCAAAACTCATGATTTAATTTTTTAAATATTTTAATATTTTGAATAAGAAGTTACTAAGAATCATAAAAGAGTAGAAAGGAATAGATTTAAGATGTAAATATCTAGTTCATTCAGAAGAGTTAGCACTTTAAAGCAATTGTCTCAAAGTAGGGCACTCGAGGTAACCCACAAGGGTTTAGGAAGAATATTGTAACTTCCACTTCTATTAATTTTTAAAAATATCTTCCTTTTAAAGTTTCTATTTATATATATTTTTTTAATCTATATAACATGTTAGTTTAATATTACATGAATATAATTGATAAAAAGGCAAACACAATATAGAAATATAAGAATATACTAAATCTATACTACCTATACTATATCTATAAACTATATTAATGGATGAAGTGGTATGTGATCAAAAACCTTTGAGGACCACTGCTCTATATCCGGTCAAAAAGACTGAGTAGAGCAGGGACAATATACATAATATAGTGCTATCAAATGGCAGATGCAGCGCCCCCTTTATGTGATTATTTTTTCCTGAAATAGAGCCGTAGGAGGTTGTCGGGAATAAATTTTTCAATGCTTTGGCTATCAACTGTCTTAGAGTCTTTCATGCTCTTTCTGTACTTGACTTGGACTTAGGCTGATGAAGTTGAATGAGCCACTCTTGCTGGGTGAAAGCCAATAAAAGAAAGTCTCAGTCTAATGTGCTCCACTTGAGGGTGGAGAAATATGATTATGACCTAAGTGAAATAGACAAGACTGGCAACAGTTAATAAACGTTTGATCCCCATGGCTGAGATGCATGCTGAAGAAGTGGTTTCATTGGTGCTGGGAAGTCATTACGTATGATGCCATGTTTGGTATTGTCAAGCATGAGATTAAAAAAAAAATTTGTAAAATAACTGTTAGAGCTCTTTGCTTAGGGGTCATCTGGTCCCTCCTCTCATTTTACTGTAAGGAAACTGAGATCCACAGAGTTAGAGTTAGAATGTTACATAAGATTATGTTATACGAAGCTTTATCTCATTAAGGCAGGAGGTAAGGATAGTCCACGGTCTTCTGGGCCAGCCCAACTCCCGGTTGGGCTTAGAAAAAGGAATTGGTATTTGAGGACAAGAAAATGTTATACTTTATAAAGAATGAAAATTTCACATGACTTTTGTTAGTATGTTTTTTCACAATTTATACAGGAAAATTATTAGGAGGACACAATTTTGAAGAGTCCCCATTGTGATATATGGATGGACTACATATAAAGCTCCAGAAAATATTCAAATAGCATATCTTGGTTTTATTCTATGGATATAAGTCATTTAGCATTTCATTTATCCTCTCAGATCAGAAATATTAAATATTATAGAAATGTTTTATAATGGCCAATGTTGGAATTTTCCCAAGCATTTTTATGGCTAATCCTTGGGAAGTTTTCCATATATTTTTTTTATTGAAAGCAACTGAGAACATAATGCAATGATAATTCTCAAAAGGAAAGTGTTAATTATTTTACTCCGTATGACTTCTGGAAGAAGATTTTTAGCCTGTGTGTCCATTAATTTAAACACTTCCTCTGAGGATTTCCAGTCTAAGTTTATGCTTCCACAATATCACATGCCTTTTCCATATTTCCATTCCCCCTGTCTAGAATGTCCTTCTTGCCTGGCTAATGTCTCTATTTCCTTTCAGATATTCAGGTATTTCCTTTCAGGGGTTGCTTTAGATGCTTTCCTTTGGCTACTCCTGAATCTCCCCCTTAGCAAAGAAAATGAGTCTTTTTCTTTTGGAGTACTTATCAGGCTCTGCTGAAATTATCTGTGGAATTGTCTACTCCCTATGCTAACTCTTGAATTCCAGGATAAGAACAGAGAGTATCCTCTCTCTTTTTCTCCTTTCCTCCTTTCTTTCCTCCTTCCTTCCTTCCTAAAAGATTTTATTTATTTATTTGACAGAGAGAGACACAGTGAGAGAAGGAACACAAGCAGGGGGAGTGGAAGAGAGAGAAGCAGGTTTCCCGCTGAGTGCGGAGCCTGATGCGGAGCTCGATCCCAGGACCTGAGCTGAAGGCAGACACTTAATGACTGAGCCACCCAGGCGCCCCTCCTCTTTATTTATTTCCACATTTTCAGTGCCTAGCAGTAGCCTATCTAGCACATGATTCCTGCTGAAACTTATTATTAGAGAAACTTAAATTATTTTCAGAATCTTATTAAAGAACTAAAAATATCCTAAAGTCTAATGTAGACTAGTTATAGTAATTTATTATTTATTTCAAATGATCAACAGCTCTTGCATTAAATAAACCAGTCAGTTGCTCTGAAAGAAACATCCTGCATTTGACTTATATCAACAGTGTGTTATTGATAAGTTAAATCTGCTTAGAGATTTGGAATGAGCTAAGAGAGTTCTAGGTAATTATCTTTTGAGAACACAAGTTGGTAAAACTACAACTAGTAAAGTACTGAAAAGGCAAGATGATACTCTGGCCTCTGTGTCTTCTTTGAAAATTGTTTATTTTGGTCTGTTTCTACCATCTTACATTAATACCTATAGTTCAAAAGGAATTATTACTTTAATATACTAGATTTTTTTTGTACTAGGCAGCCATGAAATGCATGCTTTAGAAATGTAGTCCCTTGATAAATGTATTTCATGCCAATTTCTCTCTGGATGAAAAATAAATGTTTTAACCTATGATTCCATGTTTCTGATCCTGATGAGTTGACACATTATAGATGCATTTCACTTCTAATTTAAATTAAAGAAGGAAAATAGCTGTAAATTTTATGACCTAGATAAAAACCATATTCTTTTACAATCTCTCATCCTTATAGCTTGATAACTTCTTAGGTTTTGAGAATTGATCTAAAAAAATCTAATTTCCTTCTGACTATGGATCTCTCTCCCTTTCCATTTTTCAATTAGCACTGGCAGGGAAAACAAAGCCTTGCCAGTGTGATGCTTGAGATTTGATTTTCTTTTATTAACTTAAACCTAAACTATTGCAAAATTAAAATATTGCCAATAAAGTCCCATTTTTCAAAAGAAAAAATTTTAGCATGAGTCTTTCCCACTGTACTCCATATCCCACCTAACAAAGCTAACAACCTAACAAACGATATACTTCCATCTTTCTCCCAAGTATCCTTTATGCCAATGATAACTTTTTTCAAGAAATAAGTCTGATCTGTGTATGTATGTTCCTAAGTCCCACTGTCCCCCAAACGACTAGATTTGTGTTTATGAAAAATACCTCCCTACCTAAATTTTAGCATGTTTAATTTCAACGGGGAACACTTTTTACGTCAAGATCGAGGAAGCCAGATTTAGAAGGCATATGCATGAGTAACTGACAGACAGGAAGTGAGTCATGCAGGGGTGATATTTCAGAAAGCCCAGATATGGCCTTATCAGCTGTTTAAACATTTAAATACCCCCATACTGATTAATTACAGCTGCTTTCCAGGCTTCCCACACACCCTTCGAGTCCCTCAGCCCCCTGCCAGAGAGCCCCCTCCTATCATTTCTCTCATGGTCCGGTAGCTAAAGGCGGAAAGCAGGTGCCAACCAGGAGCTCCAGCTCTACTCCTGCTCTGATTAGCCTTTGTCTGGGCATTTCCGGTTGTGAAATCTTTGGCTTTTAACCCTTAGGCAAATGCTACAAAGAGGATGACAGATTCACTAGAAAACATGGGAGTTTCTAACTGGATCTCAACTCTCTGCAAAGTCAGAATTGTAAAACATAGAGTAAGAAAAAACGGTTGAGACTCCATTTTGGAGCCCAGGTTGGGGAATGTCTTCAGAAGATTCTCGTACTTCCTATGCTACACAAGCCAAGGTTGTGTGCTGGGCTTACTACTAAAACATGTGTGCTTTTATACATCAGGTGGAGCCTCTCAAAACACAGCCACGGAAGTTTAGTTCCTTTGTTTGCCACCCATAATTTTCAGCTTGTGTTGTCAAATTTGCATTTGAAGCCCCTATTAAACCACAGCATCCAAATAATGATGACAGTCGCTGCAATATATAAGAAATCAAAAGAAAAGAAAAAAAGTACCGAACCTCTGAAGAGAAGAATGCCTCCAAATGCAGTAATTATGCAGAGCTGTGAAGAGCCTCATTCACATATAATGCATACTTGGCGTGAGGGAGGAAGTGCTGTACAAACAAATCTGAGCAGAACCTACAATTCCCATCCGCCAAACACAGTGCAGGGGCCGCTCTTGCAGTCTAGACGAGAGGGACTCAGAAAAATAAGTAATTTGTAGTGGAGCATAGGCACTCGGGGAAATCTGTCAAAATCAGCGTGAAATTTGTAACAAAAGGGAGATAAATTCGGTTTGTTTGTCTTTGTTAAACCAACCACTAAACTGAGAGAGGTGGGTCTCTGTTTCTAACTGTTCAGCATTTCCTGTTTGTTTATTCTGGCTGGGAAAGCTTTGATTCTTGCAGATTTTGATGAAATCTGATATACTCATTAAAAAAGAAATATTTTAAATCCAAAATAATACATTTACATAGGTTTTCTTTTCTGTTTCTTATTTTTATTGTACCAAACGGAATAAAAAGTAAACCAATCCTCTTTCCATTCCTTATTTCCACCTCCCAGAGCTATCCCATTTCAACTCTCTTCACTACCTTTTCTTTTGTAATATACAATCTTTCCACCTTTTTACCTAGCATACCTGGCCAATTTTCCTGTTATTAAGCAATCTAACTCACCTCCCAAACCCTTGTAAAACAAATCCCCCATCATCCCCATGTCATATCTTCTTCACATGTTGCAATAGTTAGATAAACTATATTTAGTGTTTACATTTTTTTCAGTAAATATTACTCTACTGCTGAGCTAAGGAGTCTCCTAAGATTACAGATTTATTTATTTTTTTCAGGACTTAAGACTTATCCTAACCCACCCCCTCCCCCTTATGCTTGGGACCACTATTATATTACTTTTCTCCCACTCTAAATTTTTCAGATCTGTCAAATCACCTATCACTAATATTTTCCAAATGTTTAACAATGTCAGCTAATCTGGTTGTTCCAACCCTCCCTCTTTAACAGAAAATTTTCTTCCATAACCTTCTGTTGCTCTTCCAACCTTGACTGCTTCTCTGTCAGCCTGTTATATGCTGATGTCCAGGACTTCCCTTCATCTTTCTTTGACTTAGATTCCCTCATTTCTTGTGCCTTGTCTCCCCCTCTTTTTTGGTTTGCTCATTTATATTGCCAAGAAGGGATTCTCAATATACTTCCTAATCAAGAATGCATAAGAAGTAAGGTTTTTTGTTTTGTTTTGTTTTGGCCCTTGAATATGGAAAAAAGTCTTTTCTTGCCCTCACTCTTCAGTTTTGCTCCCCTCAGAATTCTGAAGGCATTACTCTATTTTTTTCTAGTTTTCAAGAATGCTGTTGAGATACCTGATGACATTTTTTTTTAATCCTTTGTAGCTGCTCTTTTTCCCTCTCTGAAAACCACTGAGATTTTCGTTTTCCTCCAGTGTTCTGGAATTTCATGGCAGCATGCCTTATTGATGGGGTCTTGTTTTCACTCTCTCTTCCATTTGTTGTGCCAGCCATCAGTGGCACTTCCCAGTCTGAAGACTTGTGCTGTGCAGGTCTGGGACATTTTCATGTATATATTTTTGATATATTTCCTCCCTTCACTTTTTCTCTGTTCTGTCTTTAGGGGCCTTCTGTTAGCCATATGTTGGGCCTCCTGACTTGGTCTTCTAACTTCTTTTTTTATCCCTTGTTTTTGGTGTTCTCTTTTCTGGGAGATACCCTCAATGTGACCCTCCAGTTCTTCTACGTAACATTTTTATTTTTGGCTTTACGTTTTCAGGATCTTTCTTGTTCTCATTGTTCCTTTTCCATAGCAATTGTGGCAGACATATCCTAATTTGACCCAATGAGTTATCCTCTAATAAAATCTCCTCCTCTTGAATTCAGGATTGCTTCTAGCCAATGGAATATGGCAAATGCAATGAGATAGTCATTCTCTTGATTTGGTTATGTCATACTGTAAAAGGTGGAAGTTAAACTCCTAGAACTATGTTATGTTATATAAGACTCTGTCTTAGTAGAGTGAGAGATTCTCCCTGGCCTTGAAGAAAGGAGCCGTCATTAATGAGAGGGCCTAGAAGAATGCCCCTTGGTAGAGAACTGCGATCGGCTTCTAGGAGCTGAAAGCAGAGTCCCCTGCTGATGGCCAACAAGAGAACAGGGATGCATGTTATATGTGCACTGAACACAACCCTTTATTCTACTATTAAGGTATTTAATAATAAAAGATTCACAATTTGTTTAAAAAAGAGAGAGAGGGACCAACAACTCTTACAACCACAAGAGACTGAATTCTGCCAACAACCACATGAGCTCGGGTGAGAACTCCAAGCTTCAGAAAAGAACACAGCTCAGCTGACTCCTTGGTTGCAGCCTGCTGAGACCGTGAGCAGAGAAACCTGCTAAGCCATGCCTGGACTCTTGACCTACGTAAACTGTGAAATAAGAAGTAGTTGTGGTTCTACGCCTCGAAATTGTGGCAATTTGTTATGTAGAAATAAATACCAAATAAATAAATAAATACCAGCCTACTATTCTAACCTATAGTTGCAACATCACCTCTTATCTTGCTGAAGATTTCTTTGCTTTCCTATCATTTGTTTCCTCTACTTAAAAAAATATGTTTTTATGGCTCTCATGTCAGAGATTTTCCACAAATCTCTGATAAAAATTGGATGAAAGTTCACAGTTAGAGCAAGGAACAAAACAGCTACTTGAAAGTCCTACGGAACTTACTGGCCAGAGTGATACATCAGCTTTTTGTGTCTGTTTGTTAAGGAACCCTGAATTATACTAATTATAGGTATTTGTCTCTGAGTTCATTTAGTTTTCAAGAGGGAAACTTCTAATCCCTGCCTGGTGGTGAATGCCTGGTTCTTGCATTCTGGGGTCAAGATAAAGGGAAGAGGTTGGTTTGAGAGTCCTAAAATGCTGCTTTTAATTTAATCTGTCTTTAGTTCTGAGCTTCACACTTAGTCTCCACAAACAAATAAATACTCACCCAGGTTTTTAGTTTTTGCTGATTTCTGTGTGTTAGTACCTTCCTTTGGCTAAATTCAAGTTACCAATGTGACATGAATATGTGAACAGCTGGGAAGAGGTGCGTACAATTGGCTGTTGAAAGCCCTTATGCACTGTCTTTAGCACAGCACCGGGTCCCAGAGTCCAAAGAGCCTCCATTTCAATTTCCCTAGAGAATAAACCGGTACATATAGTGTATGTGTGTCGGTCACTGCAACAGCTGGATATTGCAAAGGAGAAACTACACGGAAAATGAGGGTTTGGTGTTAGAATTTCCCAGGTCCCAACTCTTAATTAAATTTTGAAATCACAGGACCTCAGGGTTTGAAAACAAAAGAATGAAATTCCAGGGTGTAGCCCTGAGTTTTCTCCGACATAGGAGATTTTCACATTGGTGCTTGTTCTCCGGTGTCATATTGGATGACTGAACTAAATCAAGATTCAGCCTTCTTTGTATAATCCAAGAAGGAAAGATAACTTTTATCCTTAGTGCCTTAATTAGAAGTCTCACAGGTGTGCCCTTTAACATTTAAGGGGCTTTCAAATTAAGGGTCCACATCTCCCTGACTTCTGGTTTAAACCTGTCTTCCTTTGTGAGCATCATCTGCATAAGTGACAGATTTCCTGGAGCTCATCACATCTTCCTCCTCCCCTAGCAGTTTAGTTGGGCCCCAAGTCAAATCATGTTAGAGCAAAATCCTGGGCAAACTAGCAATGCCCCAGGTCCTTGCCGGATGATCCAATTCCAAAACAAGACCCAGTTCCAAAACTTTTGTTGCAAGTTTGAGAGACATGGCTATAACACAATAGAATAGTGTTCGTGCTTTCTCTCTGACAAAGGAAAGAGCAGCAGGAGCCAGGGGCCAGTTTACTAAGACAACAAAACCAGCTTCTCTTCTTTCCCTAAAGTAAAAGGGGAGAAGACTTGGTAGCACCTGAGGGAGAGGGAGTCTGGGGAAGAAACTGGCTAGTGTCTCTAGCCCTTCTCCTCTCTACCTGGGAGTTTCTGTCTGGCCCTTCTCATCTCTGCAGAATCCACCAGGCCAGCTGGGCAGCGGCATTCCAAGGAAGAAGTGCCTCTTGGAAGTTGGAAGCTGTAGATGTCTTGCCCTACGTCTTGCTAAAACTCTGCAGAATAATCAAAATAATTGAGACTTGGGCTGGCTTCCTTCCAGAAGGGGTTCCCTAGGGCAAGATGACACATGGCCACATTTTGTGAATCCTCCAAACAAGCCAGTTGCAAGGTGGTTTACAGGCCAAGTAAAATCCAGAAGGTGTCCTCTGTATTCCCAAGGTACTTTGTACATAGAGAAAGCACAGCTTATTTTTTTCTTACCATGTTGGTTTTGTTTGCTCCTTTTTTTGAAAAGTGAAATTTTGAGTTTTTTTCTTAATAAAAAGTAGAATATATATGCATTGGGGAAAATGTAGAGAATTCAAATAAGTGCAGAGAGAAAGAGAGAGAGATTAGGTTATGCCATACTGTAAAGGTGTACTGCTTAATCCTAAAAACATTTTTTCATTGTAGTAAAATACACGTAATATAAAATTTACCAACTTACTTGTATTTAAGTGTTGTAATTCAACGGCACTAAGTACATTCACAGTGTTGTGTAACCATCACCATTATCTATTTCCAGAATTTTTTCATCATCCTAAGTAGAAAATCTACAACCATCAGTCAATAACTCCCTATCTTCTATTCCCTCTACACCCTGGGAATCTCTATTCTACTTTCTGTCTCTATGAATTTGCCTATTTTATTTTATTTTTTAAAGATTTTATTTATTTATTTGACAGAGAGAGATCATAAGCAGGCAGAGAGGACGGCAGAGAGAGAGGGGGAAACGGGCTCCCCGCTGAGCAGAGAGCCCAATGCAGGGCTTGATCCCAGGACCCTGAGATCATGATCTGAGTCGAAGGCAGAGGCTTCTGAGCCATCCAGGCACCCCAATTTGCCTATTTTAAATAGTCCATATAAGTGGAATCATACAGTATTTGTCTTTTTTTTCTGGCTTATTTCACTGAACATAATATTTTCAAAGTGTATCCATGCTATAATATGTATAAAAACTTCATTCCTTTTTATAGCTGAACAATACTCCATTTTGTTTATCAAAATGTTTTGTTTACCACATTTTGTTTATCCATTCATCTGCCGATTAAGCTTAGATTTTTGCCATCTTTTGGCTATTATATATGAACATTAGTCTGCAAGCATGTGTTTGAGTTATTTTCAAGTCTTTTGCATCTATACCTAGAAGTGGAATTGTTGGCTTGTATAGTAACTCTATGTTTAATTTTTTGAGAAACCACCAAACTGTTTTCCAATAGCTGTTCCATTTTACATTCCTGCCAGCAATACACAAGCTTCCTTGAGGGTTCCAATTTCTTCACATCCTTACCAATACTTGCTATTTTTTTTTCTTTTTCCTTTTTTTAAAAAAAAAAAATAACCATTCTGGTAGATGTGAAGTGGTATTCCACTGTGGTTTTAATTTGCATTTCCCTAATGACTAATGATGTTGAGCAACTTTTCATGTGCTTATTAGCCATTTGCATGTTTTTTTCAGAGAAATAAGTATTCAAGTCCTTTGCCTACTTTTTTAATTGGGTTGTTTTTCTTTTGTTTGTTTCCAGTCACTTTTATATATTTTTTTTAAAATTCCATAGATGAGATCATACACTATGTAATTTTGTACTCTGATTTTCCACAAAACTATTAAGATTACTTGTTTGTTTTTCTCCTTTATCACACTGAGTCCTTGAAGATCAGTGACCAACATTATGTTCAGAATCTCATATTTTAATCAAAGAAGAATTATAATGCTTTTTTATGCTTCTGTGTCTTTGCACTCTCTTTGGCGGTCATAGTCTTCACAACTTCCCTTATTTGCCTGGTGATCTCCTACCTGTCCTTCAAAACCCAGACTTCCCTGACTTTTATTTTTTATTTATTTTTAAAAGACTTTATTTATTTATTTGAAAGAGAATGAGCGAGTGAGAGAGAGGGAGAGAGAGTGCGTAAATCGTGGGAGGGGCAGAGGGAGAAGCAGACTCTCCACTGAACGAGGAGCCTGGGGGGCTTGAGTTGGCCCAAGTTGGGGTTCAATCCCAGGACCTTAAGATCATAACCTGAGCGGAAGGCAGTCACTTAACCAACTGGGTCACCCAGGCGCCACTGACTTCCCTGACTTTTAAAGTGGAGTTGATAACTCCCTTTTTTTGGTCTCACCATTTATCACAATATATTGTAATAATTTTTTTACGTGTCTATCTTTCCTCTCAGTCTGTGAGGTCCTTGAGGGGAAGATGATTGCTTTATGGATCTTTGCATCTTCAGTACTTGTCAGGGATCCTGGAACATCACAGATGTTTAATAAAAGTATGTCGAATGTTGTGTGAAGGAACTGTGGAAGTTTATTTTAAAAACATACAGTATTTGCAAATAAATTCGGTTCAATTCCTTCCTTCTGTAAGGTGATCAGAGAACAAAAGTAGCAACAACTAACAATTAAAGAAAAGCTTTGTGGTTTACAAAGGGTTTTCATATGCTCTCTTTTGTTTTATCTCTATAACAACCTTATTAAGGAAGTGGAATTGACCCCACTTTATAGATACAGAGGCTTGGGGAGGCTGTGACATGACCAGGGTTACACAACGGGTGAGTATTGTACTGTAGCAGGTTGTTTTCATTCTGGAAATCACACTCTGTTGCTAATTGTGTGCAAAGGCTGCTAATGGACA
>CM052898.1:99477333-99496245 GCA_028534135.1 Potos flavus | reverse complement strand
GTTTCATGAGTTTAGGAGTCTCCTATGGTTTGTCTCCTTCCTGATCCCCTCTTGTTTCATTTCCCTCTCCCACCCCCCACAACCCCCCCACCCTGCCTCTCGAATTCTTCATATCAGAGAGATCATATGATAATTGTCTCAGAAAAGGGAAATTCTTAAAGATTAAAAATAATTTGAAAAACACAAAGTCAGGTGCTGCATTGAGATTTCTTTAATACTTCAAATTTTATGGCCATGTTATCAAGCATTTATATGATTTGTTATTTTTGACCCTGTTTTATTGCCTTTGTTTTATATGTAGAAAATTCCTATTCATAGCTGTGTCCATGTATGTTGTTGGCTTTTCCTAAATTCTGAGTTTAAATGAATAGGTTTGGATTCATGTATCTGTTATATTCCATTCTTGTATTTTTTCATTTCTGGAATTTTCATATGATTATTTTTTATAGAGTCCAATTCTCTGGTGAGATTCTATATCTTATGTATTTTTTGAACCTAATAATTATTTTTTTTAAGTTGGTATCTGAAAAGTCCAGTATCTGCATCACCGATGCATCAGCCTTCATTTTCTTTTTATTTTATTGACATGCACAGTAATTTTTGATTGAATGGTAGACACTGTCAATGAAGCATTGTAGAAGCTCTGGATGATGTCATCTTTCTTCAGAGAGGATTCTATTTATGCTCTGGCAGGCAGTAGCAAATCACCACAATCTAATCACTTGAGGCTGGGTTTCAAAATTCGTGAGATTTTTCTTATTTGGTCACTCACACTTCTTGAATGTAGTTCTCTGTGTGCTTAGAGTATTTAACAGGGCTCCTCTTTGGTAGGACTTGAACTTCATTTTTTTGGTCTCTTTGGTATTATGACACTGCCAAAAATTCCACACAATTTCTCAGTTATGTTCTGTTTGGCTTCTTAGCCTTTGCTCTGTGTACCTTAAGAATTAACCAATACCCTGAGATGAAAACTTGCATAGAATGTTGGGCTCACTTTTATGCATTATCCTTCTTTCTTGGGACCTTGGCTCCTGAAGTTCTGGCTGTGTTAGCAAGCCCTTTTTTGTAGTCCGTTGAGCTCCATGGGCTTATCTACCTTTTAGCAGCTGTATTTAGCCCTAAGCTTCTCTTTTTTTTTTTTTAAGATTTTATTTATTTATTTGACAGAGAGATCACAAGTAGGCAGAGATGCAGGCAGAGAGAGAGGGGGAAGCAGGCTCCCCGCTGAGCAGAGAGCCCGACACGGGGCTCGATCCCAGGACCCTGAAATCATGACCTGAGCCGAAGGCAGAGGCTTTAACCCACCGAGCCACCCAGGTGCCCCAGGCCTAAGCTTCTTAATCTCAGGAAACAAACTGAGGGTTGCTAGAGGGGAGGAGGATGGGAGGGATGGGGTGGCTGGGTGATGGACACTGGGGAGGGTACGTGCTATGGTGAGTGCTGTGAATTGTGTAAGGCCGATGAATCACAGACCTGTAACCCTGAAACAAATAATACATTATACGTTAATTTAAAAAAAAAAAAAAGAATGAGCAAATGCCCTGAGGACTGTAGCAAAGTACACAATATTAGGATCATCTCAGTGAATTTCCCTTCTCTTCAGTATCGGTCCTCAAGTCCTAGCAACCCTAGGTGATTAGAGTGTTGGAACTTTCAGTCTCACCCCACCCCACCCCCCAATCTCAAGGAAGGGGAGAGGAGCTGGAGTTTGAGTTCAACTGCCAATGGCCAATGATTTAACCAATCATGCCTATGTACTGAAGCCTCCATAAAACTCCAAAAGGACTGGGTTTAGAGAGTTTCCAGGTTGGTGAAAATGTGAATGTGCAGGGAGAGTGTTGTGCTCAGAGGTAGCCTGGAAGCTCTGTGCCCTTTCCTCCACACCTCACCTAATTTATGACTTCCATCTGGTTGTTCCTGTTAAATCCTTTTATAATAAACTGGTAATCAAGTAAGTAAACTGTTTTTCCTGATTTCTGTGAGCCACCCTAGCAAATTAATAGAGCCCAAAGAGGGGGTCATGGGATCCTTTGATTTATAGTTGGTTGGTCAGAAGCTCAGATGACAACCTGGATTTGCAGCTGATATCTGAAATTGGGGGCAGTCTAGTAAGCCCGAGTCTTTAATCTGTGGGATCTGATGCCATCCCCAGGTAGTTAGAGTCAGAATTGAGTTAAATGATAGGACATCAGCTGGTATCAGAGAATTACATGGTGTATGAAAAACCCACACATCTGGTGTCAGATTGTGAGAGTAAAGGAGACACACACAGGAATGTATTTTTCCTTTAGAATAGTGTTTTCCTCATAAGGTTGCTGTAAGGTTTAAATGAGGTACTGTGCTAAGAACAGTGCCTGGCATACAGTGAGTGCCAAGTAAATGTTGCTTTCTTGCCCTTTCCTTGCTTAAGGCCATACCTATGGATTAAATAGATTTGGCTCACTGTATAGTTTGAGTTAAAAAAAAAGACAAATAAATAGTCTAGAAGAACTTAAAAGATTCTTTCCTTCCACAGTGGCTCTGAGAAGACCATGGTCTATAATTTCAGTAGTGATTACAAAAATCCCACTGCCAAATGGCAGCTGACTACCAGCACTGTCTTCCTCCTGACACTTGGCAATCTCAAAGTGTGTACAAAAGAGAATGCAATTTAGACCATGTTTCTCAGGGCCTACCATACAGCTGCCTATAGAATACCAGCATGAGTGGATATTTCTTGTAACTGGTTTGACCTGAGTATGAAAAAGTCAACTACTACCTATACTCTCAAGCACCATATTGCTTCCTAAGCTTTGTTTGGTGGAGGAATTTAATCTCTTAGAGTTATTATTATATAATATAATGGGTCACTCATGTTTTGGTGGACCACTGATGGGAGTTAGTGAAATCATGTCTGGGTAGATCCTCCAAGGAACACAGGCAGGAATGATGGATTCCAGGTCCCATCTGATGCAGTAGCTGAAAGGGCACACAGCCCCTGATGTGAATGTGAAGACGGACTCAATAAGGCTTCATTTCCAAAAGAAGTAAGTTGCTTCCTTTGATTTTTTTTTTTTTTAGAGAGGAGGGGGAGGGTCAGAGGGAAAGGGAGGGAGAGAATCTTAAGCAGGCTTCATGCCCAGCACAGAGCCCTATGTGGAGCTCGATCTCACAACCCTGAGATCATAACCTGAGCCAAAATCAAGAATCGGAGGCTGAACAAGCTGAACCAACCAGACACCCCTCCTTTGATTTTTTTTTTTTTTTTAAGGTAAAAAACTATGGGCTGGGATCCAGAGTGGAAAACCCTTTGGCGCTACTTTTAGAAAATGCTACAAGTTTGGTATAAAGTAACTATGATCGGTGTTGATGTCAAATCCTCCCTGGGTAACTACTATTAACCCAGAGTGGTTTTGACAGCGTCTCTCTCCTATTCCACCAAAGACAGCCCTGCCTTTGCCAGCCTTGTTCTCCTCTGTTGTCAATGTCTGGTGAGAAGCACAGTGGGCCCACATGTTGAAGTGCTGAGGCAGAGGGTGGGGAGGGAAGGAAGGAAGGAATCTGTGAAGCCTGAGAGTGGAGGACGAGTTTCTTCCGGGAGTGGGTGGGAGGGGGAGAAATTGAGAGTCAAAGACAAAGGCTTTGGAGCAGCTGTGGGGCTGAAGCCATGGTACACTGATGAACCAGCTCTTAGAAACAAAAAAGAGCCCCGATTGGTAGCATTTGCCAAGCTCTACGGTGTAAAGAATCTCACCAGTGCAAAGTCAACTAGATAGAAAAACTCAGCATACCACTGGGTGAGAGGGAAGTAAAGGGGAAGGAAAAGATTTAGTATTTTAATTGCCTTTAATGTCTTTGAGAAATAGGATTGAAAAATCCTGTTACCTTGGGCTCTTGAACTATGTGTTTAAAATACAGTGCTATTCTAACTGGTCCCAAGGAGTCTCCTGGTTAATAAGGGTGACTCTCAGAAGGAAAGAGGGAAAGACACCAAAATGTGTTGAGTCCTTGTTATGTGTCAGGTGGTTCACCTACTTCATGCCGCTCACACCGCAAAGTAACACTAGGAGGCAACAACACTAGAATTGGTCTCATTCTACGACATGAGGAAATGGCAGGTTCAGAGATTCGAAGTAACTTTCTTAAGGTCATACTGCTAGGAAGTGGGCAGTTCAGGGCCTGAACCTGGGCTTTCTTGGCTCTAGGACCCATGGTGTGTTCAGCACCTGCCCCTGCACAGACCAGAGCTCTGTTCCACTGGGTCCCAGTGCGAAGGTCCAGTATCCAGGGGATTACATGTCATCTTCTGTTTCTCATTCATTGTTTCCATTCAGGGGACACGTTTTCTCTCTCAAACCCCAGTTCCCACGTCTTTGCCTTCTCAAACTGCCTCTTCCTCTCTTGTAGCCTTCCTTTGATCCCAAAGTTCAATATACAATTTTGGTTCAAGTGCACAGCTAACTTCCATCCTGGTGTGAGGGTTTTAGAGGCACAAATCTTGCACCCAGCAGAAGCTTCGAGTTTAAACTCAGGCTACTCAGGGAGCTTTGCCAAAGCCCCACATCTTGAACAAGTCCCTTACCTGCTGTGGTCCACAAGCTTTTGCCTAAGGGCTTTTCTAGCTCTTCCTTAAGGCTCCGAGCTTCCAGATAGTGGTTCTTAATAGTTTAGCTCAAGAATGCTTCGTTGACCCAAACTGAGCTATTATTTGTAGCTGTCTTTTCAGTCTCTGGGTAAGGAGGTGCCTGTCCTTTACCTCCAATGTCCATGGCCTTAGGAATCATATTTTAAGTGTACGAGTTCGTGGTCCATGAATTTTGGGTGAAACACATACCCCTGCATCCAGCTATTATTCTGTCCTTTGCCAGCTTCTTGTTTTCTGTGTGGTTTCTAATTATCCTGCAGGAGTTGTGTGCCCTGAATACAGACCACCTCCACACTGGGAGGATCCAGACCCTCTTCTACAGTGTCTTCCGTTCATGGTTCATATTATCAACATCCGCAAGTTAAAGGAAATTGCTGATTTATCTAAGGAAAGTCTCATGAGCTTCAATGTTGTAAAAAGTTAAAAAGTACCTGGATGAGTACTTGGGAAGGTAGAGAGTTTAAGTCTGTTAGAGTATGACTTCAGAGTGAAAGACCCCATAATTTTGGTTTCATTTAATAACTGATTTTCAAACCTCATGTTCTTAAACTGTAATATGAGACAACAGAAGGAGCATATCTTAGAGGGTGGTCATGAGGATCAAATGTAGTAACACATATCTAATGATTAGTGCAATGCCTGGTCAAGTAAATATTAACCATTATTATAATTATTTCTTAAGATGTAGCACCATACATAATTTTCACAAGTGCCTCTGATGTAGGAGATGTTCAATAACTGTTTGTGCTTTGATTGTCTAGTTACACATTAACTTGGAAACACCAACTTTCTGCCTCATAGGAGCATTCTGGGCTTCCTGCAAGTGAGAAGTTAACACTTAGATGGGGGGGGGGCGACTCTACTGGGAGGACGGGAGGATTTTGCTTATAGACCTTAAGCATTCCAAAGTTGTCTGTCCTTGTGGGAGAGAGAACATGGGGTGTGAGTAGAACAGATTCTTTTTAAACCAAGGCAGAGCTTAAACATGTCCCCAATAGGGTTTTCTGGGATACATTATATTCTCTCTGCAGGATTCTTTTACCCACAACCTTCCAAATTTTATGCCTTGGAAAAAACCAGAAGTTAGCAGCACCCTACAGTGTGCACCTGAACATTTACATTTCCCACTAAAGATAATGTGGGAAGCAGTTGCCATATAAAGTGGAAAACTGTTGTTTTTATTTTCTCTTTCAGTACTCTAACAACATTATAACGACATTAAATAAATACTTGAAAGAAATATATACTTCTCAAGTTTCCCACTCCTATATGTAAAGATCCCCCTTCTGCCCCAACACACAGTTTTTTCATATTTCCTTTCAGGTCTTGTCCATAAACATTTATTATTTTGACACAATTAGTATAAAATAATAATTAGTATACAATTGTGTAAAAATAGTATAAAACAAATAGCATAAAATTTTGCATTAAAAAAATCTATTACATCATGAGCATTTTCAAGTCTACTATAGCTTCAAATGTATTACTCGTCATGCCTGAACAATATTCAAAGGAGAGAATTAAATCATGGTTCAATCAATGTTTTCCTAAGAGGGTATTCAGGCTGTTTTTAACCTTAAGATGACACTATAAGGAATATCTTTTGGATATATATGTATTTATACACACACACACACATTTCCTCCATTTGCATTATTCCCTCGCAAAAAATTCTTATATTTGAGATTATTGAGTCAACGGGCAGGAACATTTATATAGAAGCCGAGGTTTTACAGCATTCGCTTGCAATGATTAATGAAATTACAGAGGTCTTTAAGATCTTGGATAAAGAGAATTCTAGCTATACTAGAAGCCTAATACAAGCTATGTTTGGCTTCAAGGAAAATCATCAGAAACAAACAGCATTTCCTTTCAGATCAAACACCTTTTCTTTGGCTACAGAAGCTATCGTTTACATAATTATGTGAGTTGGAAAATGGCAGAGCCCTTTAACCTGGCCTGGGACTCTTCCAGGCGGACAGATGTGTTGACATTGCGGGCTTGGCTGTGCACATCGTGCGGCCCCATTAGCGTCTGGTCAGCCGTGCCCCTGCCGTGCGTTCCAGGGCTGCACGGCCCGCTTCCTGCTTCCCAACACCATGTTGGCTTGCTAGGCTGAAGCCTGAAGCGAAGTGGGGGTCTGGGAAGGCTAACTGAAACCCGAGCTGCTTTGGGGCTGTTTTCAGAATCTCTGGAACTGCTCACTTTCCCACTCTTGTGATGAGTGGGACGCTGCTGCAGCGGAGGGAGGGGTCAGAGGCTGCGCTGGGGCCTTGCAGCCGGCAGACCGGTGTTCCTGCGAAATACACACGCACACACCTTCTGCTTCCACTGCTTTTTAAAAAAGAAGCAGATAGAGCTGTTACCTTCTTAGAAAATGAAAGGATTAGCATCCTTACTGGGGAACACAGTGGTTCCCTCTGAGCTGGCTCTACTCTAATTTCCAGAGATGCCAACGAATACCACGGAAGAGGGAGAATTGGAGGCAGCTGAGTTATATCCGAACGTGGAACTCCAAAGACTAAGAACCTTCAGTGCCTGTGTAGTTTTTCTGCCCCTCAGAAGCCCCCGAGTCCTTTCAGCCAAGGAAGCAGCCTTGCATGTCTGAAATTCTCCAGTCCTCTCACGTTATGGTATTCATTGTGCGCTCAGGATTGACACAGTAGTTGCTTCTCGGGGGCAGGTAAACCCCTACTGACAATGCCCGTCCTCTTGTCACCTGTCTATCTGCTGTGGAAACTTCCTGCCACGAACCTGCAGGTTTTCAGGTGCCAGCGTGGGGCACACCTGGCAGGGACAGGCTGATCCCACACGAGCTCGTGTTCCCATCACGTCACCTGACTGTGCCTTTCCTCAGAACACAGGGGGCAACAGATAACGCGGCGGGGATAGGTCAGTAAGGTGTTGAGCGTTTGCTCACTTCAAAGAGCATATTAAAATGTAATATATTTTATGTGCCTAACATAGTTGTGAAAATAGCAGAAAGTACAAGCTTAGAGTTATAATCGGATTGCCAGGCTAATTCCATGCTTAGGTAGTTTAAAGAATGTCATGATAAGAAGGATTTTTTTTTTTTTTTTCTTAACAAAAGTTGAAGCTACAATCAAGGAAAGGAAAAGGCTTTGCTTCTCTGGTCTCTGGTTCTGTCACTTTCTTGACATGGCCAGCTGCTCTCTACACCCAGTAAGTCACCCGCAGGCCCCGCACACCCACTGGCGTACAGATGTGCCAGGCACGAGGACACAGTCCACAGCATCCGCTCTGCCTCCAGCTGCCTGCTCACAACATCCTGCAAAGCGCATCATTTCCCAAGAATTACAGGGCCAGTTTACTTGAAAGAGGGCATGAAAGCAGAGAAGAGACATGGTTGCTCTGTTACTTTTCCTCTACATCTTTCCAGCCAGCACAAAACTCTGACGGTGCCATTGTCTATTTCCTTCCCCAGCCGAAACTGGGCTTTACGCATGTCATAGTTTCCAGATGAAATAAATCTTCAAAGCAATAAGCTACATCACAGAAGTAAGCACGACCTATCATTGTAGTTCTAAGTGTCATTTTTCTCCTCCTCTCTGTTACTCCATTCCTGTTTTGGACTAAAACAAAAGCATTTTGTCTACAGTGGCTTTCACATGAAGTATTTTGCTTCAAAATTAAATTAATCTTGGGGCGCCTGTGACTCAGATGGTAAAGTGTCTGCCTTCAGCTCAGGTCATGATCCCAAGGTTCTGCATGATTCCAGGGTCCTGGGATCAAGCCCTGCATTGGACTCCTTGCTCAGCCAGGAGTCTGCTTCTTCACCACTCCCCGCTCCACTCCCGCTCTCTCTCTCTTCAATAAATAAACTCTTTAAAAAAATTAAATTAATCTCCAATATCCTGTAAAGCTGGGAACAAGCACAAGGGGCAAGAACTCTGGGACAGTGACAGGGATACTGACCCATCTCTAGCTAATTTTCTGATCTTAAAATGTGTGACCTTAGAACGGCTGAGTGCTATACAGTCAGACGGTACACCCATCCATAAAATGAAATACACATATCTTTCATTTACTAGATAAAGTTTGTTATGAAGGTCAATTTGGCTTTATTAATGCCTTTGCAACTTGGCAAAGAACTGCTTTATATACTCCGGACTTAATGTTTTAGTATTCCCCCTTTTTAAGATTTTATTTTGAAAATGATCAGGCCAATACCCAACAACAGAAAACTCTAATATATAACGTTACACAGAGCACAGCTAGTTGTTTGCTTTTTTTCCTGGCCAAACAAAACTAGAAAGCAGAGCATAATAGTTCACTCATGCTGCAAACTCTGGACTGCAGCCTAGATTAAAAACAACAACAATAACAACTAACAAAAAGGGTACAGTTTCCTTAGCTACGGGAATTGTCTTACGGGCGCCAATAAATTCTTGGCAAATGAAAAGTATGAAGCAATCTGCAGTCTTTGTTTGGCAGAGGCCAAAGTTCACCCATTTACAGGGACGGGAGACAGTTTTCCGTGAAAGAGATGGGTGCTGAGGTTTGGAAGAAGGAGGGGCAAGCGTGCCCTGCCGAGCCCACTGATGCTGGCAGCTCAGCGGGGATCTGTCTCAGGCTTTGCTAATCCCTGTTTTCATAAGCGAGGCGGGAGGGGACCAATGGCCGTACTTCAGACTGCACCCCAGAGGTGAAGAGTGTCAGGCACACATGTCTGCAGCCCAGAGCACAGGGGTCAGTGTGAAGCGATGTTGGCCACACGGAGGATTTCTCTGTTTCCAGGCATTATAAAAAAAGGCTTATAAACCAGACTTCTGAAATCCTTCAGTCATTTGCTCTTCGTGGGCATTTTTCCCCTTTTCTCTTAAAAAAGAAGAGAAGAAATACATTCACATTTTTTTTAAAGAAAGGAAAAAACAATAACAAAAAAGAAAAAAACAAACGATATTTTTTCCAAAGGTAAATGTCAATGGAAACTTTACTTTCTGTATTTTCTTTCTTCTTTTTTAATTGAAAGACTTTCTGTGGGTGACCTGGTATAAATATATAGCTCAGCCTACCAATCCTGAAGTAAGTCTGCATACATATTTTATTGGAAGTCACCTTTAAAATTGCTGAAATGGCGCTGTTTACTCTGCTAAGGAATGCTGCAAAGGGAGAGAGAGGAGGAGTATTTAAGAGAGAGGATGTGGTTTATCTGGCCAATCAGAGGAATGGAAGAGCTCTGGAGTGCGGCTTCTGGTTTCTGGGATGCCACTGAAAGGCGACTAGCGCGGTAAAAATGAAAAGACTTGGGAAATAGTATATTCCATCTCCATGTAAAGCATTTCTGCTGCTTTGAAGTCAGGTAGACATCTGAACCTGTTTCCTCATTTTGAAAGCAGGAATTATAATGTATGTGTGTATGTGTGTATCTCTCTCTATATATGTATATAGATATATATCTATAAATGTATATCTATGTATACATATATGTATATATATGTTTACAATGTATATCTATGTATATATCTATATATGTATATATGTGTATACATATATACACACATATATATCTATATTATACATATATAATACATCAACACAGAGTCATTGTGAAGATAAAATAAGGTGTATAACCCAGAGGAAGAGCTCAGTGAAATGTCATCACTATTACTGTCATTCTTTTAATTTAATTCTGAACTCATGACTTACTTGTGATATCTTGTTCTCTTTTCACATTTCCAAATCATGACTGCTTCTTTCTCTGTTCATATCTTGGATGACAACAAAGATAAGGGGGAAACTGGGAGCTCTTCTAAAGCCACAAATGGGTGGTTGTTAGTGCTGCTCACTGAATATTTCTGGCTCTCTGTTTTCTGGGCACATGGTGGAATTGCATTTTTTGGATCTTAGTTGTTACATGGGAGCACATTACATTTAGTTGTTGGTGTAAGACCCCTAAGCCCTAATGCTCTAACTCACCATGTCCAGTACAACTTTCTATAATGATGGCAACGTTCTCTATCCACATTGTCCAATAGTGTAGCTACTGGCCAGGTGTGGTATTGAGCACTTGCGATACAGCAAGTGCAAATGAGAAATAAATTGTAATTAATTTTATTGAATTTTGAGTAATTTTAATTTAAATATGAGCAACCCATCCCATGTGGCAAAGGACTACGATATCGGGGAGCACAGTTTCAGAGAGTGGCTGCTCTATCAGCTTGAGTCCAGGAGGGAGGACATGATGATGCAGGACAGAGTCCCAACCAGCTGGCCAGGGACCTATAGCAGGAGTGAGAAACCAGCTCTTTTGTTCTAAGTCATTGAGATTTGGGGGTCATTTGTTACCACAGCATAGCCTATCTTATCCTGACTGATATACCGTAATAATTCCTCAGCAACTATCCCCTCTATATGTCCTTGTGTCTAGTTCTGGAGCTCCTGAGAGGAATCATCCATGACCTCAGCCCTCAAATGGCTGATCATCTCCTCGGTAATTTCTGCTGTGGTTATCAAGCTCTGTTCAAAGATGGATAGGCCTCCTCTGTCCTAGATGGATATGGGAGAAAGTGTCGGAAATGTTACCTTGTCCCAGGGCTTGGGAGCCCCAGATTCTGCTCATGATATTCTGAGTCAGCTCTCAGGATGCAGGGAATGTGCCATCAGCTCTATGAGAGGGTTTATCCTCTGAGTTTCCACATTCCCACACCTTACCAGGGAAAAGGGAACTAAGTCCAGATTTGATAGAGTGAAAGAAGGGATACTGACCCTCTCTGGAGCTTCAGGCAGCAGTAGGTCTAGAGGGAGCTCTATCCTAGAGGATTAGGCACTGCTGATCATCCAGAGGCCCCTTGCAAGAGACAATTATATCTGGATGCTCCAGCACATTGAAAACGTTAATTCTGACATGGTTTTCTGTTCTTTCAAATCTATTTTTATTATGAAATTTTCTTTCTTGGTAGATAGTATTACCACTCACGTATTCACTCAAACTAGAAAGCTGGGAGTTATCCTAGACTCATCTTCCCCTCATCTCCCTTGTCCCATCCATCCTATCAAGTCACCTGCTTCCTCCTCATCTTCGCACCATTGCTGAGGCCAGTGCTTGTGTTGAGCAGTTTGTGCACTGTACAAGGGGCTCGGGGCCTGGCGGAGGGTGATGACGGTTATTTGCATCCCAGACAGTGGGTTTTGTGGCCCAGAGGGGAGACTTTTTCTGAAAGTGTCTAGAGGGGGTACCATTTTCTAAACCTCATAAAGGTGCCAGGGAAGCCAACTGTAGCTCTCTGAGTTGCTTTAGTTTACCCTCAACATCTTTCAGTCTGACTAATGAACCACCTCCTAATTGGCCTCCCTGTCCCTTAGTCTGCTTTTCCTCCTATCCATGCTATAGCTTGAGTGATCACTCACAAACACAAATTTGACATTGGCACTCTCTTGCTTAAAAACCTAAAGGACTGTCCTCTGCCCTTATAAACTGTGCACTTATTGATGTGGCCTATGAGGCCTGCTGTGATGGGGGCTTGGTTACCTTTCCAGCCTCTCTCTCCCTGCACACTCCTCCTCACCTTACCAAACACTAGCTGAACTCCTTGGAGAAGCCAGAACAGGCCCTGTGATCTTTGTCCCTCACTACCTTCTGCCTAGAATACACCCACTCCCCGACCCCAATTCCTGGGCTGCCTTAAAAAAAACTCTTTGAGACTCTGTCAAAGCATCCTATCATTGATGTAACTTTTCCTGACCATCAACAAGGGGAATTGACTCTTCCTCTTTCACACCTTCACTGAACCTACTATCGTGGCACCTTTAAATTCTCATATTTGTCTGGCTGACCTCCTTGATGTGTCCCCTGCACTGAGCACAGCCTGGCAGGGAGCAGGTTCTTCTTAAATGTCTGTTCGGTAAATGAATACATATATAAAACTCTGTTCCATTTTATTCTTAGGGGTTGAATGCAGAGTTTTTCAGTGAAGTTTAACAGAAGTTGAACTTATTTTAATTTTAAGCTTCTGCCTCACCTTTTCATTTAAACACAGTGGTTTAAACTACAAAACTGCCTTTCTGAATCTGGTCTCTTTCAAAGAATTGTCCGAATTGTGAAGGGTTGAGCGGGGAGGAGTTGAGGATGAAGGAAACATAATTGAGTATGCTGGTATTAGTCCATCACTTCTCTCACCTGATCCTCCCAAAATGCAAATGGAAAAAACAACACTGTGTTATGTTTAAAGAGATAAGGCAGCTGTGACTCACAAACGGAATGAAGAAAACAAGATAAGGACATTCACCTAGAATTCTTGAGGGACACTGAACTGCAAACAGCAATTAAATTGTAGTCAAACAGGCAAGGGAAACGTTAAGATTAGAAAATAAAACCCCACGAAGGAAAGGGCATATTCTAATTTAACCTAAAAATCTAATCTAAAAAACCACGGTTTTCAGATTTATAGTTACAGGTAGCTGTCTTCCACATTAAATAGAAAATTTCTGCCTAAAGTTCTGAATCAATTGCTATAGAAAAAGAATTTAAATTTCTACATGCAATCATCCTCCTCTCAAAACCCATGCTGTGCTGGGGAGGTTACACTGTATAGGTTTTAGAACCATACTACCTGTATTCAAATCCTGGGTATGACATTTTCTAGCTGTATGATCCTAGGCAAATTCTATGACTTCTCTGAGCTCCAGTTTTCTCATTTGTAAAATGAGGATAATAATGGCACTTATTCCATGATTAAATACATACGAGCTTGGAATAATTTCTCAGTAATTGTTAGCTGATATTATCATTATTAATTTAAAAATTTTTTTATTATTTGAAAGCCAAAATCATTAAAATCTGCAAAGCAATGTAGTTCCAATGGTCTCAGACTTTTTTCTTTTGTAAGAGACTCTGCATGAAAGCCAAGTTCTTGTTTGAATGCTTACTTTTTCATAATCAACTATATTATTCACACAGAGAATTGAGTAAAAATAGCCACATTCATTTTTTTAAACTTCATTTTGATGGCTTACAACTCCATCCAGGCTGAGAATGGGAGGATTGGCCAGTAGTTACCTGAACCAGGACGGCAATCCTTCAGTAGTGGGTCTTGTTGACTACTCTAACCTGACAGTTTGTTCCATGGCAGCGACTTCTGAATGCATGCTCTTCGTACTCTGCTAAGAGCCCTCAAGATGCACCGTAAGGGGGCGCCTGGTTGGCTCAGTGGGTTAAAGCTTCTGCCTTCAGCCCAGGTCATGGTCTCAGGGTCCTGGGATCAAGCCCCGCATCGGGCTCTCTCCTCAGCGGGGACTCTGCTTCCCCCTCTCTCTCTGCCTGCCTCTCTGCCTACTTGTGATCTCTCTCCTCTCTGTCAAATAAATAAATAAATAAAATTTAAAAAAAAAAAAAAAGATGCACCTTAAGGTCAATGTGTTGATCATGTCAATCATCTTGACAGAAAATGGAAGTTAACGTAAATACTTTCAAATAGGAATATCTTCAGTGATGTTTAATGTTTTAAGCAATATTAGACATACAGTAAACGGCAAAACTGGAAGAAAAGTTTTACACGAAATGAGTTCATAAACTATTGATTACTTAATTAACCTAATTTTATATTGATTGTATAAAATTTTGTTTGTGAATTGCCTGACTGACTTATTCTCTTATGATTGCTTTGGATAAAGTGTCTAGTTCAATATCAACTGTAACTTAAACATTCTCTCTGGCCAGCAGCACAAAATATGGAAAAATCAGATTTTCACATAGATCCAACAGTGTCTATTATTCCTACAGAATTTCAGAAATGAAAAAAAAGCTTTTTCTCAGCTTATAGAATAAATCAATTTTTATTATTTATTAAAGTGACAATGTATCTTCTGGTTTTAACTATGTCATTTATATGATTAATTGTCTAGCTTTTCATATTCTGTGTTCAAAAACGAATCTTGCCTGGGTTTCTTTATGACTTATTTTCATGATTTTTTTATTTACGCTGACCTAGAATTTAGTTTAAAACATTTTAAAGAATTTAACACTTATCTGGTTAATCATAGAATTACAGAACTTTAGAAACAAGGTGAAAATAATCTATTCCAACATCTGCATCTGAAAGACAAAAAACTTAAGTCCAGAGAAGACATTTTCCTAGTTAAGGAAATAATTTCCAGGCTTTCAGATATACCATGTCACTGGTAGAGATTTTAGTGCCTACTGTTTTGACCCAATATTTTGAACCCAAGGACATTTTTAGTATGAACATTTCAGTCAGAATTACAGTAACATTGAATAATTTGGTTCAAGAAAGCATTTTCTGGAGTGAAAACCATTAGGAAAATTTAATTCCCTGATTAATTTTCTATAGAGTGCATTTAATAGTTTTCATATTTTTCTACTTTCATTTTTATTTTACTAAAATTGCTTTCACCAAGATCTATTCTTTTCACTTAAATTTTATGTCAAGTATTCATTTCGTCATTGATATGTTATTTTTAAAATGATTATAGCTTTGGTCATAATGAGTTTTTCTCTTAATGGTCATTACTTCTACAAGGTGCAATTTTCTTGGGTCAATTTCTTCATAACTAAATTTTCTCAGGAGTACTTGATTTTTCCACTAATTTTTAGCTAACACATTTTATTAAGTACAGTTTTAGTGCTTGTAAAGTTTTGATGCTAACAGTAATATTAATCATTCCTACCAGGATTAATTCATAAGGAATTTTATAAATGACTGATAGTATTTATTTCTTAGCTAATCCATGAGAATAATTGTAAGGAATTTGAGGGAGAGAGAGAGAGAGAAAATGATTCTGACACATATAGAGAGCTGAAGAGAAAGGCAGAGAGGAAAAGTGGAGAGAACAGCAGAGAGAGGCCCAGTGGCAGAGATTAGATAGAGAAGCAGAGGCTCTTCTGGTATATTGATGGGCATCCTCTTCAGTGCACTGCTGAGATCAAAATATTCAAATGTAAAACATTAGAGGAGATTCATCTATGCTCTTTTGGCACAATACTGGCAGAAGCTCATAGTTTTCATCAGGTATTACTTGTAATCCCCCACACATTTAATGAGCACCTAGTGTCCAAAGCACTAGAAATTTGAAGATGAAAAGATAGTGTCTGTGTTCCAGAGAGACTTAGCTTATAGAACCGTGCACTGAATGTGTCGTACAACTTCCCAATGGTCTGATCTCTGACAAACGTAAGAACTGGGGCTGTTGGCTCAGCTCCCAGAACTTGACTGTAGCAAAGGAGTTGAGATATTTTTCTAGTAGTTCGTGAAACATTCTATCCAGAGTTTAAAATGAGAAGAAGCATTTTGCTTTTGAATTACACTTCTGCCCTACCTATATAAGCTTTCTGCCATATAGCCCATGGCCAGTCACTGAAGTTTCTTCCCTATAAACCAGCTTCTGGGAGGAGAAACTCCAGCCTGGAAATACTCTACAACCTTTCTTATTATCTGAAAAGTGCTTTTCATTCCCATAAGAGTGTTTCTTCAATATTACAGGTGCTTTCATTTCTTGAGAATAATGACATTTGTTTACAAAATGATCTGGGATGCTTGAAGGAAGGCAAATGTGTGAAGACAGAGATCATCATTTAAGAGTCTATATTTTTGCTTTCTCATATTACTACATATTGTTCCATATTTATGGCAGGCTGTTATGAAAGTAAAGATCACACTGAGGAGATACGTGACCTTTGAGTTCTAAGATGGCACCAGCCAAAATGGCTTGCGCAAGTCACCTAAACACTTGAGCTTATTTCTTCTTCTATAAATGGGGATAATAATTCTTACCTTGCCTGCTTCTTAGAGTTCTTTAGAGGGTGAAGTGTCATAAGAAATATGAAATTATGTTGAAATCTGTTAAGTGTTAGATATGCTAGACACATCATGCATGGATGTTACCGTTCAAAACACAAATACATGTGCCATGAAAAGTTAAGCTTGTTTCCAAACTCTTTTTCTGGGTGCTTCTCCATGCTCTTTGTTGAACAATGACCAGGATTTTATTATCTCCATATTACTGTGTTATTTACAACACCAATCTCTACAAAAACTACCTTCCACACAAGCGAGAACTAGCAACGAAGATTCTGAAATGCCATTCCATACCAGACCACTGGTCCAAAATACTCCACTAATGATGACCCAGAGTAAAATAAACTGTTCTCCAACTTTCCAAAAAGGCTGCCAATAGATTTGTTTGCAAGCTCCACATGGTATGTGTTTGATGTGGAAAAGGAGATGGGAACACCGTAATGAAAATAGAGGGAGGTGAAAGTCTTTGGAAACATCCACTATAAGTGTCCCTGAATAATAAGAAACCAGGCTCCTAGAGAGAGAAACAAAAATAAACTGCATAGGCTTTCAAAGGAATAACAACAAAAAACCGAAGCCAACTTAGAAAAAAAATAAGAATAGGTCATAAAATCCACAAAATCTTGGATTCATTCCTGGCTAATAAACCAGTGAATGGGGTAATTCTTATTTTCTTAGAAATTCTTAATTTCTAAGTCAGTCACCTATGCCTATCAGTTTTATTTCTGAAATGTATCTCATATCATCTGCTGTTCTCTGCTTACCATTGTCCTCTATCATTCCAGTCTGGACAACTCCACTCCCCGTGCCCACCATGTCATCTCTTACTTAGGGGCAGACTGGTGCAGAGGGGAAAATATCAGCTTTGGAGACAGACAAAGGATGTGAATTTCAACTTTGCTGCTAATGACACTTTGGGTATGCTTAACCAGCCTAAATTTGGGACTCCTCATCTCTAAACTGAAAATAATAATAATATCTCTGAAAGTTATTGTGAGGATTAAATGACACAGTCTTTAGTAAAACGCCCAGCACAGTATCTGGCATAAAGCAGCTTCTCAAAGTATAGGTCTCTCCATCCCTTGTCTCTCTGTTTCCAGACCCTCTTTAGTTCAGTTCTCCCATTACATACATGTGCTTGATCAGGTCATTCTTCTTCCTACCTTCTATGGTTTTGCCACTATTTACTGAACAAATTCTAAACGTCAGAATGTGACTGAATTAGTTAGGGAACAGGGTAATGTGCTGTAACAAAAAGGCTTAGAAGTACAGTAGCTTAAATAGGATAGATATTTCTGTCTCACATAACATTCAGGGGTGAGTGGTCAAGGGCTAGCAGGACAACTCTACCATTTCTAGGTTTTAAGTGGCTATTCCTGTTGTTTCCATCTTCCAGTCAGTGGAAACTGATACACACGCTCTTAGTGGAACATTCTGGAAGTGGCACTTATCACTTCTTATAATCTCATTGTCTAGAACTTAGTCACTCAACCACATCAGGCTGCCAGAAAGACCAACAGAAATGTTGCCTCTAGTACCTTTGCCTGTGTGTGCTCCTCTTTTGCCTACTAGGCTCTGACTCATTGAAGGATCACTTTAAATAGCGCTTCCTTTATGGAGTCTTTTCTGATGGCTTCACTCCATTGGAAAATTTTATCACTATACTTATCTTCCCATGGGCTTTATCTATAACTCAAGTACTGAACTTTAATTATATATGGTTCCCTCTTCTCTCTAGGCTGGAAGCTCCTCAAGAGCAGGGGTTTATTTTATTCTAATTTTGAATCCCTAAAGCCTGTTATCTGCTGGGCACATATTTTGTCTAGATATGATGAATGGATGAAGTTTAAATAAAAGTAGAACAATCAAGCCAGTGATTTGCACATTAACTGCTACAAAGGTTAAGATAGTGTACCATTGGTTCTCCCCCACCCCTCCATCATTGCTGGTAAGCTGACAGAGCAAATACATAGAAGAAGTAAAAGAGTAGGAAGTTGGAGTCATTCATGGACTTATTTAGAACACCAGTTTCCTTTTGCTAATAGAGTCTTAGATAATCAATCATTTGTTGATGGGGAAGGTGAGGTCCAGAAAGATAAAAAAACATATCCTTGGTCATCCAGGTCTTCAAAGCAGAAGTAGACTCTTGCTGAGATCTCCAGATTTTCTTTATAAAACTATTTCTATTATATCTCATTGCTCTAAAAAGAATTTCATATGTGATTGCAAATATTGAAATATTTAACAGGTTGATGGTGAAGTTAGGTGGGTTATTTCAAAGAATTTTCAAAATCTTGAGTTAGGCTTTATTTTTTTTTTTTTTTTTAAAGATTTTATTTATTTATTTGACAGAGAGAGAGAGATCACAAGTAGGCAGAGAGGCAGGCAGAGAGAGAGGGGGAAGCAGGCTCCCCGCCGAGCAGAGAGCCTGATGCGGGGCTCGATCCCAGGACCCTGAGACCATGACCTGAGCGGAACGCAGAGGCTTTAACCCACTGAGCCACCCAGGCACCC
>CM052898.1:99347605-99476833 GCA_028534135.1 Potos flavus | reverse complement strand
TTTTTTTTTTAAAGATTTTATTTATTTATTTGACAGAGAGAGAGAGATCACAAGTAGGCAGAGAGGCAGGCAGAGAGAGAGGGGGAAGCAGGCTCCCCGCCGAGCAGAGAGCCTGATGCGGGGCTCGATCCCAGGACCCTGAGACCATGACCTGAGCGGAACGCAGAGGCTTTAACCCACTGAGCCACCCAGGCACCCCTTGAGTTAGGCTTTAAAACTCAACCATAATCTGACAAACTACAGCTTGAAATAGAGAGTAAAAGGGAACGGTGTGCCGTGTATAGCAAAATAGTATCTGTCGTAGTCCAAATAGTGTACTAGTTTTGTAGTCTAGTAAAAACTGAAAGATCACTATTTCTTTTTACTAATGACTATCTCCATCTACATGTGTTAGGGGCTAATTTCTGGCAAATATAAATTTAAATGATGTGCTTATAAAATGCAGAACATTAGCACTGGAGATGGTATAAAATTTTCCACAAACTTAGATTTTACTACAATTCCATAAAGATGGGAAATTGAACCACTAGGTCCTGTTGACCAATAGCAGATCCATATTCTTGAATTTGTGGAATTCAGTGTTTAACTTAGGTGGGCAATATAATTAGTCTGTCTTGCTGAGACTTAAATAGCATTGGCTTGATGGAGCGCCTAGGTGGCTCAGTCAGTTAAGTGTTCGGCTCTTGATTTTGGCTCAGGTTATGATCTCAGGGTCATGAGATGGAGCCCCACGTCAGGGTCTGTGCTTGGCATGAAGCCTGCTTAAGATTCTCTCTTTCCCTCTCCCTCTGCCCCTGCCCCATCTCAATAAATAAATAAATACATAAATAAATAAATACATAAATACATAAATAAATAGCATTGGCTTGAACCACCATCTGACTCTCTGAGGGCAGTCCAGTGGCTTCCACATGTGTTCTTTGAATTCCTGGGGGCTCATATTCTCTTGGTCACTTAGAGCTCCTAGTGTCTTCTGCTCTGGATTCTCAATCATGCCAGGGTCTCTCCTTCCACAACTGCTGTCTTCCCCTGCTTCCTGCTAAGCCACAAGTGTAACTCATCAACTTTTGGTTTTCCCTTACACCATCCTCAGAAGACATTTATATATATATATATATATATATATATATATATATATATATATATATATATATATGGTTTGAGTCAGTGGAGTAAGCATTGCATTATAAAATATGAAACAACTTAAAATTAGATAGCACTCATCCCTGTTCTTCAGAGCCCTCTGTTTTTCCCACCACTGGTGGCTACTATTCAACTTTCTGCCATGTTGTTCGCACCCTCTTTAACTTGGTTTTCTTATATCTTTTTCCTCCTTTCTTTTCTAGTTCTTGACATTCTCTGGAAATTCAGTTTTTTTCACACCCTTATGCACAGCCATTGTACACCCATTCTCTGTGGCTCTGGGTCCCTCTTTGAATACGCAGAACCTCATTAATATGCTTGGAGAAAGGAAGAGCGCCTGCCTTTTATGAGCAAGAACAGGTGACAGAGGCTCTTGACATCTGAATGCTTCCTTTTTCCCTCTCTCATCAGTCTCTGTTACGGTTTTGGGATTTAACTTTCTGCTGACATGAATTATGTTACCTACTTCCTTAGAAATAGCTAAAATGAGTTTCAGTTTTACATAAAAATTTTCCCTAAAATCACTATATCTGATTTAAGAATAAGTCAATAAGACAAAGTGCATGAACAATTATTGGAACTGAATGACTAATAGTTATACATCACAAACATATTTGGGACAAAAAGTTTTACAAAACAAAGTTTATGTATATCTAGAATTTGAGTCATACATCACACTGAAATCTTCAATAGAAAAATGGCACTAGACAGAAAACAGTGGGACAAGAAAGAGGAAGATATGGAAACACTCTCACACCTGTTCTTTTGCGGATTAGCTCACAAAATAAGTTTTAAGTTTCTGACAACTGAAGGACCTCAAAAGTAGAGGGATGACTTATTATAATTCTGGGATTATTAGCTTTATGTTGGTTATTCTCCATTTCTCCCTTTCCCTCCACCACCAGACCATTCTTTCTTTTTTCTACTTTTGGCCTCGGAGGCTGACCCCTGGGGATCATACCACCTGGCCTCTCTTGCTTTCTGGCTTCCAGAAGGTTTGGGCCAATAAAAGGCTCAGCAAGAGCCTGGAGATGAGATAAGAAAGAGGTCAAGATACAGCTTTGCAGTTCCTTCCCCACTCCTTTCCTTCCATTTTCTGGAAGTGGCCATATTACCACATGACTACTATGTCTGCCTGGTCCTTCCTCTAAGGCCCCCGGTCTCCTGGGTCCTGGTAACACCCCCGGCAGCCCTCAAGCCTGTGGGTTATAACAGTTTTTCTTCAGTGCTTGTCATTGTCCCTGTGTCCCTAACTCTGCCCACACCTCTCTAAGTAGTACCGCTGGTAAAATCTCTCATTTCCTCTTATTTGGGAATATTTATTTTAAAGAGGTGAGTAGATATTCTGAATAAATATATGTTGTGGTAGAGGTATTTTCTAATGGAATAAGATCATGGTCTCTAAAGGCCATTTGTGCACTGACTAGAGATAAGCGTGACAAATTTTTACTGGTCTAGTATGAAATTGCAAAAAGGGGCAATATAGGATTTTTTGTAAAGTTGAACTTGTTCAACTTAGAGTACTATATTTTCTATTACACATTTCCTTTCTGCTTTCTGGGGTGTAAAATGATCCTTTTTGCATGATATGAATATAAGTTTTTACAATGCCTTTACCTGGCAAAGTAGAAAGTTACCAATGAATGCCTAGAATTGATATGAAAATGTACCAGTCTATAAAATCCAAAAGTTGAGGGACCACTGGACTCTATGCCATTATAATGTTTATGAATGATATCCACCAGAAAGACATGTACAGAGACTGCCAATTCTGCAGCATTTCGTGAACAGAATTACCTGGGGAAGTTCATGTAAGAATGCCCTGCCCCAGCTGTCACAGTTCTAACGCTTCCCTGGCATATGAGGCGGCTGCATCTTAGCTCAGTGTTTTCCTCCTGAAAAGCTGGGGCTGAGACTTGAGATTCCCAGAGATGAACCCTGTCTGGTAGGGCCTGCATCTGGGTTTCTCACAAACCTGGAGTAGGGACATGGGGCAGAATCGCTTTTCCTATTTTTCCTGGAGAGCGCTTTAGGCTGCTCGAGGCATCCTCTCTGAGATCCTATAGCTACCCACTCATCTGAGGAGAATCTCTTTATGTGATCAGAGTGGACGAGAATGGTTGTCCTCAAGTAAATAATTCTTATTGATTATTAAAATAAGCCTTAATCTTAATTCACCAGTTTGATTAACTCCACTTCCTTAACTTTCACACAGCTATTTTTTTCTACACATGTGATTCCATTATTGGGCCCCTGTCATCTTGTGTCTTAACTTGTCAAGCCTTTATACTTACCCTCAAGTGTAGACTCTGTTTTCTAACTGCCACTGCAATTAACCATCTAGTGACCTTAACCCCTCAGATACTCAGTTTCCTCATCTTAGGGATGATGGGGTGGGTCAGAAAGATCTCTAAATTTTCTTCCAGTTCCTAAAGTCTGTGATACGAGCCTCAAGTACTTGCCAGTTCTGGGTTCATTCAGGAATTCAAAACCAGTTCAAACCCATACATTAATTAGTGGGGTTTTAATTCATTTTTGCTAGCATTTTAATGCCTGTGCATGTGTCACTGTGAAATCTAATTTGGCAGATTAGTAGCATATCTGATTAAAATTCTTGTTAAAAGGATGGTGCTTCCCAAAGGCCTATGTTCATTGTTTCCCAGCCCACCCTCCTTCTAATGCTTCACCCTTTTAAATCTTGTGTCTGACTCTGGAACTGAAGGTTTTAGCCTCATCCAAATGTTGGCTTTACCAGTTTGGGCCTCCCTGCTTGTTGTTTTGGAGCAGCCCTATTGGGTGCATGTTTTGTTTACCCTGTGTCCCTTGATTATTTTTCTCTGGTAGAGGAAAAAAATTAATTAAATCAGTGACTCTGTCACTGAATGTCACTGAAAATTTATTGGGTCACGTAGTGGCTTGTTCTTATTTTATAATCTGATCATTTTCATGGTTTGAGGTTACTGATCATCATCTATAGGAAATTAATTTCCTTGGGTTGTGTTGATACATGTTCAAATAACCTCTTGGAACATTTTAATGTAAAAACTGTGGTGATCTGGATCTGGATCCATGTCATGCCAAATACTCCAGTGGTGAGAAACATCTGGAGTGTCAATAACACGTTAGCAAAACATGGCCACAAGGTCTAATATTTTTACCTTTAAATTGTGTTTAGGTACTGAAACCACCTCAAATATAGATGGAATTCATCTGCCTGTTTCTACCCCTGTCATGGTAAGATCATAATGAACTTCAATTGCTGGTTTACTTGAATAACTTCCCCACTAAGCTGTGAGTGGGCTTCTCGGGCAGGCCATGGTCATCTGCCTTTACTTATGTCAGCATCCCCAGCCCCTGGCACAGTGCCGGGCACAGTGGAAGCACTCAGCAATGCTGGTGAAATGAGCCGTCTCATTGCTGGTAGCTGTGTCATGCTGTTGCCCCCTTGTGACGAAGTTTTTGTCATGAGGGGATCTCAGGGAGAGGGACATGGGAGCCTCGCTTATCTAAATGATTTTCTTGGGTCTCCACACTACATCTACTCAAAAGAAGACACTACAGTAGCCACCAAGGAATTCTAGTACTTCATTAGGAATGCGGGGTTAAGGAAAGCACAAGGCAGAGAAAAGATAAAGATAGATGCTGACTTGTTATTGCATTTCACTCAGATGTATCGAGAAAATTGCCAAGAAATGAGTCACAGTTATGTTTACATTTTAGATGAATTCTTCTCTTTCAACTCTGTACTAGATCGTGGGGTCATAAGTACTGGGTGGAGCTAGAAATGATTCGGTTATCAGGAAATTTCTTAAAACATGATAGAGACTTCTCCCAACCTAACCTCTGGTTTTTGTTTTGGGGGTCTGTGTGTGTACTTCAGAAAGGTCTGTATAATATAAAGATATTTTGTATTTTATATATTTTATCATTTACAACAATACCTTATGCCATTTGATTTCCACAATAAATCTATACGGTGTGCACTGGGTTGGTAATGTGTTCCCCCACTTTATGATATTATGAGATATGATGAGAGTAGAAAATAATTGATGGTGGGAGGAAGCTGAGGTAGGTTAGGAAATGACTTGTCAAGATCTCAACCCAGGTTTTGAATTCAAGCCTAGGGCTTGTTTTCACTCTGCCGTGAAGCCAACTGGGTCCCTGGATTTGATGTTGTTTTATTTCGTTTGTCCCAAGGACAACTGGGTGCCAGGCGTTTTCAAGGCAGATACTGACCTTACTGCAAAGATACTCATTAGTGTTTCTTTCTAGGTTACGACAAAAGCAGTTTCTCTTTCCATCTCTAACTTCTGGTATTCTTTCTTCAAGTAGTAACGCTTTGGGGGAATAATACCTAGGCTTGAAAATCTGAAATTTCACCTTAAAGAACCTACTGACCATGTGTCTGACGGTGGAACTGTAACCACTGTCCAATGCCTTGGGACCCGGGTTCACATGACTTTTGAAAGGACGTGGAACTCTTCAGGGCCAGGCTTGTTACTCTGGTCTCCCCTTTATATCCTTCCTCACCCTCTGTAGCTCCTGCTCCCTGCATCCTATCATTTCTCAGCATCTGCTTATCTTTCCCTTCCCTTATGCTATCAGACATTGAGAGCTTTAGTGTGAATTTATGTCTGTCCTTCATCTCACTTAGAACTTGTCCATTTTACTCAGTGGGTCAGCTGTGAGTCTGAATCCTGGTTAGTTAACTGTGGATCTTATCTCCTATGAGTCTCAGATTCTTCATCTGTGAAACAGGGATAATTATACACCTATGGTGCTGAGTGTCATCCGAGTGCTTCTTCAGACCCACTTCTCACTTATCTCTGCCTAGAAGATACATCAAGAGGCCTCCCTGCCTTCTGGCTTCTGGTGGGGTTTAGCCAGAGCACCAGCAGGAGTTTGGAAGGTGGTTGGAGAGGGGTGGGTTATTTATTTCCCTGGCTCCCACTCTGGGTCACTCCTATTTGGCCATTTCTCTTGTCAGACGGCCCTCTCAGAACATCTACTCTCTGAGGTCTAGTAATCTTTCTGCACTCTTATCCCTACAGGCCTCGGTTGGAGGACATGCCTCTCTTTTGCTACCTCCAGGATATCAGAGTTTTCAGTTTTCCTAAACCCTGCTATACATGCTTGTAAATAATATCTTTATGGTCTTTTCAGTACCAGTCGAAGTGTGTCAACTCTTTCCCATCAGGAAGTACAACTGTGATAATTAAATGAGAGTACATTTGTATGATATATCACAGAATGCCTAGTCTATATTCAATAGATGCCATATCCTTTCCTGGCCCACCCTCCTTTCAATCTTTCACCCTTTCAAATTTTGTCTCTGATTATGGAATGAAAGGTTCCAGTCTCATGTACATTTCAGATATTATTGGAACAAGTTGATGGATCCCTTTGAAGTTGAAGAACTGTAATCAGTGTTCTGAAATCACTCACGTGGGGCTGTCTGCTAAGTCTGTGGTTGGCTTTGCCATCAAGGAAGGAATAACACTCACCGAATAATTAAAAGAACACTCCCAGACAATTAATATAGATACGCCCCTCCGAATTGCTCCATTTGAGAGCCACGGACACATGTCCCTCCGTTCTAAGGACAGCTAGAGACTAGAAAGAAGGTCAGTAGGCCTGAGACTTGTTCTCAGCAGTCACACTGGGTCAGCAGCACAGGGACTGCTCTCCCTGGACCTGCATTTCCAGCTGCGGTTGGATGCATGCAATTCTCATCACCAGCAAGGATGCCCCAGGCAGTGACTAATTGAATCTTATTTGCTTCATTGCTCACTGGGTGACTGAAGTACTTTCCCTTCAATTTATGACAAATGCTAGCCAAAGAGCCCTTCAGAAATTGGTAGATTTTTGGTATTTTAAGAGGACTAAGTTCTGGGGCTCCTTAGTAGACACAGGGTTGGAGGTCTGACATCCTCCCCATTTTTCATCTCTGCAGATCCAACAACACAACAGCCAATTAAGTGAACAACCACGCTTCGTGCTTTATCAGACACTGTTTCCATCACTGAAGGACTGAGCATGCCGAACAATTTGTGTATTTGGGGTAAACATATTTCAGAAATGAATGCACTCAGCCATCTGAGTTTATATTGAGAAATAAAATTATGGTTAAATATAGAAACAATTGGCTTCCCTTTATGCTGAAGACATGGGTAATAAATTTTCTAGAGATGAGCACCACAGCCTTCTGTACTCCAGGGATGCTCAGGAGTCATGGTTTATAGATCCCCACATTGTTGTTTGTGATGGACACAGAACTCCGGGTGACTGAGAGCTGGTTTCTTAGAAGCTAAGCTTTTAGAAACATTATGTGTGACTGCAAGGAGTCACTTTGGCTGTAATTTCAAGTGTCATATTCTACCGGGAATGGACAGAGTCCAATATTTTCATTACTAACTTTCCTCAATTAACTTTCCTTTATCTTAGCAGGCAAACACATCTTATTGTCGCTCAGTGTCAGAAGGCAATTAACCCATTGACACAACACGAGAAAAAAATGTTCGAAGACAAAGCAAACATGCCTGGGAAAAATTAATTGGTGATTTTCTCTTCTTAATTTATTTCCCAGCCTTCAGAGCCTGCCTTTTGTTTGGCTACTATCCTTTTACACAAAGTTGCCATTTTTTTTTTTTTTCCAGCCCTGTAAACATAGGAAGCGGACGAATTAATCTAACCCATACTGTAACAAAGAGATGAAAGCAGCCTCATCCCGGCTTCTGTGGGTTTCTGGAAACGTGTCAGAGTTCCTTTCCACACACTGAGAGCAGCCAGGGGTCAGTAGAGGGCATTCCTTGAGCTGCTCCAAAAGAGTGGAGGGTTCTCTATGCTGTACAGATAAGGGACCAGGCCAGCGGGAGAGATGCCACAGAAGCAATCAAGAGAGAATCACATCTGCCAAGTTGAGCCAGGAGCTCTGGACACAGCCCTCTGGCTTGTGCCTTCCATTACTGCAGAAACATTCTGGAAAGAAATAAACAGGGTGTCCAGAAACACTATACAAATATTTCACAATACAACTCCTTGCCTTTTCCATTCGATTCCTGCTGAGAAGAGCACAGCATTTCCAATTCACGGTGCTGCTCTTCTCTTTTAGATCTCTTTATCCACAGATCTCTTTATCCTATCTTTTTCCCACATAGGTAGGGAATGAAGTCAGGGTCTGTCTGTCCAGGATAGTCCTTGCTTATCTTTGCTTTGCACTGGGTCGCCTGATCTGCTGAGGCAGACACCCTAGGGATTTCTCATTGCTTCACTACCTCTCCTGGAAGGAGCATCACGGATGAGACCCTGGAGGCCCAAAGAGGTTGAGCTGCTTTTCAGGTTCACACAGCTGATTGGTGACTGAGGAAGCTTCCTCCAGAATCCTTACTCTTGCCCAAAGTCTGGGAGATTCTGGGCCGTTGCAGTGGACCCTGGAGATGAAGGCCCTAAATCAGGTTAGTCCTGCAGGCAGGGTGGGCTGGAGGAAATACTGTAAAGAGGGCAGCTTGCATGTCCAAGCTTCCTTGTACAGGCTTCTTTCAAAGGTCATGTGCTCTGGCATATTGCCCCTTGACTCTAAAGGCAGGCCAAATGCCTCTCTGTGATTCCACTTAGGCACCTACCTTGGTATGTTCAATTTTTGTCTTCTCCAACTGAATAATATTAATGGCTAATTTTTACTGAACATTCACTATGTGCCAGGAACTCTTCTGAGGACTCTAAAATAGCATCTCCTTTAGGTTCACAACAATCCTATAAGGAAACTTCTATTATTATCTTTTTTCTGTAGATGAAGAATACCAGGTAAGAATCTTGCTCAAGGACATACAGCTACAAAGCGATAGACTTTGGGGGCACCTGGCTGGCTCAGTCAGTGAAGCATGTGACTCTTGATCGCAAGGTTGTGAGTTTGAGCCCCATGTTGCATGTAGGGATTACTTAAAAATAAAATCTTTAAAAAAAAAAGTGACGGACTTTGGACTTCTCATCTCCTCCAGGGAAGGCTTTTCAGGGTAATACTAAAAAACTGTTCATTTGTTCCCTCTATTTTTTTTTTTAAGTAGTTCGGGTAAGATCATTCACTCTGGAAGAGTAGAGGGGCCAGTAGGGATCAGTTTTGCTATTTAGATGAGCATAAATATCAACCTCCTATTATTTTGTCTCAGTTCATTTAGTTCAGTGTGTACCGAATATCACACAGGGACAACTGGCCATGACTTGCATTATGAGAGAGGTTTGAGTACCAAGCGTTAAGTAAACAAAGTGGAGGGAGCCACAACTTTCTGGGGGAACAAGAGAGATTTCACAGAAAAAACAACCTGGTACCTAGGTCCCGAGCAGGTGTAGGGGTCCTCCAGGTGCAGGAGGGCATAGGACCTGCACAGAGAGGAATGGCAGGTACAAAGGCACGGTGACAGGAAAGAGCTTGATGTGTTCACAGAAAGGAGAGGCCTGGTCGTTCTGCCAGGTCAGGGATTCATGGCAGGGATTTTGAAGACAAGGAGGGAAAGGAAGGGAAAAACCCAGCTGGGAAAGGACCTTAGACTGTATTAAGACATTTGGAAGTCTTGTCCAAGCTATTATTTAGAGTGTAGGATAAAATTATAATTATTTGAGAGGTTGAAACACTTTTTAACTTGAGGACATTTGGATCCAGCACAGAGCCACTGAAATCAAGATATTTTCATACTGATGATTGCATTATGTACCTGAAGTCCCCAAGCTGTCTTTTTCTATTATACTCTGGGCTTTTATGTTACAATGCATTAGGTCAGTTTAAAGATTTTACTACTATCCAACAGTGCACAGCCAAGTATCTCTATACTCTTTCCTGACTTACACCTGTCTAGCAAGGCAGGTTATGCTTTTGTTGTTCCTGGTAATGGTTAAATTAATGTTACTCTAATCAATGAAATTTCTTTATATAAAGTTGATTACATTAAAATAAAGCAAGCTGAAATATTCTCAGAGTTCAGCTTTCAAATGGAATCAGGTTAGCTTCCTCTGATCTGAAATGTCCATGAAGACAGGAAACTCAACAAAAGATGGAAAATCATAGCATTACCAAAGTCAGGGTTAATCAGACAACCAGAATAAACCAAAAGGCCCAGAGAACTGAACTGAAAATTCAAGTGGGGCCTCAGTCATGACTTGCTCAGCTGAAAGCTGAGGCAAAGGCCCTTCAACTCTCTTGTATTTGGAGTCTTTGATTTTAGATATGAGAGATCTATATCAATCTCTATACATACCAATAACTGGGTCTCTCTCTACATCTGAGTTCTCAGACCTACCTAAATTAGAATCTCCATGGGTAATGCACCAGACAGAGTCTAGGGAATGAGGAAAATTTTAGAGCAAATGCATGTTGGGAAATAACCTGCCCACAAGTAAATCAGAGAGAAGGGTCCTGGAAGCACAGCATATTGGAGGTTACAGATTTTTATAGATTCCTTCTCTTCAGCAAGTCAAAGCAACAGGGAGTGGATGGATGAGAGGGTCTCATTTCAGTCCAGCAGAACCCATATAGGATGAAAGCTTTGCTATAGTGGGTAATGGGGAAAGCAGCTAGCACATCTACCTGCTCTTGCTGTCGAGGTGAGAAAGGGATTTGACCAGCCCCCAAGCAGATAGAAAGCAGGCCAAGGGTAATCCACACTCAATTGCTATAGGGAAATGCCCAGCCAGGCTCTAGGAACCAGAAGAAAGTTTTAGAGTACCATTTGCAATCTTAGGTAGGGTACAATAAGCTCTAGCCTCTAAGAAACGAGAGCAGAAATGATAAGGAAAGGTAAAGTAAAAGCAGGGTGAGAGCAAAAGGGAGATGGGTAAGATGAGTCAGGATTTCAGGATGAAATCCATACGGGACAGGTCAAGTTAGAACTGAAGTTATAAAATCAAGTCCTGGGCAAATGTGGGAAGCTACCCCATGATTCGGAGGAAAGGGAAAAAGAGATAAAAATGATGAGAGAGACAATGATAAACGTGGAGGACAATACATGGTTGGGCATCATGTGCATAGGAGGGGCTCTTAAAAAATGCAGATGGATTCCTGGGTTTTACCTCTGACCTAGTGGGTCAGAATTTCCAGAGCTGGCCCAGAATATATATATATATATAATATATATATATATTATATATATATAAATATATATATATATATATATATTTAAAGATTTTATTTATTTTTTCATGAGACATGGGGAGAGGGAGAGAGGCAGAGGCAGAAGCATGCTCCCCAAGGAGCAGGGAGCCCGACGCAGTACTCGATCCCAGGACCTGGGATCATGACCCGAGCCAAAGGCAGATAGATGCTTAACCATTTGAGCCACCTTGGTACCTCAGAATCTATATTTTTGAAAAGCTTCCCAAGTGGTTCTGATGCAGCCGAGTCACATTTGCCCTTGGACTGGCATTTGGAAGCCAGTGACTTAGAAATAGCACGGCATAAGCTTAGACTCCCCAGGTGTGGAGAGACACTCCCTCTGTGTGCTGACTTGCAGGCGATAACTCTAATGAGGATAAATAACCACCTTTCTAGAGTTAGCTGTTGCCCAGTAAATTTCCTAAATGCCAGTACCTGTAGTCGCGCCGCTCCGCTTATTTCGAGAAGAGTTACTGAAGTGTTTTAAAAAGGATATTTGGAATCTGTGATGGAAGGGCTCCAAGCCTCACCATCCGAGCTGAGGGCAGCAGCCCTGGGGTCTGCGGAGGAAGGCCTTGGACCAGCTGCAGGCCTCGCCTCAAAGTGGGATCTGTTCTGGTTCCTTCTAGACACCCCGGGAATGGAGGCTGGAGAATGAGCCCAGCAAGTTGGAGCCATCTGGGTAGGAAGGCTGAGCAAGCATCCAGAAGAACTCTGCTGAGATGCTTTCCATTTGTAAGAATTTAGGTTTAAATGTTAACAAATGTCTTTGGAAGCATTATTTTGTAAACTGACACAGAGGCAAGAAGGAAGAATAGAGCTAGATGACTCACTAGGAAGCCAGGCAGCCAGGAGTGATTTGCATTCCCTCTGCATTCTTTCAGTTCTAGGCATAGTTTTTTAATTTACTCTTATCATTGGGTCCTCATTACATATGCAAATCAGGGCCCAGTCAGGGCTAAGCTGTCTCATCCCTCTAAGCTCATCCCTCACATAGAGAGGAAAAGGGCACAGCCCAGCAATCTTTTGCTTCCCGTGCTGTTGCTGCTCTTTATCTTCTGGGGAAGGAGGCAGGACGGCTGGGGGAAATAAACACTCCTGTGGTCAAAAGTACCTGGAGACATATGTCCTTATCATTCAGTTTCCCTTATCTGACCACCTACACATTTTTTCAATTACAAAACCTCAGGCTTATTTGACAGATTTAAATTGAGGAGAAACCAAAGCTGATTAATTCATTTCTGGAGTTTCAAGGGACTGTTTATCCTAGAGCTGAATGAAGCAGCCAGCCTCAAACTTCTATCCTTGTCCATTTGTCCGTCTGTCCATCCATCCATCCATCCATTTGTCCGTCTGTCCATCCATCCATCCATCCATCCATCCACCCATCCATCCATCCAGTAACATTATGCAAGCACTGGGTAAGTAGAGATGATAATAAGAAATGGTGCCCCTTTTAAGGTTGTGCAGCCCAGCAGAAAAGATAGAACTATAAAAATTATAGTAAAACATTTTAAATGCTAACACATAGGTATAACTCCTTAACTTTGGAAGGTTAAGTTGATACAGTATAGTTGTATGAGCTATACTCTCAAACCAGACCACTAGGTTCAAATTCTGTCTTTTCCATATAACTTCTGCATAAACTTGGGCGAAATATTAATCTTGCTGTGTCCCAGTTTCTCATCTATAAAAGGAGGATAAGTGAGGTATCTACATTCTAGGATGATTAAAGAATTAATATATCTTTATTTTAAAAAGTTGGAAATGATAAACTGTAAGGCAAAAATATAACCAGGCAGGGAGTTTGCACAAATATTTCTAACTTCTGCCCAACATCATTCTTGAACCTCCTTCACATCATTTTTCTCAAGCCTTCCAAAGTAGGGCACACCTAGATTCATGTGCTAAACTCATGAAGACAGTGGTAAACACATTGTTCCTTTTTTTTTTTTTTTAAGATTTATTTATTTATTTTAAGGGGAGAGGGGCAGAGAGAGAGGGAGAAAGAAACTCTAAGTAGATTCTGTGCTGAGTGCAGAGCCAGATGCAGGACTTGATCTCATGACCCTGAGATCATAACCTAAGCTGAAACCAAGAGTTGGACACTTAGCCGCCTGCACCATCCAGGTGCCCCAACATATTGGTTTTCCTCTGGGAAAGACTACCCAATTGCCTCTGGAACAGTGTTTTTCTCCCTTTTCAAGGTCATGGATCCTTTTGAGTATTCGTTTGTTGATTTAATAATTACTTAGTGACTACTTAATCTGTGCTGAACATTATTCTAGGCACACAGGGAACAAAGCAAACATTGCTGCCCTTGTGGGGCTTATATTCTGGGGGTGGGGGTAGACAATAAGCAAGAAATATAATATTCAAGTGAATTATCTAATATGTAAGAAGTGATACATGCTTCAGAAAAATAAAGAGTGGACAGTAAGAAGGTTAGGAGTTCTGGTGGGGGTGGGGAGGTACCTAATTTAAAATAAGGTGATAGGAGTAGCCCTCACTGACATGGTAAAATTTGACCAAGGATGTGAAGAAGGTGAGGGAGCCGGCTGCAGAGATATATGAGGGAAGAGGGTTTGAGGCAGAGGGAACAGCCAATGTTAAGGTCCCAAAGCAGAACATGCGTCAGGTGTTATAAGGAGATCAGTGTGGCTGGAGCTGAACAAGGCAGAGAGGACTAGGAGGTGAGATTAGACTACCTGAGGGAAGCTAGCCATCCTTTCTCTGGAACAGTGATTCCTATATGTTAGCATGCATCAGGGCTTATGAAAACACAGGCTGTGGTGGTCCCACCTCCAGACTTTCTAACATTTCTAATAAATTCCCAGGTGATGTTGATGCTGCTGGTGTGGGAAACATGCCTTGAGAACCTCTCTCCTAGGACACTGTTACCCTATTTCACACATGTTTTAATGGTGTTCCTGGACTCCTAAAGTTTGCCCGGGATCACAGCTTAGGAATCCCGACCCTAGGGAATTTTGGACTGGATCAGTCACCCACAGACCACCCTGAAGCCCTACGTTAATCTCATCTTTCCAACCAGGTGAAGAACATACTTGACCTCTGGCTCAAGTTAGGGTAGAAAAACTGATAATGTTTCCGATTTAACTTCTCAGCCCCAGTGGTATCTCTAGCTCTGCCACAATCACACTTTACTCTATTCACTGAATAAGAATTTGTAGAGTACTTTGTTACGAACACAAATTTGGACCTCTTAAAAGAAAATGTTAAGAAGCACTAAAAGCCTTTCTGTAGGGTACAAAATTGGCTTGACTTAATACCTTCTGAAATAGCACACAGCTCTCTTTGTGTCTCAAGAGAGGAAGATTAAAGACCTAGAGTGCCATAGTGTCTCCTCATCAAGATGGTACTCTGAAGTTAAGGAAAAGGAAGCAAGAAATCCTCTAGACTTCTAAATAATAAAAGATTTTTGTGGGGCGCCTGGGTGGCTCAGTGGGTTAAGCCTCTGCCTTCGGCTCAGGTCATGATCTCAGGGTCCTGGAATCCAGCTCCGCATCGGGCTCTCTGCTCAGCAGGGAGCCTGCTTCCTCCTCTCTCTCTGCCTGCTTCTCTGCCTACTTGTGATCTCTCTCTCTCTCTGTCAAATAAATAAAATCTTTAAAAAAAAAAAGATTTTTGTGACTGTTATTAAAGAGAAGCTGAAGTAGTATTCAAAAAAATCAAAATGACCTGGCAGTGTTTGTTGTGAAGAGATAATGGGGAGATACCAAGAGCAAAACAGGAAAATGTGAAAGCTAGAATCAGATAACTTAATCATTGGAAGATGAGGTCTGAATTATATGTAACCTAGTTTATATTTACTTGGTTTGGCAAATTAGATTGGAGTTTGATCTATAGGCTGGGATTGGGCAAGTATGCATCACTAGGACACCTTAGAGAAGAAGGACTCAGAGAGATAATAAAGAGGCAATTGGCATGTTAGGAATGCAAATAACGAGGACACAGACATGCTCTGATGGGTGAGTGAGAACAACTGGGGAATGATTGAAAACATGCACAAACTAATGGAATCATTTCTTTATGACAAACACTCACTGTTCCTACCATGGAGAAGTCTCTGCAGCCAAAAGCATTCATTGACTCAGAGATACTGATTTCCGAGTATGACTGATTAAGGAATACCAGGCCTTAGGGAGATTAAAATTAAAAATCAGTGTTTCATGTTTTGGAGCAATTACCAAGTCATTTTCAGATACATGTGTTTCTTTTCATCTGTCTCTGCTTTGTTACACTTTGGGCTCTGAGATAGTTGCCCTTTTCCAGATGAAGTCAAAGGAACAAGATGCTATCCATTTCAGCTCAGCCCACGTCTCAAGTAAGTGCCCGTAATGTTTACTGATATTACACCTATCAAAAGAAATAGTGGAGGAGGACTACTTTTTAATTATTCATCTTTTGTGAAGGTACCGCTACAGGAGTATCAATTCCAAATGAAAGCATTCTTCAATCAATTGGACTACTTTGTAGATTCAAAATATTCACCTACAGGAAGTCAGTTTGGTGACTGGGAAAAGTTGCTTGATGTGGGGCTATGACGTGCGGTTAGTCTTTTCCAAGGCTGTATAACCTTAGGAAAATCACTTACACTCCTTGGAAAGTGCATAATGATTCTAGCATAAGGGTTGTTGGAAGTAAATGTTGACTTGCGTAAATGTGTTTTTAAATCCTCAAATACTGCACAAATGTTTGATATTCGTATTATCTATGTATGAAAATCACAATTTTCAGTTTTGCAGAAATGTTGCTGAAGGACACACGGCTTTTAAATAAACTGATTGTTTACATATCAACAAATTACTGCATTCAGAGTAAAACTGAATTAACCAGTTGGATAGTTTGCTGACTGACTAAAACTGAATATAGCCCCCTCTATCAGAAAAGAACAATTACCAACTATATTAATTAATGCTAATTTGTATTTAGTGAGCTGTCCTGAATTAAAATTAGTTCCCATGAGTTAAGAATGACGGCTGTGAATTTTGAGAGTATGCTTTTTCCCTTAAAAAAAAGAGTGTGCTATATATATTACATCTGTATTTTACAATGTAGCCCTGACCATCTCAATCTTATTATTTGTTGACACAGGTAATTCAGACACAGGGTTTCACTTAAATTACCATATGATTAATCTTCAGAGTACAATTAGAAATAGAACCTTTATTTTTGATTTTACAAATTTTTCTTATTTGGTCATATTGCAAAATTATCTAGATAATCTAGTGTAGTTGAAGCTGTCTAGATAGTTGACTAAATTTGGGCTTTGCATCTGGATTTTAACTTTACAATTCATATTTAAAATATTTAAAAATATAAGGCTAAGTGTTACACAAATATGATCTGCAGTTCAGTTTTAATTCATCTTTACTACAACTTGTGAAGATTTTGTATAGGGAGAAAACCTCTCAACTACCCAGTAGTATTTTTCATAAAACATAAATTCATAAAAAACAGGAATAATGAGCCCTATCTGAGTAAGTTGGTCATAACACGAATAATTGTTTTAAACGTAAGCCTTTCATTTTGAAATAACTGTAGATCCACATCACTGATCTCTATGTCTACCTCTCTGCCAATACTACGAAGTCTTGATTATTGTAGCTAGATAATAGTTCTTAAAATTGGGTAGATTGTTGCCGCCCACCTTATTTTTTTTCTTCAAAATTGTTTTAGATATTTGAGGTCTTTCTTCTTTCTTTTTTTTTTTTTTTAAAGATTTTATTTATTTATTTGAGAGAGAGAGAGAGATCACAAGTAGGCAGAGAGGCAGGCAGAGAGAGAGGGGGAAGCAGGCTCCCTGCTGAGCAGAGAGCCCGATGCGGGGCTCGATCCCAGGACCCTGAGATCATGACCTGAGCCCAAGGCAGAGGCTTAACCCACTGAGCCACCCAGGCGCCCCTCTTTCTTCTTTCCATATGAATTTTAGGATGACTGCTATCATGAGGTGAGGGAGGGAAGTCCCACCTAACTGGGCCTCACGTAATTTGTTGGGGTGATGGTAGTGGGTTCGTCTTATAGCCTCGAGAGAGAGGAAGACTGGGGTCTTCCCTCCTTCTTTGCTAGTATGGGTGGGAATGGGGCTTCAGTTTTTTCAATAGTGTCAGGTTAGCATAGAGGGGTTATTACCTTAAACTTTTCTGTCTTACAAAGATGCCCTTGCTGTTCCCTTGGGTAGAGAGAGCCAGCCTTTGTTGAGCCTTTTCTTGCCTGCACCCAACTGGTGTTCCTGGTTGCCTGTTTCTTCAGCTCCAAGACTGGGACATAAAAGGCAACAAGCAAACAGGGGAAATGCAGCTGTGTTGTTCCGTTCTGTGGGTGCCGATGTCCCTAGCCATTCTGCCTTCTTTTCTTCTCTTCCAGTGTCTTCTTATGTCTGTTTTATCTATAGTGTTTAGGACTTTTAGTTGCACTTACAGAGAGGATTAGGGGATAAGTATGTCGACTCCATACTCCCAGAAGCAGAGGTCCTACCCCTGATAATTTTTAATATTTATCTGTAAGAAAGTGCTATCAACATTGCTTAACCTTTAACATGAATTGTAAAATGAAGATAGTAAAGAGGGGTGAGGCATACTCCATGGCAGGCTTTTCAGGGCAGTAGGCTGAATTTCTAAAACAAAAACAAAAACAAAAACAAAAAACCAAAAAACCAAACAAACCAGGTTTTCAGAATTCCCTGCCACCCTTCCCATAAAATGTGGCACAGATGCTAATTTGGTTCACATTTCCAAGAAATAATAAGGATCATAAAAAGTACCTAAGAGGGAGTTCTGGTCTTGATTCTCTTTTCGCCACTCATTTTAATTTTGGAAAAGAAAACCATCTCTTCCAGAGGTTCAAACTAACCCTGAGCCATTGATGAAGCCATAGGGAGATCACCGGGCACTTACAACTTATGTCTTAGTTCTTTGGTAAGGTGGCCAAATTCTGCTGCTTTCAGGAGAGAGGCTGAGGCTCTGACCTGACCACATGGAATTTGCATGGAAGTGAGCATCTTTTCGTTAGCCTTATTTATTATTCTTTTTTGTTGAAAATATTTGATAACATTCGTGAGACTTTCTGTATTTCATCCAATAGTTTATGAGACATCTCAATAGCCTTGTAAAGAGATAGTAGTTATTATGCTACTCTGGAGTGTCGGCAGCAGCTCCGCTCCCTGGGTCAGCCCTCTCTAGCGCAGCTCAGTGCAGGCACTGTCCTCATCTACTCCTTCTTCCAGTTGGGACCAATCACTGTCCAGTCATATGAGCTCCAGTACAAGCCAGAGTGAGAGACCCTGTGTCAGTGCAGGTTCTGGAAATGCCTGGCACTATGGATGCTTAATTAATAACCATGACAAAACAGGGCTTTGGATTTTCAGGCTGTTCCCCACAGGTTCTTCAAATTGGAATCCTGGTAGCGCCCTCAGGATAAAGTTGCTATTTAATAGATGGATGGATGAATACATAGGATGATAATGTGGGTCTATGTATAATTTATGAATATGGAAATTTGCTGCACAAGTGGTATATTTAGACCATAGCAGAATCTTAAATGTTTTGAAATGTATAGTAAGTTAGACTACATGCCTTCAATATCCTAAAAATCGGCCAATTTCTGTTATTCTGACAAGTTAGTTTATGGTTGTATTCCTCAAATCTAAGCACAAGTTATTTTGTATTGTAGACAGGAAGTATGTGGAGGAAAAAACAGCAATAATTTCCATTTCTTCTTTTTTTTCCCTTGCCCTCATTTTCTGTGTCCTTCACTTCATTGATCTAACCGCCAAGGTTAATGTTTAAGAAATGGGAGAAAAAGGAAACTCAATACTATCAACTCCAGTATTTAAAAATGTGCCTCTTAAACAAAATAGAAGAGTCACAAAATTGTTTGGAATTAATGCCTAAGTATCCAAATTAATTTCTATTCTTAAAGACCCAGGCCATAGTGTACTTCTTCCAAGGAATTTTCCCTGATCATTTTGAGCTAAGAGGACCTTACCAGACTACAGTTTTTCCTCCCTCTTAACTCCTTATTGTCACCACAACACAGGTGGTATTTATCATTTTCTATTTGGGACGCCTGCCATTGGTGTTCATATCTCATTTCCTTGTTATATTGTGAAGTCCTGGAGTCCAAATACATTAGAATCCTCCTATAATGCCATTCATATAGCAGTCCCTCCAAATATTTGTTGAATACATTTATGAATAATTTACAAGTTAAATCAACCCCCCAAAATACTCTGTATTTTAGACACACTACACTATCACTGGATTTTAAGTAATCTACCCAGACTTTACCCTTTATATTCATTAATTCTTTATATTCATTACTCGGTGTGTGCCAATTAAGGGGGGACTAACTGAGGGCCATGAAAATCTCTTGAATTAGGAGAATCCAGAAATCTGGATTTTTTGCCAATATTTACAACCACAAGGCCTGTTTATATGACATTGAATCCATGCTGAAATCAGAAGTACTACACTTAAGAATAAATCTGTCTTAACCTAATGTTTGACATTGTGATACCAAGATAATAAAATCCTTTATTTTATATTCCTGACTCCATTTGTGTAGTGATTGAGGAGCACAACTGGCTACTGTTCAGTGAAAAACTAATGAATTATGTAGATCAATGCTGTCCAGTAGAAATGTGGTAGACAAAATGATGCCCCCTCCCCAAGATGTCCATGTACTAATCTCTGAAACCTGTGAAAAGGTTATTTCATGTGGCAAAAGGGACTTCGCAGATATGGTTGGGTGGGAGATTATCCTGGCCTATGTAGGTGGGCCCAGTGTCATCACAGATCTTTATAAGAAGGAGGTAGGAGAATCAAGATGAGAGATGTGATGACAAAATCAGAAGTGTGTGTGCACGCACGTGAGACAGAGACAGACAGACCAAGACAGAGAGAGATTTGAAGATACTGTGCTGCTGGTTTTAGGCAGGGGACATTAGCCAAGGAATTCAATTCCTTTAAGAAGCTGGAAGAGGCAAGGAAACAAAGCCTCCCTTAGATCTCTGCTAACAACTTGATTTTAGGACTTCTGTCCTCCAGAACCTTATGTAAGATGGTAAATTTGTTTTAAGTCACTGTATTTGTTATAATTTGTTCAGCAAAATAGAAAATGGATACAGAAATAATGGGAACCACATATATAAGCCATACATGGAATTTTAAATTTTCTAGTAGTCCCATTAAATACAGTAAAAAATAAAAAAATAAAAGATGAGATTAATTTTTTGAGAGAGAGAGAGAAAAAAAAATCGAGCATGTTCAAGTGGTGGTGGGAGGGGCAAAGAGAGAGGGAGAGAGAGAATCTTAAGCAGGCTCCACACCCAGCACAAGCCTGACAAGGGGTTCAGGGTTCGACCTAATGACCCTGAGGTTATGACCTGAGCTGAAATCAAGAGTAGGTCACTTAACTAACTGAGCCACCCAGGCACCCTGAGATTAATTTAATAATATATTTTAGTTAACCCAATATGAAAACTTATTTCAACATGTAATCAAAATTAAAAGTTAACGACATTTTATAAATATTTTTCTTACTAACTCATCAAAATTCAGTGTGTATTTTATAGTTATAGCACATCTCAATTAGGATTAGCCACATTTCAAGTGCTCAATCACCACATGTGGTTGGTGGCTATTGTATTGCATAACCTAGATCCAGATTGTTCAAGTATAACCCATTTTATCTCAGTCATTTAGGTCCTTATCTCTCAAAGTGAGGTTAACTGACAAGTTTGTTAGGTAGAATCTCTGTGACCCCCCCCCACTACCCATCTATGGAAGCAGAATGTTCATTTTAACAAGAAACCTGGGTGATTCATATGCTTATTAAATTTTGAGAAGCAATGCTCCAGATGTTGGATAAAATCTTTTTCTTTTTTGCTTGAATTATCCATGTGAAAAGTTGCTTAAATATTGTTTTAATCACCTCTTTCTCAAATGGTCAGTACTTTCTGATCATTTCTTTGTAATATTTTAACTTGTTGGGAAAATCCAGGATTTTCTGTGGAGAATTCTGATGTTTATCTTGTCCTTCACTGTGAAGGACCGCTATTAAGGCAATCACCCGCAAAAAGGATGAGATTTGGTCTCTTGTGTATCTGCCTTTTAAGTAGAATAGTGAATGAGTCCATTCAAAAACTGGTATGACACAGTGAGTAGACTTGCAGCCCCAAGTGAGAATGCATGAGAACAAATCCCCCCAGTTTTTCATAATGGTGTGGAAGGTACTTCATGAGAAATTTGTAGTGGAGTTTCACACTCTGTTCATTCATAAAAAGGAATGTCAATAACGTTGAAGGCTCAAATAGTTGTACTTTTTCTAAGTTCCTTATAGTAGCCAGCATCTTTTCTCTGGAATTTATGATTTTCACACTTTAAGATGGGTGATTCATTAGCAAATTGAATGTAATAAGTTTGCGTGCTTAGAAATGCTCGTGGAATTATTTGAAAAAATGAATGCCATTTAAAACGTCAAGTGAACTTCAGCAACTAGGCAAAAGAAGGAACTCAGTGTAATCCCACAGGGCTCACACTTCATCTTTTGTCTGGTAATTTGTCTTTTTTTTTTCCTCCTTGGTTGAGGGAAGAGAAGTTGAGAAATAAATCCTTAGCTAACAGTAGGGAAGAACAAGTTCTATAAACACTTTGTAATACTCGAAAAGTGTTTTGGAATCATGACAATGTTATTATTTAATCATGTGTCCAAGACAAGGGAAAGGGCTGAGGAATTTTAAAATTATAATTTAAAAACTACAGTTCTTTTTTGGCAATATTGTAGTCTAGATTTTATATGTGTACCTTTCAACTACAAAGGACTTAGACGTGTTGAATAAAATGCAAGAACTATCTCCTCAAATGTATACTTGAGGTCCTAGGAATGTAAGGGAAATCCCAGGGGCAAAATCAGAATCAAAATGGTGTCTAGAGGAAGCTGCCCTACTCTCAGGGTATGTGCCTATGGATAGTAGAGTAGGTCTTTAAACAAATACATGCAGAATGTGGGGGTAGGTAGGGAAAAGGAGGCAAAACTTTGGTCCACTTGAAATCAGAAGTTGAAACTGAGACCCTTTCATAAAGCCAGGATCGTAGAAGGGCCACACTTCAATGAAAGGGTAGACTAAAAAATTCTGCAGGCAAAAGGAGTTGACAAAGTCTCTCACTAGAATGCCAGATGGAGAAAACAAAAAGAATGGGGGGGTAATTAGCATTCAAAAAGATGTTGGCTGACAATTTTGCAGAACTGTTCAACAAACTGGACCCTCAGAAGCAGGAGACATAGTGAATCCCAGCAGATAAATAATAATGAGTCTACATACAGACACATTAAAGTGTAACTTAAATAAAAGAACAAAAAGTGCATATTTAATAAAAGAACATAAAAGACAAAAAGAGAGACCAAAAAAGCAGCTGGGAGAAAAGATAAATTATTTCAAAGGAATCACAATTAGATTGATAGCAGAATTCTCTACAGTAAACATAAGAGTAAGAAGACCGTGCTCGGAGTACAAAGAGAAAATATCTATTAACCTATCATTCAAGTAAAATGATGCAATAGTCATTTTACGGTAAAAAAAAAAAATCTGTGAAGCAATCACTATATGAACCCCCAAAGAATGTACTGTCTGAAAAATTAAATTGAATCTGTAAGAACAACTTAGGTATAGGAAGGACAATAGAACAGAGTAATTGGAAAACATGAGGTTATATATAACCAAATACTGATTGTGTAAAACAATAACAAAAATTATATTAATGACTAACTTGTGGTAGAGAAACATAGTGGCAAAATACTGAAAATTAATACCAAGTGAAAGGGAGAAGGATGATCAAGGTTGATTTTATTAGGTGGAGTGTAGAAATATTGATTAACTTAGATTTTATCTTATTTTTTTTAAGATTTATTTACTTATTTTAGAGACTGCGAGAGAGGCAGTGAGCAAGCAGAGAGAGGGGCAGAAGGAGAGAGAGAATCCTGAAGAAGACTCCCCACTGACCGTGGAGCCCTACCCAGGGCTACCTCCTAGGACCCTGAGATCATGACCTGAGCTGAAATCAAGAGTTGGTCACTTAACTGACTGGGCCACCCAGGAGTCCCTGATTAACTTAGATTTTAAAGGTGACATTCCAAGCAAGGAGAGGAAAGAAGGAAAAATAGAATAAAAATAATTCAATCTAACTAGTGAGGAAAGAAGTGGGAAAAAAGCACAGAAAATTTCAGGGAAACTAGCACAAAATATATGGTAGAATTCAAATTTAGTGAAAACTACAATGAATCTACATAGTCCAATCCTGCTAGTGAAAAGACAGGTTGTCAGACTGGATTACAAGAAATCTACCTATAGTCCACTTTTGAGGGACACATCTAAAATATAAGGACACAGGAATGTTGAAAGGAAAAACATACAAAATACGTTGGGTAAATTCTAACCAAAAATGTGCTTTTGCTATTAAATTAATACTACGCTAAATAGTTTTTAAGGCAAAAAGCATTATCAGAGATAAGGAGAATCACGACAGAAAGATAAACAGTTTATCTCAGTAGAAAAGCATAACATCTCTAACTTGCATATGTGTAGTAAGATAGGGATAAAATTTACATGTTATAAGGAGAAACTGACAAATCCATCATTGTTGAGGCAGATCTAAATATATTACAGTAATTGATTAATGAAACAGATAACAACTTGGCAAGGATATAGAAAATTTTAACAACATAATTAACAGCCTTTGTCTACTGGACACACACACACAGACTTGTACCCACTAATTAAAAGATACATTCCCCCCCCAAACAACATGGAATATTAAAAAAACTGACCACAAAATATTAACAAATATATTCTAGCAATCCATTAGAAAGTACATCATGACAATTAAAAAATTCACCAGTAAAATTTACCTTATAAAATTTAGTAAGTAAAACCATACACACACACACAAAAACCCCACCATACGATTATCTCAAAAGCAGAAGAGGCATTTGATAACATTCGTTATCCATTCTTAATAAACATACAGTATCCTTTCTTCATAGTAATTACACAATGATGAAATGTTAGACTCATTCCTTTTAAAATTAGCAATGAAACAAAAATACCCCTATCTTTGCTTTAAGATTGTATTGAGGGCCTAGTCAATGACTTAAAATGAGATAAAGAAATGGAATGTATATGAATCACAAAGGAAGAAAAAATATTGTTTTTATTCTCAGGTGATATTATTTTTTAGAAATCCTATTGATAGGATATGAAATCTACGATATGACTTTCATAGAAAACCCAAGAGCCTCTATAATAAAATTATTGGAATTAATGAGAGAGTTCAGAAAGCTTACCGGGTATTAGATCAATGTAAAAAAATTGCATTCCTCATTCATCAGGAATAAACAATGGCAAAATATAAAAATATAAAAAGAAGCACCATTTAAAATCCACCGCAAAAATGTTTTTTTTTTAAATGGCTCTTAAGAATAAATCTAACAATGGATGTGCATGAAATACATTATAAAAATTACAAAACTTGAATAAATGGCATTAAGAAATACCTAAATAAATGAAAAGATATGCCACATTTGTAACAGACTCAGTATCATAAAGACATTCATACTCTTAAATTCAATGCAATTCCAATAAAAATGCCAAGTGGTTTTCCTATGGAACTTGACAAAATAATTTTAAATATTTTCATGGAAGAGCAAAGGTCAAGAATAGCCAAGACAACTTTGAAGAAGAACAAAAGAAATTGTCCATTTGTTCAAATATATTATCTCAAGGTTTATTATAAAGCTGTAGCAACCAAAATAATATGCTACTATTGTAGGGAAAGAAAATTTGACCAGCAGGAGAGGCTAAAGTATCCAGAAGATACCCACACTTGCATAGAAACTTAATAAATTATAAAAACTGCCATTTCTCTAAAAAGCGAGGTAGGACTAGGGCAGTTGGTCAACCGTGTGACAAAAGAAAAAATCTCTACCGCATACCATCCCAGAAAAACATAATTTCTAAAATGAAAAACTAAAATTTTAGATCGTTGGGAAAAAGTATAGAGATAGCAATATCTTGTATATAGGAAATGATTTCTTGAAACAAGACAAGAAGCATAAACCATAAGGGAAAAGATTGACAAAGCTGAATATATTAAAATTTAAAATTTCTATGCATCAATACATACCATAAGGACAAAGCAGAGAAGCCATAGACATGGAGATTACAATAGCAACATATTTAATTGAAAAAGGATTTAATACTCAGAACATATAAAGAAGGCCATGTCAATAAGAAAAAAATGAACAATTTAATAGAAAATTAGAATATGAACAAGATTTACAAAAGGAGGAATCTGGAGAAATAGATGAAAAGATCTTCGAACTCACTAGTTGTTAAGGAAGTATCTATTGAAACTATAACTGATAGTATTTCATACCTCTCAGAAGACCAAAGATTTAAGTTTGAAAAATCAAGAATTGGAAGGATGTAGAATAACAGGAACTCAAATAAAAGCTCATGAAAGTGTAAACTTGTACACTTAGGAGCAATTTGCTAATATCTAGCAAAATTACATATACTTATATGTTACATCCCAGCAATACCACTTCTGGGTTATATACCCTAAAGAAACTCTTGCACATGGACTCATGGAGACATGGCCCTCTGTGGTATGCTCCTGGTTACCTCTCTGATGCTATTTTCTACTATTCCTCTTCTGACCCAGTATCAGCCACGCTGGCTTCCCTAATCTTAGAAAACACCGGATACATTCCTACCTCAGGGCCTTTGCTCTTGCTGTTTTCTCTGCCTGGATTGCTCTTCCTTAAGGTACCTTCATGTCTCCTTCTGCATTTTCTTTCAGTTTTGACTTGAATGTCAACTTCTCATTAAAGTCTTTCTATCTCCTTTAATCTCTATTTCCTTCCCCAATTTAATTTTTTTCACCTTAGTAACTATGAACATAACATCAATTTTGTTTATTTACTTATTTTTGGAATGGAAGTTCACAGAGGCAGGATTTTGGTTTGTTTTTGTTCACGGCAGTATCCCTAGTACTTAGGATAATACCTGGCCAATAGTAGATGCTTAATAAATACTTGCTATATGAATAAATGTGCACAAAATGTTTATTACAGTATTGTTTGTAATCCTTCTAACACTTTGTGAAATAGAGTAGGACAAATTCCCATTTGTACACTGAAATGAAACTGAGATACGGATGAGAGAAGCTTATCCAAAGTTTAAATGCAAGTGTCCCGCAGAGTCTCAAGTATAGGAAGCTGCCCTATCTTTGACTTGCATAAATTCCACATTTCAATATATACTAGTAAGAAAAATATTAGAATGGCAAATAGGTTTATTCCCTTAAATATTATGTAATCTCCAGAAAATGTATTACTTTGGAGAGAAATTTTCTATATATTTCATAAATAAGAATTACTTCAAGCAAAATAGAATGCAAAAGCCTCTCAGTCATGCTTGCCCTGATGTATATAAGGTAAGTGGTTAGCCTACTGTGAATTTTACTGTGAGAATTTTAATAGTAAGATGTTCATTATATGAGGCATGTGAAGAATGTTGAGAGTATAAATGTGCATTACATTCATTTACTATAACCACATAATATGGTATCATTTCATCAAACAGAACTTTCTATTCCACTTTGTTTAAAGCCTAAAACGAAGACAAGAAAAATGCATTTTAAGGAAGATTATAATTGAGCTTTTCCTTATGAAATACAGAAGCCTGCATACTCCATAAAAACTAATGGTTTTCAGTGTCGACAGAACTTAAAAGTCCATGTAAAGAGGAACAAGTCCCCATAGTGTAAAAACATTTAACAAACACAGTCTATCTGTATCCACAACTGTTGTCTGTCTTTGTGGAGAAAAAGGGAGGAAACGAGAGAAAGAATTGACATGTTGTTATCAGGGCAGAACATAGGAAAACGGGCTGCTAGAAAGTTAGGGCACACACCAATGCCCAAGGCAGAAGTCCATAGTCAGGTTAGGTGTTAATATCATATTATAAACATCTAAACCTGGATTCTTCAAGGGAGGTGGAAGGTGGGATGGATGAGTTGAGGAGAAATTCTAAAAACCAAAATAGTATAAAATTCTTGTTCTCAATGGGCTTATGGCTGGTTATGAGTATATCACACAGACAAAAATGATTTGCCTTTTCCCTAGCTGAAGTTGATGAGATGAAGTAAGCTATACTAACCCTTAGGACATGGGAATTAAATTCCCTAAAGAAACTCTTCCACATGCACTCACAGAGACATGAGTGGGTGGCTACTGACCCATAGGCTGAGCCCTGGGAGTTGGGTGTGATATGGCTGTCACCAGGCTGGATGTCAACATTGACTGCCTACTCATGACTGACCAGTGGCGAACTCCAGCTTGAGAGAATTCAAAAATCAACATAACATGCTTTAAGAATTATTTGGAATTACCTATTAATGCTGAGCAGATGCACATATGTGATCCAACAATTTGACCCCTAGATATGCCTAAGAGAAAAATGTTCTTATGTTCTCCAAAAGACATGTATAAGACTGTTCATGTCAGCACCACTCACAACAGCTCCAAACTGGAAATAAACCAAATGTCCATCAAAATTCAAATGGACAGGAACAACTGTTCAAGAAAATACTATATAGCAATGAAAATGAACAATATACTGCTATATGGAACAACATGGATTAATCTTGATATTATAATGTTGGGTGAAAGAAGGCAGACATAAAAATATACATTGTAGAGCTGACAATAATCTATGGTGTTAAATTTCAAGATAGTAGTTCCTCTTGGTGGAGATGGGAGAAAAGCAACTGGAACGGAGCATGATGAGGGCTTCTGGGTTGCTGATGGTGCTCTGTTTCCTGATCCGGATTTCACTTCGTGAAAATTCATCTCGCTGTACACTTAGAATTTATGCACTTGTCTGTGAATTATACTTTAGTAAAATTTTGATATTCAAAAACAACATATGGGCAAGTATATGTGAGTGCACAGTACAGAAGTTTGGCAAAGTGAATTTTGGGATGGGGCTGATAAAGAAAGATTGGTTGAGGAAGGTGAATTTTGAGATTCAGCTAAAGAATGTGGGTGGCTTAAAGCAGTAGGAGTAAGTATGTTACATATCAAGAAGGGGGGAAATGGGGCATGCAGAGGGCATGCAGATTTCTGCTTTGTTGAGGCAGAAATCCAACAATGATACATAAAAAGAAATGTATATGATGAGACACAATGAGGAGGGAATTTAGGTTTTGAATTGCAGTAGGGAACTGGTGTTCTTCCTTTCACCATTTTTAATTTTTAAAAAATAATTTAACAGGTAGCATATGCTTTTATTTGCATATAAATATAAGTATAATAATTAAGTACTTCTATATAAATATAAGTAAATATGTATAATTATATACATAATTATATAGGTAACATATGCTATCTACTTATGGAAAATTGTTTTAAAAACAGAGAAGTATAAAGGAAAAAAAAATCACTTAAAAGTCCATGGAGTCTCTGAGTTTCTATATTGAAAATTATGGAGATAATCTGAGGATTATACTAGTCCTATGGAAGTTTAACATAAAAGGAATTTAAGCAATACACTCAGATGAGTCAGGAGACCTTTAAGCTTTGCATACTTCCCAACTCCAGCTTGCTGCCATGGAGCTGATATTATGTTAAGAACAGCATCTGTGGGACGCCTGGGTGCCTCAGTGGGTTAAAGCCTCTGCCTTCAGCTCAGGTCATGATCTCAGGGTCCTGGGATTGAGTCCCAAATAGGGCTCTCTGCTCCGCAGGGAGCCTGCTTCCCCTCCTCTCTCTGCCTACTTGTGATCTCTCTGTCAAATAAATAAACAAAATCTTAAAAAAAAAAAAAAAGAACAGCATCTGCATGATGCAATCCCTTTTTTCTTTCCCCTTCCAACAAACTGAGTTATAATATCTCTAGTAAAACAAAATGTCGAAAGATCTCTCACCCAGTTACAAATCACACCCCTCCCAAATAAAGGTATAAATGGGAAAGGTAAAGAATGTTTGCTTTTTCCTATGCATTTTACCAAATCCAGAGTTTGGGATTTTGGAGGTGTGGCATGGGGAGCAAAGGATTTTGGCCATGGTCTAGCTACCAAACCAAAGACTGGGTTTCAGTCGCAGAACAAGATAGGATGAAAGAAGTCCTATGAAAAAAGGTAAAAATTGCAGGAATTGTAGGACCACATTCATTAATTTTGTCTCTCTTGGTATAATTTCCATATTTTCTGCCATGTGGTTGCTTTTGGCAGGGGAGAAACTAGGAGCAAACCTGCAAAGTTATTCCAAGTTGAGAACTTATAAAATCCTCATCAAAGTATCTCCTGGGCATCTCCTGGACTAAGGCACTACTTAACTCTCAAGATGTAGGGTACAACTCTAAATAGCCAACGAAGTCTCCTAATATCTGGACACTCAAGGTCTGTCTTGATATATTTTTCCATAGGAATCAGACAGCATAGCTCCAAAGGATCCTGAGGACTGAGACAAATTAACTCTATCCTCAATATGTTTCTATACACAACTGATGGAGGAGTGGGTTCTTTCTTTCCTCAAGAACAGTTTCCTCTAACACCCTTTTGGTTGGCTCCTTGGGAAGGACACTCGCCTACACTGGAGATGGTATAACCCCTGTAATGCAATTTGGCTATGTGCTATACTTTCCTCAGCAGCGAGCATTTTAGAAATAATTTTCACAGCAAGGATGGGGTTTGTTTATTATATAGATAGGAAATTCTTTAATGAAAGTGGAATATGGCATAAGTTGTTGAAAACAAAGAGGAAGTAAATAATCCAAGGGCATGGCAGTTGTTTGTCCATGAACTGGAAATAGGAACAAAGGATTGAGGGAATTTAGAACTGATTCCAAGGTTATAAATTAGGAAATGCAAAGCCTGCTTAAGGAGCATTCAGAGACTAGAGGTAACATTTTGAACCTCATCTCAGGAAATGCAAGGAAAGCACTTGTGTACCCTTGTATGCTTAGTTCAAGGATATCTGATGCTCATGTGGTTTGCTAGGAAAGAATTCCAGTGCTTTTCACAAATATAAAGCTCGAGTTTACTCTGAGGAAACAATTACTGGGAAAGGTAAAACCACTGTGGGAGAGGGGAAAGGACCTCCTATTCTCATATCAACTCATATTAAGAATAATAGCAGAGTTCTATTGTTCCAGAGGGACTAATTTGTCCCCTTGTTTCACTGAACATTTGCTAGGATCCCCCTAGGTGGTTCAGAAAAGTGTGTCTCAGACCGCCATCTACTTAAGTCCATTAAAATTGATGTGTCCTTCACTTCATGCAAACTCATTTCTAAAGCCTTAAATTTACAAATAAAATATGGATTATTTGCATTATGAAAGAATTCTTTACACAAAGATAAACTATAGGATTTCTTTAAATAACAAATTACCCTGCTGTGTTTTACAATATGGTTTTATGTGCCGTAATTTGATCTACATACAATTTTTCTAGGAGCACATCTTCAGGGTCAAGATTAGAATGCCTGTATATTCACGATGGTCGCCGATGTCGCTAAATGCCCCCGAATATAATGTATTGGTCTGATGAATTATTGTAGTAGCAACTTCCCAACCACTGCACAGTGTTTAAGAAGGATACCAGCCTCATAGAAAGCTTTGTATTATAAATACTGACACAGGGGAGGAAAACCCAGAGGAGAAGGAGCAAGGCAAATTTTGCATTAGCCTTATAAAAGGAGATATTCTCCTGGTTGGCTTCTGTACTGACTGACTATAGTTCTGAGCGCTCCCTTGCTGTAATGTCTGCAGATGTCTTTTAGCTATGTAAGAAAGTGAGAATCATAACAATAATGGTTAGGGTTGCTGCTAGCCTCAAATGGCGCAATGCGTGAGAGTGCATTTACAAAGAACCATGCTATCCAAATATCGGTCATTATTATTATTCTATTATCCCAGTGCTAATCATAACAAAGACACTTGACTCCGGTTTGTAAAGTGAATAAACACTGGGTTTGTTTCTGCTTCCAAAAGATGGCACTGAAAATAAGTCTCCAACTGGAAAATATTTTCCAAAGTATCAAGTTCCAACTTAAAAAAAAAAAGGCAATAAAAATGGAAAGCCTATAGGCTCATTAACCAAAATGCTGATGGAATGTTATAAGATTTACACATCACAACAGGGCTGTCCTGCGATGAGCATGACTGGAGCCCTACTTCCATCTGCTCTGGAACGCGCAAAGAGCAATGAGCCCAATGAATTGTATTGCAAGTGCTTCAGGCCTCTCGGTATTTTGGGCACAGCTTATCAGCAGGAAAAATCATTAAGCAGCAGGAAAGAGAAACAAAAGCATAAAAAGTGAAGGGGGGGTGACTGCAGCAATGAGGAGAATGAGAGGGGTGGGAATTTACATGGAGAAGCAGCAAGTTTGATGACGGGGATCAAACGTGCAGTGATGTGAGGGAAAGGAAGCACGGGGGTGGGTGCAAGCGTGCGGACAGACGCGGTAAAGAGAAACTTGAAAGAAGAGTGATTCAACATGATAAAGAAGAATGATATTAGCTATCAGAAAACAAAACCAATAAACACTAGAGAAAAGACCATGTAAGGAGACTTCTGTAAAGAGGCCACAGGAGTCAGAAACTTTCCGTTTAATTTGCAAAACAATGGACCAGAAAGCTGCTTCCTATAGGCAGTTGCCACTTTAGGAGTAGAATTCACTCACATGAGCCATTAGGGTATCGTTACTGAGCACAGTGAAAGTAGCTTGCTGCCCAGCCTGGAGGAAGAAATGCACCTTTCATGGTTCTTTTCTTCCACCCAGGAGTGGTTAAATATTTGGCAAGCTGTAGTTCTTGTATTTACATGTTTTTCTAGGGCACCATAATATTAATAAGTGACTATCAGTGACCCCGCTCAAAAGAGCTCACTGGTAATATCACAATCTGCTTTCCTTTGTTTTGTATTCTGAGACTAGTAATTCACATGGGGACCATATTCAGAACCTGAAGAACTTCTACCTTGACCCTCCAGTGTGAGACAAATGAAATAGCTGACTTATCAAGCAGGGACAATGTGTACTTTATTTCTTATCCAGGCTATTAGATATGAACGGGCAGGAAGTGAAGATGACTTATGCAATAGAATGAGTCTCCTTTTACTCATTTATCTACAATAATCAGTCATTTAGAAATGTTAAATTTTTCTTGTGTTAAAGCCAAATGTCCCTAAAGTGTGACTGGCCACAGAGGTTCATCTCTAAAATCTTATTTGCATGACTTTTTGGCAAGCATGAAAAATACTCGCATCTAAGAAAAAAAAAATCAGAAGAATTATATAATTCTGGGGGAGTTTGGAGGCTGGGATTGACTGGGAAGGGCACGAGGGAACTCTCTGGAATGATGGCAAAGCTGGACAGAATTTAATATAGAATACTGTATCTTGATAAGGATTAGGATCATACAGACGTATATATTGTTAAAACTCAGCAGATTAAAAAACTCAGATATACACTTAATGTTTGTACATTTTATCATATCAAATTTAACATTAAAATCTATAACCAAATATTAAATTTTAGCTAATCATATATATGCCAAAATATTTAGGGGAGAAATATTTTGATGTCTGCATCCTGAAATGCATAAAACAGTGAGTTTATTGACAGCTAGAAGGAAACATAGATGGATAGACATGTGACAAAGCAAGCACAGTAAAATATTAGTGGTATGATCCAGGTAGCGAGTATATGGGTTTTAATACTAAAATGTTTTTGTTTGTTGTATGTTTGAAAACATTTTATAATAAAAGGCTGGGAATAAAAAAAAAAGAATCCTCTTTCTTTGAAAATGACTCTGTACTGAGGACAACTCTATAATATCAAAGAATTTTGAGCTGAGACCTAGACCTTGAATGCAAATTAGAGACCAAATCAGTAGTTCTCCATCTAAGCAAAGTCAGGTCTCCAACTCTTGGGAAGATACTTTCAGCTCTGAGAGAGAAATTCCTTTTTAAAAAGTATACAAAGCACTTGGTATCCCAATCTATCTTGCCCACATCCTATTCCTTTGTCCTTTGGGATATTCTTTTATCTATTACTTTTGGAGAAGGTGTTGAACTGAAAGGGCAGCATGAAAAATATCATTACTATATTCATGAAAAGTATGTGGCTGCCATAGTTATAAATGATACAGAGTTGTAAAGGAAATGAATGGAGCGGTTTCTGCTCTTCATGGGGTTGTAACGGAGCATATATAAGGTTAAATGACCTAATAACCAAATTGCTAAATAGAAAGTGTTTTTTCCTCTAGATTGTGCTGGCATTGTTGCATTTGTGGAGTCGGGGAGCTTGGGGCAACTGATGAGACCCCTGGGTGAGGAAAGGCACCCATTTCTGAATGTTTAACTCCTGGGCTCTTCTCTTTCTTTTGTCCTCAGCCTATAGATTCCTCCTTAGCACCTTTCCTCAAACTCCAAGATTTACTTTCCTTTTTTCCTCTTTTATCCTCAGATTTCTTCTCCCCTCAAGCCGGGATATCAAGTTAGATGTAGTCTCCCCCAGGTCTCTTTCCTATTGTTTTAGAAACAAGAGGAAGCAGGGTTTCCTTTTAAAGAGTTTTTTCTTATTTAATATTAAAAAAATTAGATGAATAAGTAATAGACATGGAGAAACTACAAAAGTTTAAGAAGTCACATAATTTCTCATGGTCAAAGTTTCTGAAGTATATTGTCTGTTTTTCTTACCAGCTGGTATTGAGAAACCATAGAGAATTATCTTCTAGTTTTATTCTTGAAGGAGAGTTCCTCAAACCTCCCTATGGCTTTTTATGTTTGTTTTTTTCTGACCTCTTGATATCTGGTGCTACAGACTCTTTCTTACACAAACATCCCAGATGAAGGTGCAGAGGGAACTTACAAGGCACATCCCATTTAGGCTCACATTGTTCCCAAATGGGTGGCTACCACTTGGGGATCCCTTGGCCAGTGACTCTTTGCTCAACAGCCTTCATAATCTACCCAGAAACTGCCTCTCTAGGCCTTTGCTCACTTGGTAAACTTGTTTGTACTAAAGATGTGTACTTATTTTTACTAGACTGATTTTAATCTGGTTTTGGGAAAGGCTAGTTTATATCTCTTCCATAGGGAAAGACTATGTACTGTGATTTCTTTTTCTTCTGAATTCGTGGGAGTATATTAGTGTAGTTCAGAACAAGGAAGGTATTTTTAAAAGATCTAATCCCCAGTTTAATTGCATATGAATTTAGATTCTTAAATGCCTACTATCCCAGTGTTTTATTGTTTCCTGGATAAACCACTGGCCATTCTATTCTTGCCTAGTCTTGCAGATTACACAAGGCAAATTAAACAAATAGAATCATTCCTTGGAGCAATGAGGAAAAGTTATACTTTGATTCAAAATACCATAGACTTTCTGGACTGATTCTTATTTATAAAAATTTTAGTTTCTTTAAAAATTGTGAAATGTGCATAAAATATTATTGAATTTTTTACACCCTTAAAAGAATGATTATATAAATAAACTTTAAGAACATTTTTAAGCAGAGTTCTTTGCCATAACATGTATCCTAGATCTTGGTTTGGAAAACAGGCACCGTAGAGATAGACACATGTGGCCCAGATTACAACATGTTCTTAGTTTTCTAATTTGAATTACAATAATTATGCTTATTTTGTATCATAAGGATAATTATGAATTTCAGGTCAAGTCATGCCCTTTGATAGAGAATAAAAGTCTAATTTAAAGCACCAGACCTAACTCTCACTTTCAGTATATATATATATACACACACACACACACACACACATATATACGCATGATATACACACAAGTGAATACACACACACACACACAGAATTTGCTCATCAAGAAAGAACAGTTATACTGGTTATAAATTACCCAGTATAGTTTGTGCCAAATGACATTTAGCTTTGCAGAGTGTCCAGTTCCCACATACTGTGACCATTAGAAAACCACTCAGTAGTTTTAAGAAGTAGATGCTTTTAGCTTTGAACCCTGTATAACAAAAGCCAGAAGTAAAAGGAAAATGCATCAAGTGCCAAACAGCAGTAAGCCTAATGATCACAAAGACCATTAGGAAATGGGCAAACAAAATTAACTCTCAGTGGGAGTTTTAGGCTCTCCGAGCACATGTCTTTGGCTTCATTAACCTCCCCCTACAACAAAGGCCAGAGTCACTATGGATACTCAATTTCACTTGTATCTTTTGGTAGACAAGAGCAGAATTAACTCTACCCATGGACCTAGGGACCTAGACGGGAAAATGGTGACAGTAGTATTCAAAATTTAACTATCTGAGTTTCACTTAACAAGAAAGTAGAGGTCAGGAAGGACAAGTTATAAAGAGAAAATTAAGTGTCTTGTTTCTTTCAATTAATGAGCATGTGTGTATGTGTGTGTGTTTGCGTGTGTGTGTGTGCACGTGCGAGTGCTGGTAAATACTGGTTTTGCTTTTATTCTCCTTTTCCTTACTTTTATGTATCCACATAAATTTTGGTCCCTTCCTTTTCTTCTCCCTCTCCTAGGATTGTAAGTTCCTTTTGATTCAATAAAGGAAGTAGAAGTGGGAGCATACTGAGGGAAGTAGGCCTAGTATTTGTAATACAAATTAGAAAGTAAATGGAGATACCCTAGTTTAGGTGATAGAGGAACTAAAAGAAAGGGAAAGGTGAGGCAGCCCAGACATGAGCAACTTCAGGATGCCAACATCACTCCTAGTGATGTGGGAAACAAAGGCAGAAGAAAAATTATTAAATTTCCTTACTACCTACAGCCCCTTGACAAGGCCTTGAAACAGGCAGAGTGACATTTCTCTAGGGACTCAACTGCCTCAATGTTAATACTTAGCTAAGGGCAAAAGGAAATCCTAGCCTGACCCCACCACCAGGATCCTGTAAGTCTACTTTAACGTATAAAAATTCCTTTAGAAACTTCCTTTATCTCTAATCACCCTCCCAAGATATGTTTTGGCAATCATCCCCCAAGCATATGGCCCACCAATATACATGTGAAGGGTCTCATGACTAAGGTTTTATTAGACAGTAATAAATGACCTTCTCCCAACAATAGCTAGCCCTCTCAACGTCCTGGAAACCTTAATTCCAAAATTCCTTAGAGACTTACACTATCCCTAACACCTTCCCAACTTGAAAGTACATAATGGGCCACTCCTCATGACTCCATTGCAGCTCTTTCTGCCCATGAGTCCTATCCCCGTGCTTTAATAAAATCACCTTTTTGCACCAAAGGTGTCTCAAGAATTCTTTCTTGGCTATCAGCTCCAAACCCTGACATCTTTCCTCCATCACTAGGACTGGAGAGACAGAGAAGCAGTGAAGGAAGCTAGAACCATAATAGAGATGCCCAGAGGAAGCTGGAACAGTTGAGCAGAAATAGTTGCTGCTAGGGTAGCCACCAAAGCATGAGAAGAGGAAAAACAGCCTGGCTTTTCATTTTCTTTTGCATCCTATTTGCTTCTAGCATCTGCCATTGGCTAAAAGTAGCTGGAAGACAGTTGGCAAAAGGGATTTCCCAGGGTCGGAACCCCTGCAATATAAGGCAAAGCAGAGGAAGGTGGGAAATGTATTTAAGGAGAGAAAGACAAAGAAGGGTACAAAGACTTGCCTGGGTTTACTTTCTCTTTCCACAGCCCCCACTCAAAGCCCCTGGTTATGCATAAATGTGTTAGAGAAGACAGGTATGATATATGAAAGGTCATGGCTAACTCTCTTCTATGGTTTTATGACATCCAGTTCTCATCGGAACAGCACAATCCGGAGACAGTACATACTATGCATTCTAGGGAAGAAAAGTGCTTTAAAAATATAACTCTTGTCATATTAGGTTGAAAGTGTGAGGAGTGTTTAAATAAAACAACAAAAAAGTTAAAAATTCTATTAAAATAAAAAAAGGTCTCTTTATCAAAATTTTTATTTTCTTTTCCTCGGAAGAGTAACTTCATAATGACCATAATTCAAATATCAATAAAAGTCACACACTGAACATTTAAACAATCATCAGTTCTTGCCAAGAAAAAACTCAAAGAGTTCTCTCATTACTGAATCTGTGCTCAACGTTTGTGTGGGAGGTTGAAATCCAAAAGGTAATTTTTTTCTCTCATCCCTCATAAGATACAAGGGTCAATTTCCTTCTTTTCCATGTTTTTTTTTTTCCTTTAATCTCTATTTAAACAAGCACTTTTTCCTAAATACCAATTTCAGTTGCTCCCATTAAAGCAGTTGTGCTATCAAGATTTGGCTAAAGCACACATCCAAATAACCTCTATGTGTCTAAAAAATATTTGTAATTAGAAATGTTGGTTTATGAGAAAGGAAAATTATTTTCCTCGTCCACACATAATAGGTATTGTCACCCACGCACTGTCTTTCAGTTTTCTAATTTGTAATGTGATATGATGACACTTTTTGACAGTAACTAAAATGATCTATGGCCATAAAGATACAGTCTCATGGTTATAAGAAAGATTTATGATTCTGGTTATGAAAGATATTTTACTCCTCAGCAACATTACAGGCATGGCTGAAAGCCCAACAAAATCGAAATAAATGTACAGAATGAGCAAGCTTGTCAGGCAATAAAGGAAGTTCTTCAAATCAATGGTAAGGTTACATAAGGGGCTGGGGTTTGATTACAGGTACAGTTTTAATGCCATTTTATAATTGTATAATTGTACTTTTTTTTAAGATTTTATTTATTTATTTGAGAGAGAGAGAAAGAGAGAGCATGAGAGGGGAGAAGGTCAGAGAGAGAAGCAGACTCCCAGTGGAGCTGGGAGCCCGATGCAGGACTCAATCCCGGGACTCTGGGATCATGACCTGAGCCGAAGGCAGTTGCTTAATCAACTGAGCCACCCAGGCGCCCTGTATAATTGTATTTTATAATTGAATCTCAACTATTTCTAGACCTGCATCTGCTTATATTTAGCAGAGATTGTTTGACAGAAGTATTTACAGCTCATGTATTTTTCAGATATGGCATTTGTTGAATTTCACCACCATTGAGATTTTATCATTATGATGCTATCAAAATGTTGTTTGTAGCTTTCTAACTCTTTTCTGTTAAAAAAAAGGAATTAACAAATTTCAATAAAATTGGCTAAAAAAGTAATCACGAGATCAAATTGATTTGCATTATGTTGGTACATGAAACCATATTCGAGAAGCCAGAATTCAGATCGGAGACAAGTTATCCCCAGCTGATGATAGTGTGATATGGCATTAAATTATTTACAAAATTAGCTTTGGCTAGACATTTTGTGATACGTACAAAGAGAGAAATGTGAAATTACCTAATTTGCACTTGCTTCTGGTATAGTAATTTCACGTGAACAAATATTCCTCAGGCTGCCACATTGCATTCTAATTAGGATCCTTCATTTTTGGACAATGACCGAGGAATAACTCAGCTGACCTTGAGTTTCTTAATCATCACTCTCTGGTAATGAATGAATCAACAAAAGGGAGTAGTTTTAGTTTTCCAGCCTGAATCTAAATGTGACATTACTTCCATGTTAAATTGCAGTCCATTCAATTTTAAAAGACCATTCTAAAAAAAAAAAAAAAAAAAGACCATTCTACAGAATAGCTAGGGGTGAACAGAGGCAATTTCTGGAAACATTCTTTACATAAAGTCAACATGCCCCTGAAAACAAATGCTAGGGCAGAGGATTATGTGATTAGTATTTTTAGGGAGCTTAATCCATCCTTCTTGCCTTTCAGTTATTTTTTAAGGCTTTAAAAAACATTTCTTCATATATATATATACACACACATATGTACATATGAATGACTCCAGCTATGGTAGACTAAGTTCATTAGATGAGCCCTACAACTGAGATAAGTAGAAAAGGTGAAAGAAAAATAAAGATTGAAAAATTGATTTGAAAAGAAGAATTTGAGATGCTAAGATCCCAGAGACAGGGAAAGCCTAGAGAGATGAGTTCGGTATTTGGCAAAGCATTTGGCAATTTTAATGAAGAGTTGACAGGCTGATAAGGCAAGCCCAGAATTTTGGTGGTCTCAGGGGACTGATGGCATCAAAAATTAGAGTTCAGTACTCACCAAGGAGGAGTAGCCCTGCCAAGCACTCCAGACATTCGGTTGTACTCCTGAAGGGCTATATCTGAAGATTAAGAGTAAAATAAAAATTGACCAACCCTCACAAAGGCTGGAGCTCAGCTTTAATTAAGTACAATGCTTGCTTGAAAAGTAAGTGGCTCTTCTTCAAACACCTGCCAGAAGAAAAGCAAATCCTCACTAAAGGACAATATCATCATCCACAGCTTTAAATTGTTAATTTTCACAAAAAATTTTCATATACAACATTCAACAATTAATAAACCATAAACAGGCACATTAAAAATAAGAATTGAAAAACAAAAAGAGAGAGAAAAAATAGACACTAGAGAATAGAATCAGAAAATCTTATATTGCAGATATCAAAAAAGGACTTAGAAATTAAATGGTAAGATAGATAATTTTAGCACAATACGGGAGATCTTTTTTTTAAGAGATCAAATACAAAGTCTAATACTGAAAAACATCAAAATAAATTAAAAACTTATAGATGGATTTAACAGAAGATAAGACACAGATAAAGAATGCCTGAGCTAATAGGTTATACAAAAACATCTAAAATGAACCGTAGAGATAGAAAAGAATGTAAACTACAGAAAAGAACTGCAGTGACACATGGGATATGATAAAATGGTTTAAGATACATATAATTGGTGCTCTGATATGGAAGAAGTATTATATGAGGGGACAATGGTTAAGAATTTCCCCCAAATAGATACAGGATAAAGCATTAGAATCAAGAAGCTATGAAAATTAAGGTGGTAAATGCAAAGGAAACTACATCTAAGGACATCACAGCAAATTCCTGACTGAAGATAACAAAAAAACCCCTTCAGATTCTGGAAAAATAAGTCAGATTACTTCAAAGGAGCAACAATAGCAATAGCAATAAAGTTTTCAATAGAAACAATGGAAGCCAGATGATTGCAATAGCTTCAAAAACTAGAAGAAAATAAATGCCCTCTGGAATTCTACCCTGAGCAAAAATATCCTGCAAAAATGAAGGCAAAATACTTTTCTTCAGATAAAAATATGATAAAACAAATAAAAACCAAAACTAGATGAATTTGTTATTAGTAAATCTGCTCTAAAAGAAACACTAACAGGATTTCTTGAGGCAGAAGAAAAATAATCCCAGATGGAAGCAGGGAAATACAAGAAGGAACAATGAGCAACAGAAAGGGTAAATATATGAGTAAATGTAAATTAATTTTGACAGTATAAAATAATAATTATAGTGTGTTATGAGCTTTTAAATACATGGAGAATTAAGATCATAATAATAGTAAAACAAGAGGCATAAGGCATGGAGGAAGATTTAAATTGTTCTGAGATCTTTACATTGTCTGGGAAATGGTAAATGAACAATCTTATGTTAGCTTTAACAAGTCAAGAATGTAAGTGTATGTCTCAAGTAAAATTATAGGAAATATTAAGCAAAATATATAAATAGCAAGCTAACAGAATGGAATAAATTTTTATTTTTAATTAACCCAATAAAGGTAACAAAGGAGAAAAAAACAAAATATGGCACAGAGTGGAAAAAAAGAAAGCAATTAGATAGATTTAAGCCAAAAAATATATCAGTAAAGATATTAAATGTAAATAGATAAAATACCTCAGTATTCCAATTATGAGATGAAGATAACTGGATTGGATACAACTTTGGATACAAATACAGATTCTAATCTTATGCTGCTTATTTAAAAAATTTCTTTTCTTATGCTACTAATTTTAAAAAGACTTAGAAGAAAACAGAAAGCTTTTACTTTCTGTGTGGAAATGGAATATAAAAATTCTATATAAACAATAAACAAAAGGAAGCTGGGTCATCTATAAGAATATAAGACAATATCAGGGGCACCTGAGTGGCTTAGTTGACCACCTGAGTGGCTTAGCATATGACTATTGATTTTGGTTCAGGTCATGGAGTCAGGGTCATGAGATCGAGCCCCACATCGTCGGGCTCCAAGCTCAGCAGGGAGTGTGCTTGAGAGTCTCTCTCTCCCTCTCTCTCTGCCCCTCCCCTCCAGCTCTCTCTTTCTCTAAAATAAATAAATAAATCTTTTAAAAAAAGAATATCAGATATGTAGTCTTTTTTTTTTTTTAAAGATTTTATTTATTTATTTGACAGAGAGAAAGAGAGAGATCACAAGTAGGCAGAGCAGGCAGGCACTGAGAGAGGGGGAAGCAGGCTCCCCGCTGAGCAGAGAGCCCGATGTGGGGCTCGATCCCAGGACCCTGAGATCATGACCTGAGCCGAAGGCAGAGACTTTAACCCACTGAGCCACCCAGGCGCTCCGATATGTAATCTTTTTAAGAAAGATTTTATTTATTTATTTTGAGAGAGAGAGAGAGAGAGAGCGCGAGTGAGAGAGCACAAACTGGGGGGAGGGGCAGACGGAGAGGGAGAAACAGGCCTCCTGCTGAGCAGTGAGCTTGATACAGGCAGGTGTGGATCCCAGGACCCTGGGATCATGACGTAAGCCAAACACAGATGCTTACCCGACTGAGCCACCCAGCAGCCCCTCAGATATGTAGTCTTTAAAACAAGAAGTATTAGTAGCGGTAAAGAAATATATTCCATACTGTTAAAAAAGAGAATTCTCTAGAATATAGAACAATTAAAATCTAGAAAAATCAAATCTTATAATATACAAAAAAAATCATAAAGGAATAAATAGACATTTCCATAATTAATAACTTTATTCAGCAAATAATAGAACAAGTAGTCAAAAAAATTAACAAACTAAAAGATTAGAAAGTCACAGCTAACATTATGTGTTTATAAAGAAGGCTGCAAAAAAATTAATGATCTAAGTCCATTTCCGTACATCGGGGAAAAAACAGTAAACTAATCCTCCCACACAAACATAAAAAAGATAATTAAGATAATCATCTTAGGATATCTTAAGATAATTAAGATAAAAACAGGAATTAATGAAATAGAAAACAAATATATAGTGGAGGTAATCAGCGAAGAGATGGTTCTTCGAAAATAGAAATAAAATTGAGGGGCGCCTGGATGGCTCAGTCGGTTAAGCGTCTGCCTTCAGCTTAGGTCATGATCCCAGTGTTCTGGGATCTAGCCCCGCTCTGGGGGGGTCTCTGCTCGGTGGGGAGTCTGCTTCTCCCTCTTCTCCTCCCCTCACTTTTGCTTGCTCTCTCTCTCTCCCTCTCTGAAATAAATATATAAAATCTTATAAAAAAAAATAAAATTGATCAACATGGGTCCTATTTCTCTCATGGTCTAGTAAACTCTTACCAAATCTGACTCTTCTCTAGAAAGCAAGTATAAACTTTGGACAAAATACAGAAGCCAAGAAACCAATAATCTGAAGCCAAGCAGGCAGATTCTATGTCTCTATGTAAACAACGAACATAAGATGAAAGAAGAACACCCTTTACAACAGCATGGGGAACATGACATACCTATAAATCTTATAAAAATATGTAAGACCTTTACAAAAAAACTACAAAATATTTTTGAGAAAAATAAAAAAGACCCAAACAAATGGAGGGGCCTACTCAATTCATGGCTTGGAATTTCAATATTGTAATGATGTTAATCATTCCCAAACTGATACACAGATTTAAGGAAAGCCCAATATACCAGCAGATCTACAAATGTGTAGACATTTATGACAAAGGAGGCACTGTCCAACAGCATATAAAAGATAATCTTTTTGATACTCAATATTGAGCAAATTGAATGGCCAGATGGAAAAAAATGCCTCTTGATCATCCACAAATATTGATTCCATATAGACTACAGGTTTAAATGTGAAAATAAAATGAAAAACCTCTAGAACATAGCATAGGAGAATATCTTCATGATCTTGGGGAGGTACGGATTTTTTTTTTTTAAAGGACACAAAAGACTCTATATATGAAAGAAATGTTGACTACATTAAAATTAAGAGCTTCTCCTCATCAAAGGCACTTTTAAAATGTAAAAAGGCAATCTACATAATGGAAGAAGGTATTTGCAATATATAAAACTAACAAAGGACACATATATAGAATGTGTAATGAGTTCCACATGTCAGTAAGATAAAGACAATGCAATTTTAAAAATTGGCAAGGGGGTACTGTGCCCAGGTTGCTCAGTTGGTTGACCCTCCGACTCTTGATTTAGTTAGGCTCAGGTCATGATCTCAGGGTTGTGGGATTGAGCCCTGTGGGATTGGTTGTGGGATTGAGCCATGCCCTCAGGGTTGTGGGATTGAGCCCTGCCCTCAGCGTGGAGTCTGCTTCTTCCCCTCTGCTCCTCCCCCTACCCAAATAAATAAACAAATCTTTTTAAAAATTGGCAAGAAGGTTAAATAAGGTCTACATAGAATATTCAAACTGCCAGTAAACATAATGCAGTGATGCTCAACTATGTAAACATCAGGGAAAATAAATCAATGAAATACACTACACCTCTACCAGAATGGCTAAATCTTAAGCAAAATGGCCATACAGTGATTTGAGTAACAGGAATTTATATATTGATGGTGGAACTGTAAGTTGGTAGAACCCATGTTGAAAAACTCGCATTATCTATTAAATCTTATCATTCAGCAATTCTACTCCTAGGTATATGTCCAATATGTGTAAGAATGCTCTTGATGCATTGTTAATAGTACCCTAACACTTGTAGCAGACCAAATATTCTTAAACATTGAAACAAATAAATTATAATATATTCATTCAATGGAACTTACACAGCAATGAAAATAAAAAAAATATTGCATGGAGGAACCTCATGAACATAATGTGGAGTGGAAGAGTTCAGATACACACACACAAACACACATATATATACTCATATGTATACATATAAACATAAATATATACATATACACAAAATATAAGGCATGACAGTAGTCTTATAAAGCTCAAAAACAAAACTAAACTATTGTGATAGAAATCAGACTAGTTGTTACCTTTGAGGATAAGGGTAGGATAATGATCAGGTGGTGACATTTAAGGGCTTTCTGAGTGCCAATATTGCTGTATTTCTAGATCTAATTGGTGATTGCAAGGTTATATTCATTTCATCCATCAAGTTCTTCACATGTGATTTATGAGTTTTCTGTATGCATTACATATATCATATATATATAAATTAAACATTTCTGTATTATATATTATTATATGTATTATATATTTTCTGTATTATATAATTATATATTATATATATATATAATGCTCTGAATTCATTTTTATTCCAAACCATTCTTTAGTATCTTAGTTTCTAGTGCTTAGAATAATAATCTTTTAAATACTTTCAAATCAACAGAATTTGGAAAAGGTCCAAAAACACATGGGTCAGTTGCTGTTATTAATTTTGTTGCAGCAACAACTATACTTGTAATCTGCACTATTTAATTTCTTTATTTTTATCTCAGTCCTGAAAGACCTAACAGATCACTCAGTGGGAGGCAGAACTTCATTTTCTCAATTACAGGAATCATAGCTCAATGGCTAAGTTCTCAAACGGCAGGTTCAGAAATTCCTTTGTGGGAGGATATAACCTATCATTAAGCATCCCATCATGCCTCTTGCTGAACGGACCTGTGGGTGGCACGATTCCTGCCAACACCAACTCAGTTCCCAGATTCTTTTCAATAGAGGGACCAACATCACCTGAAGCAAACTAAACAGCACTTAGAAAGGCTGGATAAATGACCTTTGGATATTGCCCAACAGAGGATTTCTGCATTTCATTGCTGAGGTCAGAGCTTCAGTTCACTAACACAACATTGACAGAACTTTGACATTCTTTGTTTTCACTTATAAGGGAAAATAGGAGGAATGGAGAATTAGAGGAGAGGAGAAATGAAATCCCAAAATCCCTGCCCCCACCCCAGGCCCGTACCAAAGGTTCTGAGCTTCATCCATATATTGTAGCTGGGTAAAGCTTCAGCCTTGAAAATGTGTGCTCTGCATATTTCAAAGCAATTTTACAGCTCCTTCTAACTTTATTATTTCTGATTTTTTTCCTCTCAGAATAAACCCTGAGTTTATCAGTTTGGGTAAAAGAGAATGTTTTCCTTATAGAAGGCAAGCTGCATGGAACATTTCAACATTTGAAGAAGTTTTGATCCTACTTTACTTCTAAGATGTTTGCAATTCAAAATTCATCAAAATTTTCTTCAAAACCAGAAAGCAGACTTGTCTTAATTAATTTGGGCGAGTTAAGGAACGGCACAAGTATTAGGTATACATTTATTCCCACCTATTTCCCTTCTTCACCTCCCCCCACCAAGTTTTCCAGGCTGAGATTTGATCTGGAGAAATATCCAGAGAAATTTGTCATCTTTCACAGGATTTGCTACAGTGGATCTATGAAAGTCTATTTGTAACTTCTCTCTGGGAGGTAAATTAATCAAAAAAAGTGAAGAACCAGTTATAACTCCTCCACTTTTAATCAATTCCAAGATCCAACAGCACATCTTCCATAAAAGCACTTAAAAAAACTACAACATTTTGAAACGTTTATGCCCCTGTAGCCATCTGCTCCAACTCTTCTTTGTATCATTTTAGTTTATGATCTCCAAAACACATATTACCAGTTTTCTGAATGGGCTTGCTGATACTCTTTGCTGTCAATTTCATCTAATTCCCAAGTCCTCCATATCTGTGATTCACAAGGGCAACTGATGCGCCCATCATTTGGAACTGCATCAGCAGTTCAATCCTTAGGCTTAACCTTCTGTTGAGCGTCTTTATTACTCAGCAACTCAAGAATATGGCTGAGGAGTGGGTATGCTGGTTCATCTGCAGCCTGTTACACTAATGAGTTTCTAGGCAGTATTTTATCAAAGCAATGTGTCAGAGCCTCTCTGTTATTGCTTCTTGTTTTGATGGGTTAGTGTTCATTATTAAAGGAGAACACACATTTTTTCCCCTCTCTTTGACAGTCAAGTTGAGGGTTCTCAGTAATAGGTGCCAGAAAAGAAACATCTGGTGTACATTTAACGATGCATTGTTGCATTGTTAACTTAAAGCTGTTACACGCCTTGATAAACACATAATGGGCCTCAAGAAATTAAGAGAAAATTAAAATGTAAATGTTTACCCAGACCATCTTTCCCTTTTCTTTTCATGAAGCCATCTCCACCTGCACCTTATATGTAAGTAAAAGAAAAGGTTAGTGCAAAATTCTCTTCTAACCCTCTATGGGTCATGTTGCCAAAAACTAAGAGAACCTTTTTTCCCCCTTCCAGACAGAAGATATAGCTGAGGTCAAGATGGTACCATAGTGGTCTTACAGTTATTTAAGTGTTGTCTGTGTGTTCTGAAAATAAGCGAGGCCATTTAGAAAATTTGCTTCCCCTTGGGACAAAGGATCCATATGGGGTTAAGTATACTGTAAATATGTTGGAAATATTTTTATCATATCACCAGTTTTCAGCTCCAAATTTTGCTCATTTATACAGGTGATGGTTAAAATGCATTGGCCTCCTTTTAGTTACTTTGCTAGAAAAGTACACTATATAACAGCTGTTCCTACAGTGAAAATTCACAGGTCCAAGGAGAGAGAGTACATTTCTAGGTAATCACCAATGATTGGGCTCTTTTTCTTAAAACATCATGCCTGTGCGCTGTGCAAATGGTGGACCTCTTCCCTTCTTTGAAAAGGATGGGATAGAACCCCTCAAATGCACTGAAATGGTCAGAGATGTACAAGGGAGGGAAAGTGGCAGCGATGCAGGGACAGATGAAGGAAGGGAAATGTAAAGACAGAGAGGAAGAAAAGGAAAAGCAAAGACCAAAAAAATTTTTAAGCTGTAATTCATAGCACTTTCTACAAAATGAAATGCTATTATAGATGTTTTAATAAAACCTATAACAAGAAGATTGGACCAGTTTTTGAATGAAAACTGTATCCTCTCTGAAATGGTTACAATTTGACATATGGATTGAACTCTGACTCAGAGCCATTTAATTGGTTGTAAACTGCCTTATATGGTTATTTATATATTTCCAGTTTTTTGACATATTTCAGGTCTATAGAAATAGCTTGACAGGGTGAGTTTTTTTTCTATTTTTCAATGATCTGCTTAAAGTTATTTTTAAATCTAAGCATACATTTGGAAAAAGCTCCATAGTTGGAGGTATCGATTGGTTACCCTTGTGTGATGTGATGTTATATTATGAACTGTACAAAGCAAACAGTAAAGTTTAGAAAGAATTTTAAGTTTTCTTTTTTTCAAGTTACCAGACTGTCTGAGATAAAACAATGAAACCAGTTTGTAGATATCGACACAGCTGGAGTCACTTGCCGGACTAGGGAAAGCTTTTCTCAGGAACCAAGAACAAATATAAGAGCAAATGGTTTTTCTAGTTTGAGCTTAGAAAATCTATTCAGCTGACACCAGAAAATGACTAAAATAGTTTAATGAGTCTCTTTATTCTGCTTCCATCAATCCTAAAAGATGCTCATGTATCTTGTGGCCACTCACAATTTTAAAAATAAACAAACAAATGAAACTGTATGTTCAAGCCATTTACATCCAGCAATGTAGCAAAGACTGTTTTATATTCCTAGTCTTCCTCCCCCATTATTTCATTAAAAAGGCAACTCTTTCACTTGCATTAAAGTTCTTCATGGTAAAGATAATGCAGGTTTTTCTCCTGTAAATTTTCTGAAATGGGATGCTGACCACTTCTCTCGGATATAATTTTAAGACTGGCTCAGGATTTTGGAAACTTTATTGAAATGAACTAAGATAGCTGCCTGGAGGGGGCAAAATGGAAGAGGGACTAAATTTGGTAAGTGTGTGTGAAACCAATTTTCAGGGAGTTTAAAAAGTCTTTGACGTGCTCCTATGAGAGCCTAGCCCTTAATTACCTTATTTCTGGTAGCAGATAGGGAAATTCCTGTGGGTAGGAACACTTCTCATGCATTCCTAAGATGATGGGAAGGTAAAATGGCCAAGGCATTGACAATTCTTGAACAGAAATGCATTATTATGCACTCTTTTGAAAAATCTCTTGTTTTATATCATAGACAACATTAAAAATCAAGGAATGGAAAAGCTAGAGGTGACACAAGGAAAGACAGTGCATATACTGCTATTAATAATTTTTTCTTTGAAATTGTATTTGATTTCTATCCTTCAGAAATCCTGATGGGGAAAGGAGAGAAAAGAAAGGAAGAATATATATATACATATATATATATATATACATATACGTATATATGTATATGTATATATATGTACTGTTAATATTTCTTTTAATTAGGCTTTTGAATTTAAAGAGAGGAGAGAGTAGAGAATTACATGTCTTTCCTAATTTTAAAGAAATCTCATCTCTTCAGAATAACATGTGATGGCATTGTCTCTGAAGAGGAACCATCTCTTTAGAGTATCCACTGTTCTCACTGTAAGATTTACAGCAAACATATTTTTTGGTTCCTATCTGTTGTAATGTATGTGCTATGGTGATAGTGAATTTTTTCCCTTTTGCTTTGTACTATATACAGCAACGATTAAGTAAAACTGGGGAAAGCATGCAGAAGAGGAAAAATGTGCAAAAGGAAATAGAAAAAGCCAGAATGGAAAGTGAAATTTTGTTGCTGTATCATTACTGAGTCATTCTTACATGGTCCCATAACATAGTATAGACATTCTGTAGATACCAAAGGACTGTATATCTAGCCTCAAGAATCTGCTATTGTTGAGAAGATTTATAAAGGAGGATGGGGCAGAAAATGTGCACCCAATACACCCACCACATTTTACACAGACATTCAGTGGTTCATTAAACATACCGTTCTAATATTATTGTTGCCTTGTACACATGTTTGTATACATTCTAAATCCCATTTGAAACAAAGAATGCTACAAATAAAAAATAACACTAAGTTAATTGGTGATCTTTGAAGATTAATATTATTGACTACTGAAAATGTAGGACAAAAGTATAAATTTTAGAATGTAGATAGAATATATATAGATTACCTCATATAAATTTTAATTTCCAGTGGGCACTGTACTTTCTTATATGCCATCTTTATGGATCACTGTAGCAATACAGGGCGTTAATTTTTATCTTGAAGCTTAAACTCAAGGCTCTTCTTACTATCAGGTATTTGTAAGGATATATACTGTTCGAGGGGAGTGTACATGTACTCATATGTGCATCCACAGATCAGGAGGAAAAAGTAAGGCAGTCAGGAGCCTAGTCCATGAGGCTACTTTGTTTGGATAAAGCACATTCTTATAGAGGTAGAGATAGAATATATGGAGGGGTTATTTTTTAAAGATTTTATTTATTTGAGAGAGAGCTAGAGAGTGAGAGAGAGCAAGCAAAATAGAGCAAGAGACCACAAACAGGGGGAGCAGCAGAGGGAGAAGGAGAAGCAGGCTCCCCACTGAGCAGGGAGGCTGACTTGACTCAGGGCTCGATCCCAGAACCCTGGGATCATGACCTGAACTGAGGGCAGATGCTTAACAGACTAAGCCACTCAGGCATCTTGCAAGAGATTATTTTAAAATAAGGACAAATACACTATAAAGCATCAAATATCTGCTCACTGGAAGCCATTTCCAATGGGAAAGGGAACCCAACAAGAATAAAAATAATGTTGAATTTCAATTAATCTCATCAACAAATAAAATTATAAGCAGTTACACATAATCATAATGGTGGCTTGCTCAATGTTATGGCCAAAACCAGTATTTATAGACAGCAGCATCACTTGCTAGGTATAGACATACAAAACAAATGCTTTCTAAAACTTAAATACCTAAGGCTACTGCAATGCTCCTTTTATCTTTTTATGACTGTGCTTTCACTATGTCAAGGTGGAAGCTATGAAATATTTCCTTAGCTTCTTGGCTAATGCAAGGTATTATATACAGTAAATTATTGCTTCTGTCACAGAAGAGGAGGTTTTAAGTGTTTAGAAACAAAAAGTATCCCTTGAACAATTCCCAAGTACCAGTTCTATACAAAGAATTTGAGAGGACATAAAAAAATATTTTTACTTAGCTAATTTATTATTTTATAAATAATTTATAAGTAAGGAAAATAATGGGGATAAAAATCAATTCTTTAAATCACTAGCAGGGAAAAATAATAAAACTTTTAGCCCAATATTACCTTCTCATCAACAAGCTGCTACTGCAACTGTTTCTGAATTATTTCTTGTACTTGAATTATTTTTAACTGTATCCTAAAATTTTCCTCCCTTTTCTCAACAATCTTGACTAATGCTTGGATTGTCTTGTTTAGAATAGTTACTTCTTGTATTCATGGTTTTCCTTTTTCAGTCCAAGGGCTTCTCATTTTAATCATTACAATTACATGTAAGTGATGTGTTCTGCTTCTGCAGTTTCCTTCACAATGAGGACACCAAAATCCTCACTCCAGCAATGTGACTAATCTCCCTTGATCCACGAGAGTGGACAGATCGGGTCACAAAAAAAAGGGATGAGGTTTCATAATTTGTGTCAAGAGTTAAATGAGTTTGTGTCTGTTGGCTTCTGTATTATGCATCACTTTCATTATTTCATTATTTGATCTTCTGTAAACTGCCTTTAATATAATACATATGTACATTTCCACCATCCATAACTATACTTAGACTAGGTTGTTTAAAACTTATAACAGTTAATTTCTTCTAAGCTCCTTGAAAATGCAACTCTATTTTTATAAAAATACTTTTCCAAACTTGAATGTAGCATAAAGTTAATCTTGTGCTAAGATGCCATTCAGAGTTTGATAATGAGGCCAGCCTTCCTCTGTCTTCTATAGGAGCCACATTAATGGTTTGGTACCCATACCCATGTGATCATGGAAAGCTACCAGTCCTCAACAGGACTGTCCAGATCAGGAAAGGCTAGGTAGGGTCAGATGGCCAGACTGTCAGGTTAAGCTAGGGCCACTGAGTGTAGCATGACAGGTGTCTACTACCGTAGCAACAGCAAGAATTTGTTACCAGAAAGAAAATCTGAAAGGATGAGATTAATCCAGAGGAAAAAAAAGATGGGAGAGAAGCAAACATTATTAGCTATGACTGGAACAATATCCATAACCTATAACGTCTAAGTAATGATGGGGTAGAAAAACAGGGAAGGTCAAAATGGCAAGTAATCGACAGAGGCCCCATAACACAGGTGTTTGGCAATAAGGAGGCCTGGCAACAGGTATCCTGGTTGAAAAGCACCAAGGCAGACTGGTTCAAGGTATGGGGAAATGCTAACTGGGGGATGCTTCTTTAGAATTGAGTGAATTCTAATCAGCACTCAGCTTCAGGAGCAGAGGTCTGTAGTTAGCAGAAATTTTCTAACTTCTTGGTCTGAATTCCTTTCCTCTGCCCTTCCTTGATGGTATCTCATATTTCCCTAATATTCTGCATTTTCTTCCTCTCTTCCTTCTCCTTTTCCTCCACCTCTTCCTCCTTCTCCTCTCTCTCTCTCTCTCTCTCTTTTGGCTTTGTGGAGGAGCATGGTATTCTGGTACGTGTTTAACAACTCACTCTCTGGGTTAAAAACAAACAAAGAGACAAACAATTCTGATTATAGTATTTGCCTTCTTTTGCAGTCTAAGTACTCACATCATGGCCAATTTCAAACTACCAACATGACATTCTTGGACATGGAGTTGGGATGTGCAACAACAAACTATTACATGATATTACTATCACACATATACAACAGACATATATAATCTCAAGAACACAGATGATAGTGAAATGTAGTAAACTAGTTAGGAAGAGATGAGTTTATGCATTTATTCCCTCTGTTTTTAATATAATTTGCCTAATTATAAGTTTATGTAATTTTTTTTTAAATAATGGCTGTTTAACCGCAGGTTCAAAGAATTCCTGAACATTTAACGACTGGATATCATGAACTAATAGGAGCTGGCTCAAGCTCCCCTTAAACTGCCCTCCTTAGTTTGTCTGCCTCCCAGTCCCCCTTTGCACCCTTGGTGTTGCCTCTGGGAGGGATAATGTCTTCTCTGACATCCCACTTTCCCTGTTTCATTCTCTTTTGTCATTGGGGTACAGGCAGATTGTCAGAATTAGGATTCCTCACTTTCCCTCTATTTGCTGGGGGATAAAGAGCATCTTGGTGTTGGCCTTCCAGATGATGCTACAGGTTGGGAAGGGTACAGATATCACCAATAAGTGCAAGGCTCTGATCTAGAAGAGAGGATTCAAAGGCTGATTGTCTAATTTCTATTAAAAGCCCAGATCATTATAAAACAAATAACTTGTGGTAAAATTCAAGTTTGCCAGATTGCTGCTTCATTTCTCCTGATTACAGCCCCCACTGCTCATGAGGAAATGTGTAGATTATTATGGCAACGGGGGGTGAATTAACTGGGAGGAAAATGGAATAGATGCGTTGAGGGGATTACAATGTGGAGAGGGGATTAGTCTAAACAAAACACTGTGAAAAACTTATTAGTTTGAGCCAGGCTGTAGATAAGTGCTGTCCACTTGAATTTTCTGTGATGAAGGAAGTATTCAATAGCTTTGTTGTCCAATAAAGTAGCCAATAGCTACATGTAGCTTTTGAGTACTTGAAATATGCCTACTGAACTTATACAACTGGTAGAATGTTATACAATTTAAAAGCATTTAATTTTATATTTAAATAGTCACACATGGCTACATACCCCCATACTGAACAAGTGCCACTCTAGATCCAGGGTCAGCAAACTATGACCTGCAGGCCAAATCCAGCCTGTCACCTGTTTTGTATGGTCCTGAGTTAAGCATAGCTTTTACATTTTTTTAATTAACATATAATGTATTATTTGCCCCAGGGATACAGGTCTGTGAATCATCAGGCTTACCCATTTCACAGCACTCACCATAGCACATACCTTCCCCAATGTCCATGACCCAGCCACCCTTAGCTTCGACATTTTTAAATGACTGAAGGAAAACAAACAAGCAATACGAGACAGAGACTGTATGTGACCTGCAAAGCCTAAAATGTTTACGTGCCTTTTTATAGGAAATGTTTGCTGACCCTTCCTCTAGACATTGCAATTAATTACTTCTCTAACGACAGTGAGTATAATGAGGTCAGTTGATTTTCCCAAGATTGTGCAATTCAGACTAGTCTGTGTCTTCTCTACATTACTCTGAGGTCCTGAAGGGGGTCATAGCTAACTTAGGGGAGTCCTGATACTGATAATATGAGATAGGCACCAAACAGAAGGGAGCCGCTTACAAGATATGGGCCTATTGACTGGGGAATCAAAAGATTCCCCAAGTTAGAGCAGAGGCAAAAGCAAGAAGAGCCTGAGGACAGGCCCTAACGGCTACCAGCTCCACATCAGTTTTGGCCAGAATCGCAGCGAGACCGAGGCCCCAGGCAAGACTTAAGCTGGCCCAGTTTCCAAAGTTAGAATAGGAGCCTGCAAGTCTTTCTAAAATAATGGACCCTCCTCCATGACTATATATGCCTCTGGAAGAATGAAGGGCTGATGAGTGAGTTGAGAATCTGAGAGATAGAAGTGGGGAAATTACTAAGAATTATTGGATGCCATAATGTGTGCACAGCCCCATTGTGGATGTGCACAAATGTATTAAGTAATTTTATTTGCCTCTAACATTAACATTGTTGCCACTGTCTTTTCTGCAATACAGTGCCTGCTTTAGCTTTGAATCATGGTACATTAAAAATGCTTAATAAATGTTAAATTAAATATTATACTTATTTTATAGTGGAGGAAACCAGAAACTGAACAACGGAGAGCAGTAGTGTTGGCTCTGGTCTTTATCTGAGAGGATGTGTTGTTAACAAGCCGCTTGTTGTCAAAGGGAGAATTGAGAGAAATGTGGAATGTTCATCAGATTTGGGGGGGGGGTGAAAGAATAAGAGGAGTCTTCATAGATCTATAAAACTGGCTTCAATGTCAAGGCATGGATTGTATTTCCTCATATCCCAAATTACCAGACCGAATAGAAATTTGAGAAAAGAAAGAATTCTAAATCCTTCTGGTGACCGAGACTGACAACTGGTCTCCTGTCCCCCTTCCCTCTGGCGCACAGCTAGAGCACATGTCCCATTCTCCCCTGCAGTTAGGTGTGGCCATGTGATTGAGTTCTGCTTAACAGAATGCGGCAGAAAGTCCACTCCCAAGCCTGGTCCACAAAAACCCACCTGATCCTCCATTTTCTTCCTTTTTCCCCAACTATAGTTGGATATTACATCCAGGACGACCTTGGGAAGCACATGTTGAAGATGGCAGATTTTCAGCCTGATTTTCTGAATGATGCATGGAACACAGCCCACCCCATGCTACTGTTAGAATTTTAAGAGCAAGACACTGAGTCAAAATGCTGAGATTTCAGATTTTATCTGTGAAAGCAGTCAATACTCTTAAACAAATCCCCACCTGCTTTGCTTCAATATCAACACCATGAACACATTACTTATTTAGTTCCTCTACTATCATGACTAAGTATGGTTCTTTCATTTCGAAGAAAGTTCAGAAGTAGGAGCAGATCATTTTGCCCTGGAAAGAAACTGACTTTTGACTGAATCTTATAATAATCTAGAGAGCTCTGAAAAAAGTGAACTATTAAAAGGACAGAGTTTTGGGTGGCTCAGTTGGTTAAGCATCTGGCTTCGGCTCAGGTCATGATCTCAGGGTCCTGGGATGGAATCCCATGTTGGGCTCCTACCTGCTCAGCAGGGAGTCTGCTTGTCTCTCCCCTTCTCCCTCTGTCCCTCCCCTGGCTTGTGTTCTCTCTTTCAAATAAATAAAAAATCTTTAAAAAAAAAAGAATTTTTGAATAAAATAAATACAATAGCCATTATTTTGAAAAAACAATTATTTTAGATTATTGTTCAGTTTTCTTTCACCATATGGGCCTTGCGGTTGGCTGTGGTCTACAAAGAATGAAGATGGCCAAATCATTTGCAGTTATAGAGAGGATCAGGTTTGGCTTCTGCGCGTGGAGCTATGGTTGGACTTTCCAAATCTACATTTAGCGCTATTGCAGAGTTCTGTTACAAAGTGTTCCAATCTATTTTTCCGCCTAATTCTCATTTATTCCCCAGCTTTACTGATGTATAACTAACAAAACGGTACGATATTTAAAGTGTGCATCGTGGTAATTTGACATACATATATCTCTGGCCAAGTCTGGGTTCATATAAGATGCTGCACACTAAAAGTTGCCTCCTTTCCTCTTTGCGTAGCTAGAAAACTTCACAATTAAGGCCTTAACTATGGTCACTGAAAACTGTAAGATTAAAACTGCAGCATTAACGACCCATCACTGATCTGAAGGGAGACTCTAATGTTTCCTTGAAACTATGACTAAATAGTTTCACACACTACTTCAGTATTCTGGGGCAGAGAACAAATGTGGGCAGACAGATCAATAAAAAGACTCTGGAGTCAGGCCAGCTAAGGTGTGAATTATTCCTTTGCCACATATTACTTGTGAACCTCAGCCAGGTTAGAAAGTGTGTTCCGTCAGTACCCAAATTAGGAAAATGTCTGCCTTGTTGTTTGCTGTGAGAAGAAAACAAAATGATGTATTACCTAAGGTAGTGCCCAATCTTTAACTATTTTTATTTCAAAAATAAAGATAATAAATATGGTGAAAATGGAATGAAGCACTATCTGAATTCTATAAAATTAATATTATTAGTAATGGTAATCTTTCCTATTAAAACTCGGGTAACACCTTCTAGGAATATTGTCAGCCTTACAAGGCCTGGGATGGTTGGCTCCTGCCTCCTCCTATCACATCTCTGCACTCAGTGCCCAGAGCCTTCCTCTGCTTCCTTCAATGCGCTGTGTTCTCTCTCACTGGGGAGATTTTACACCTGCCGTTTTCCGTCCCCATCTTCAACCACCTGCTTTGGCCCCACTGCCTCTCACCTTCCAGTCTCAACTCAAGTTTCCTCTGATCCTCCAGCCCTGGTCGGCCTCCTTGGCCCATGTGCTCTCACCGAACCCTGCTCTTTTCCTTTGTATCACTTCTCTCTGCATGCAGTTTATAACTTCATTTGTGCCATTATTTGGATATGTTCATTCTGCTCACCAGGCTAGGAAGCTGTGAGACAGGCACAAAAGCAACTGCTAATTAGTTACTAAACTAACTAGTAAAGTTATTCATTTGTGGATTATTTTTTACATGGTGTAACACTGCACTGTTTTTTCAAACGAACTTCATAACATAATTGTTCATCACAGATATATAACTAAAAGCATATTGTGTGATTTGGACTTTGTTTTGGGATTTAAAACCCACTCGATACACAAGCTTGCTTCATCACGTGACAGCTGCTTAGCAGACCCCCACCCAACAGTTTCAGTGATGTGATAGAGTCCGGTGGCCAGACCACAAGAGGCATTTCCTGCAGGTAGAATAGACTGAAGTAGTAATTATCCTAGCTGGAATTTGGTCATGACATTGCAACAATGCACCTCACCCCCAGAAAGCCTATAAAATTTTCTAGTGCAGCCACTGCCTTGATTTTTAGATATCTCTCCTTTAGGAAACTCCATTACATTTACTTTCCTCCTGTATATCTTTCCATGATTGAACAAAGAAAAATTAAGGGCAGCAATAAAAACAAATTTTCAAATACTAAATATGTTTATAGCATAGAAAATCATGACAAAGGCTCAGATAATTCACTGTTTTGCATTTGCAATGTGCACATGAGTGAGCCAAATGATGTTTAGATTTTTCTTGGTTCTTTCTCAATAATGGGTCAGATAAATCACTGTCTGATTGCCTATTACATTCTTGAGATTGCATTGGGAATGACTGGCAGTAAAAGCCCCCAATTCAGACTCACTTGTGTGCAAACAATAAACATTGTTTACCATTTTTATATTTATACCAATTGTTATAAAACAGTCAACAGCTAAAAGATAGTCAGAAAAAAGCAGCATCTTGCCTACAGAAAGAAATCTTTGACAAAAAATTTTCTCTATTTTCACTTGATTATGTTACTCTGCAGCAAGGAAATAATGTGAGATATGCAACAATCCCCAAAGCCATTTATAGCTTTGCTATCAATTACAAAATAATAAGCTAGAGAATATAAATATGCTGAACATTAAGGAAAAACAATACCTTTGTTTGGTTCAAATATTATATTTCTAAGTGCATGCTTCAGAATCTCTAGACTAAGCTTACTGCACAGATTTTTTCTGTGCCAAATTTCCTTTTTCTTCATTTAAATAATACTGGTGATTACTAACACATCACTTACGAGATCTTTGCTCATTCATTCTCTCATTTAATTTAGTATTGTGCTTTTAAAAAATGAGGAAAATGACTTCTAAGACATGTAAAATAACTTGTCTGATGTTTGGTTAAATGGCCAAACACAGCTTGAACTCCTATCTCATTACTTCCAATCTGAATCTATACTTTTAGGCAAGGATAATACTACTTGGTAGACTTAAGCTTCAGTGTATGACTTTCAGGGTTCCAAATTTATGGCTTTATGCATTGACTGATTAACTGATAAATTGGTTTCTTGGTCATTTATCCATTGGCCCATCAGTTTTTGTGGGTATGGTATCTTTCACTCTGTGGGGGTATTTCGTCTTTTGTATTTAAGCTGTTTTAGTAAGCTCTGCAAAGAAAACAAAAGAGAAGAGACAGTGTTAAACCTAAAAGAGCTTCATCACAAAGTGACCTGTATGCATTTATGTGCTTATGTGCAGAAGGCTTCTCGGACAAAGTGAGACTGAAGTTGACTCTTGAAGGAAACAATAGACTTAAATTATCAGGGAGAAAGCAGAAGGGCATCCCAGGTGGTGGAGACTGCATGAAGCATCTCTAGGAAACATTTTAATGGGTGTAGTGAGTAATTAATGTGGTTATTCCCTAGTATGTCTGCACACTTTGCATTTTAAATGATAATTTATCATTATAAGTAGTGTCTGATTCTCATGAGTGTTAGTTAAAAATTATTCCATAAAGATTTTATTAATTAAAAATTATTCAACCTTCATTGTAATATAATCCTGAAATCTTTTAAGGTCTCTTGGGATAAATCTAAGTACTATATACCACAAATCAGTATATAGGTTCAATTTTGGTGAGGCTTTGAATGAGGGCAGTGAACTGTCAGAAGGGGGGTTTACTTCTGGGGATTTTTAGAGGCAGAAATGTGGTTGTCGTTACTATAAAAATTATTGCTCCCTCAGTGACCAAGAAGGGTACTCATGACTCTTTGCATGTGGATTTCAATCTCCTGTCTCTGGTGGGTAGAATCTAGTAATATTCTGGGCAGGGCAATGCCCATAGGGGACACAGACAGAGAGCAAACATGTAGAGGGGCAATGCGAGGTTCTGTCCCCTAAAAGGGCTGGATGTGTTTGAGAAAGCAAGAAATGGGTTTCTGTCAATGCTTACTGCCAATTCATTACTCTTACTTCCATGGTGGGCTTCCACGATAGCACTCCAAGGACACAGTAGAGAGAAGTTCAAAATGAAACCCAAGGATGAATCTGCTCAGTGTACACCATGGGGAAGTGGCAGCCTGAATAGGGAGAGAAGATGAATATTTCCAGGAAACAGGAAGGCTGGTGGTGGAGATTGTAGGAGAAGGGGAAAGGGCCATCTGCTAAAGTATGGGAAGAAGTACCCCAACCTTGAATGAGGGTGCTATGGGAAAAGGGTGATGGTGCCAGGCTGAAGATGGTAGTCAAGCCAGCATGACCTCTTTCAGCAACTCCGTCTCTCAGGCCTGGACTTGAAGCTACTAGTCCAAGTGTTGTGGAGAGAACGTTTGGGGGAGGCCAGATTGCTGTGACCTCAGATGGCTTGAGAGTGGCCACCGGCTCGGGAGATCAAGACAGTAGGTGGGAGCCAGCAAAGATGGGTGGTTCTGTCAGTCGCTCAGGTATCACGGCCTTACTTCCAGCCTAGTTTCTGATTTATGCCGTGGGCCTCTATTCTGACTAGTGATTTGGTCTTCCTTCAACCTTGTATTTATTCAGTATTCGTTCAAAATGTATTTAGTTAAGGAGGGGAAGGAGTGATTTTCTATTAATAAAAGTAGTATGTACATAATGAAGGATTGATATACCTTGAAGTTATCACCACTTTCACTCATTCAGACATCCCTTTACTTCTATGGCCTTTCTATCACACATACCTGGGTAGTGTTCGGCACTCGTATTCTAGAACAACAGTAGAAATGTACATGGATGTGGGTACTAAGACTCGTACTGGTAAACAGCAGTATTCAGTTTCTGATGAGAGCTGACATCAGAGGCTACTGGGTAGCTAGTTTCACTTTGGTGATCTACTCTGAATATAGAAATTGTCATGTGTACATAGAAAAATTATTTAACACAGGTTGGAATGTTCTGGTGAATATTTTTATTTAGGTTTACACTTTTCATTTGAGGAGTCTCTCTTCCACCCTGGGAGCAGGACCAAATTACATTGTGCAGGTTAAGGGGTCATGTGTGGACATGTGTCAAATTTACTCCCATTATCGGTTGGTGCTCCAGGTAGCTGCCTGGCTCCCGCACCCCCGATTCGGCTCAGGGTATGGGGTATTCCGAGGCAGGTCATGGCCCATGAAACCACTGGTCTCCAAAAAAGTTGGGAAGAGAATTTTGGGAGGAGATTTCAACAGAGCTATTGCGGTGTGTGTACGTGCATGTGTGGGTGTGTGGGAGAGGGAGGGGTGCGGGAAAGGGCACATTTGAGCCAGGATTGGGTGAAAGGAGGGCAAAAGACAAGAACAGAGTCCCTGCTGCCAGCAGTTCTCTCTCTGCATCCACTAAGGGGGTGACCTGGCCCTTTTTCCTTCCACAAGGGAGACGGGATCAGTACCTGCATCCTGATGATCTTAACATTCTCCTCTTTTCCTCTCAGTGAAGGCTACTGGTTGTTACAGCATCATTGATCTAGATTTCTATATTCTCAGCAAGGCTATTTTGCCACTGCTGATCTGCCTAAGAATGTAAATGAGTACATTTAAATATCACATTCTCAACAATTTTATGTTTTGTTCTAAGCTCAAAATAAAGCTACCCAGGTGTTCTTTTATAAATAGGACTGCATGAATTTAAACAAACCTTTGCATTATTCATTGCAACAAAAGACTTGGAGTTCCTTCTCTAGATACAACTAATTTTAACACTTTTTAAAAGTAATAAACCAAAAAAAAAAAAGTAATAAACCACCTAAGGTAATTAGCACATCACTAAGCATTTTCTTCACAGATGTATCAAATTTGACTTGGTAACCATTTTGTTAAATGAACAATTATTCTGAAACTCACTAAAAGTTATCTTTCATTGCTTTTTGGCCATGCTGACTTTATATTATCATAAATTGTTTTTAATTCAAGCCTTTGGCAAACAATTTAAATGAGATTTGCAATGTAAGAGTGCTAATCTCATGGTTGAAATATTAAAACTTCATGCATGAAAGATTTATCCTTTTAATAAGATCAATCACACTGGACATCACTCACACTCCCCAATTAAAACCCACTTAATTCACAATCTATTAAAAAAAATCTGCCTAATACAAATGCATATTAGCATAATAGATTTTTCTGCCCCATTTAAGATGGGCAACAACTGGCCATACCTAAACTCAAGCTCTTCTTGCTCTGTCAAAAATTCTTTATTAATAGATGGTTGAAGGGCCCCTGGGTGGCTCAGTCACTTAAGTGTCTGCTTTCGGGTCAGGTCATGATCCCAGGGTCCTGGGATTAAGACTCACATTGGGCTCCCTGCACAGTGGGGAGCCTGCCTCTCCTTCTCCCCCCACACCCTCCCCACCCTGATCATGCTCTCTTTCGCTCTCTCTCTCTCTGTCAAATAAATAAATACAATCTTAAAAGAAAACAACCCAGATATACCAGGGAACATGCAGGAATAAATTAATTCAGTAGAAATTTTCAACATTAAATCCATAAATGTTCATAGCTCAGAGAATTTGTTTGGTCATTTAGTCATTTGTTTTTTAACATCACCTTGGTGCAGAAGTCTCTGTTGGAGAAATACCTTTAAGCAGCCCCTCTTAGTTCTGAACATGTAAGGCCAATGACACTGTACTGGGGAAGAGTGTAAGTGGACACTTGCTGGCATGACAGAGGCCCTGTTTTCCCATCCATCTTGGTTGTGAAAATCAAACACCCATGGGGAGGGAGCAGGGGAAACTCGGATGGGGGCCAAAGGACCTCCTTGGAGGAGAGGAGGTACGATTCTGAAGCCTTTTGTTTTGAGGGTTAGTGTTGCACTTGTGAGAAGTATCCCTGATAGAGGTCAATTGTCAAAAGAAGATCCTAGAAAACTGTGAAGGAAAATTTACCTGGAGGATGACGGCATCTGAACAAAGGGTTTGTTCTTGGAACATCCTTTAGTGAGAGTTGGAAACCTAGTACAGGGAAAATACAGGTGTGTGTGTGCGTGTGTGTGTGTGTGTGTGTGTGTGTGTGTGTGTGTGTGGTGGATGGGGATAGAGGTGTGTATTAAGTGAAGAGCTGTAAATATCGGATCACAGGAGCATGGTGACATAGGTGACCATGGCAGAGTTTAACACTGGAAGACAGACCTCCTCTTGCTCCTTCTTCTACCCTAAGAAATTATAGTCCTGGACTGCCAGTCTACATTGTGTCCACAGCAGGAAGAATGGCAAAAGAGAAAGGACTGTTTAGGATCCCCAGTTTTCTCCATGAGATGATTGGACACAAAGCTGGCTAATTCAGTTTTCTAAAAGCCACAACTTAACAAAAATGGCAAGGTGCTAATTGGTCGAGTACCAGTTGGAAAACTGTACTTTTCAAAAACAAAAGAAGATGCTTCCCCTCCCTACAACCTATGTCTGTTGTGGATTTTGGAATCACAGACTTGCATCTAATATCCTACAGCCTGCCAGTTGACAATCCCTTACTCAGAAGTTGCAGTCACTGAAGCAGAAACTGAATAAAGCATGTACTGGTGAGGTTCCCTACGAACAAATTACTGATTTCATCCACTCAACTTTCTATCCTTTATTATGTCTCAAAAAGTCGTCTCATTTGAAGAAATATATGTTAAAATTAAAGTCAAAAAGAGAAAAGTAGGAAATATTTTGTCAACATGAAGTCCAAAAGAAAAGAAAACAAATATATTTTGAGCATACCCATGTAAATGAAGTTTATTTTCAGTGAATTAGATGACTAACACTATCTAGTTATGAGTGGTAGAAAAACTATGATGTGAAGAATTCCAAATATGTTAAAATATGGTGATATATCAAGGAATAAAATAACACTTCATATTGAATTTGAATAAAAAGGTTGCAATTTTTATTAACTAAAGTGTTTTTTCCACATGCTTACTAAATGAATGTTGAATAAATGTGTGAAAAATGATCATTTAAGGGGGCATCGGCTAATAAGCCCATCCAGGCTGCCCACATGTCCCGGCTGACCCTGGGCATGCCCACAAGAAAATCTGGGTTGTCCTGCCAGATGATGCTGCCCTGAGGTCCAAGCACTACCTCAGTCTAGACAGGTCGTCAGGTTTAAACCTAAGGTTTAAGTCTAGACAGGTCACCAGGTTTAAACCTAAAGAAAACTGCAAATGGCATATAACCATGTCTCTTTCCTCTCCACCATTTTCTCCTTATTACTCTGAGCATCCTTAGCACAACTAAGAATTTTAGCTGATTCTTGTCCCAGTTTACCAAGGACCTCCCCACACACTTAACATTCCCAGTACAGTTCATAACTGTATGAGATACACCTTTGCTATCACCATTAAAGTATCACTGCGTTTCAGTGTCTCAAAGACAAGAGCTATGCCTTACTTGGTGTCACACAGAAGTCTTCCTAGTTAATTGGGAGAGGAAGTCGTTGATTGATTCATTGATTTATTCAATGTTTACCAAGCACCTACTATGTGCCGGGTACTTTTAGGCACTAAGAATACAGTGGTGAACAAAAAGACAAAATTCACATCTTCATAAAGCTAACTAGCCTTCTAGGGAGAAGATGGGAAACAGAAAATAAGCAAACTGCTAAAGAAAAAAATACGGTGTATAATGAAGTGAAGAAAAATTAGCTAGGGAAGTTAATAGGAAGAATTGGATGTGAGTGTGTGTGTGGTATTTCTAAGAATGGGGGTTGGAGGAAGCCTTCACTAACAAAGTAACATTTGAACAAGGATCTGAAAGAGGTGAAGTGTAAGCACCAAGGGCACCTAGGGGAAGAACTTAAGGCAGAGGAAACTGCAAATGCAAAGGTCCAGAGGTGGGATGGTGTCTGGTGAGGAAGTAGGGAGACCAGTTAGAAGGCCATGGCATTGATCTAGGTAAGAGATGATGATAGCTGGAGCTGTGGTGTACGGTGGGAGTGAGAAGGAGCAGTCAGATTCTACAAATATTCTGAAGGAGGAGCCCACAGGATTTACAATTAATTGGATGTGTAGTGTAAGAGGAAGACTGGCTCTCTGTAGGATAGCTAATTTACTAGCCCACCACGTTTCTCCAGGTTCCACACTGACTCCTGACTGCCCACATCTGCTCCTCCCTATTGGATGACCTGGGATCCAATCTTTCACTTGAGCTTTGCCTTCTTTTACACAGTTCCCAGAGTCACATATTTCAGATTTACTTACTAGGGATTCCCACCATCTCCTAAAAAGAATAGCTTGGATATCAGTGACATAGGATGTTTAAGGAAGGCAGGAACTCTGGAGGAGTACACTAGAGGTCTTTGGATACACTGAGATAGATTAGCATGCTTAAGCAGAGGCTGACTGTAGATTGGCTGGATAGGAGTGACACAGAAATCTGGGCAAGATGAAGTCTTACCAAGTTTGAGAGGGGACTTGGCTGCAAGGTTTTCCTGACATGACAAGGATGCATCAAAATTTCCTGTGGGTTATTAAAAAGGATTATATGAAGCTCTCAGCTAGACTGAAGAGAGAGAAAAGGCCTTTCATTTTTTAGTGAAGAAGTCACTACTGTAAAGCCAACTTTTTGTTCTAAGAGTATAGAGGAATATCTACTGATGCACGGCTGGGTCACATATGCACTGTCCAAGTATATGCCTGTACATGCTCACCTTGTGCAGCAGCTGGTCCTTTCTACATGGTGCACAGTGAACTGGGTCTCAATAGATGCTTTACAAATATGAAGTTACTTGCTGAAGGCAATAATGTGTGCAGGTGCATACTGACCTGGAATCAGTGCCTTCTGAAGAACAGAAGTTGTGTAATAAGAGGGTATTGTTGTTCCTGTGTTAGGAAGTGCTGAACTAGAAATCATCTTCAAGGCATAGAATGTCCACATTGACCCAGATCATTGGGGGATTCAGAAATCAAGTACAGATTTAGAAATCAATCATGAAGAGGCAATTCTTTCTTTGTTGTGTAATTGGGCTGCAGAAATAACTGGAGAGCCTGTCACACTGTATTTGTTTATAGTTTTGACTCTTAAATGAGCAAGCAGCTTGAGAGCAGGAAGTAGAGTCTTATTGGTAGGCCCTACGGGCTATAGGAGTGCTGGCATTTGGAGTGTTCAGAGTGCTGCTGGATGGATGGATGGATGGATGGATGGATGGAAGGAAGAGTAAATAAATGAATGCCTGCCAGAGTAAATGAGTGATCACATTGTTGCCAAATATTCCTAAAAAGGATGCTGAATCTCGTACACCCATAAACTCATTTATAAACATTTATACCAGACATTGATTCCTCTTCCCCCCATTTTAATTAGATATTAATTTTTTGAAAAACAAAAACCAAGTTTAAATTTTATTTCCTATAGTTATAGTTTATTTTAAAACCTAATTTGTTTTATGAATAAATTTCAAGAAAAATATAGAGAAGGAACCTAACAATATAAAACAACATAAAAGACAAAGTAATAATTACAATGTAAGTACCCTTGCTGGAGGGGAGCAGGGTGGGAGGGATGGGGTGGCTGAGTGATGGACATTGGGGAGGGTATGTGCTATGGTGAGTGCTGTGAATTGTGTAAGACTGATGATTCACAGACCTGTACCCCTGAAACAAATAATACATTATATGTTAATACAATGTAAGTTCCTTATTTCGACACTGATTTAAAAAAATAAGTTATAAGAATTATGACATTTATGAGACAATTGGAAGTTAGAATGCTAATAGGAAATTTGACAATATTGAGGAATTATTTTTTCAAGTGTAATCATGGTAGTGTGGTTATGTTTAAGGAAAAAAGACATCTTTTCAAGACATGTACTGAAACATTTATGGATAAAATATTATGATATCTGGGATTTGCTTTAAATTAATTCAGAAGAGGCCAGGTGGTTGTGGCTGTGGGTATGGCAGTATTGGCCAACATTTGATTGTTATTAAGGCTGCGTGATGGGTACATGGAGATTTCTTACACTACTCTATTTTTGTATATGTTTGAAATTCTCCTTGATAAATACTTAAGGAAAAAAAAAAACTAAAGTAGATACTAAGATCTGGAAAGCTGGAATAGAAGGCTCTTGTGTTTTAAGTTAACGAGATTAGTGTACTTCTAAATTCTTTATTCATTTAATCTTTTGCTACTGTATATGTATAGTACAGGGCAATAGATGCTTCGGTGAAGAAGGAATTTATTTTTATCTCAGAAGTCATTGAAATAAAACAAACCTTTAAAACATTCTCTTTCTTACTTGTCATATAAATTACTTTACATAGGACATCTTAAGACCCATGCCTTGTGCTTTAAAGTAACTCTATATTACTTGCAAACCTTAGCATAAATCCTTTTGATATGTTTAACTAAGATTTACTAAAATAAAACCTCAGGCCTATTTCTTCTAACAAAGGTATGTGCTTATACTCCTACCATTTGTTCAGCTTTCTCCTGAGGGTTTTGCCATCTCTGCTCTGCATGATCATATTTATGTTGCAATTGAAAAGACTTCAGAACACCTATTTCACAGGCTTTAATTCCTGCATGGTCTTGCATAACTAACTGCCTGCAGAATTCTGACACCATGCACAGATATATGTCTAATTACACTTTTGAACTTAATGAAATGAATATAATTCTGTCCTCAGATCATGGGCTAGATATTTAAAATTTTTAATTGGCTATTATTTTTCCAAGTAAGCTTATTGCAGTTTGAGTTTGAATTAATTTGGAAAGTACATGTGAACAAAATTCTAGTATTTCTTGTTTGAAGTCCATTGTTGCATATATTTCTAATAACAGATTAGCAACTATATTTGTTGCCATGCATATTTCATATAGGAATCGTGTATTTATTTATGCAAACACATTACGGTAAAATCTTTTTATAATGTAGAACTGTCTAGTATGCACCAACTCAGAAGCCCTTCTGTTGTTGGTATATTTCAGAGGTCATGGTTTGATCTTCAGTACATCTAAATCTCTGTGGTAATTCTGTTTCAACAGAATTCTACTGTTATTTCTGTAAAGAAATAGTACTTAGGGTAGAGTTTCAGATTCACATGCTGACAGGGGTAAGGCAGGTAACGTCAGAGTGAAGCCAGGTAGGTGGACGACGTAGGTGGTCCCCTGGAGGTACCTGCCCTGTCTGCAGGGGGCAGCATTTCTTAGCTCTAGTTGGTTGTACCTGGTCAGCATACTGTTTCCAGATTCTATTTTTTTCGACAAGAGCCATAAATCTAGATGTTTTTACGTCAAATTCCTGGTTTATAAAAAGGTAGGCAAAAGAAGCCATGCCTACCTTTTGCATGGAGCAAGCAAACACGGATCTAGGATAAGCAGCATCAGGACTTTGCCTCTGATTGCTTGCTACTGTAGAATTTCCACAGCTTGCTTAACTTGTCAATATATGAATGTATTTCTTCTAATCAGGATAAGAATATCTATTTTCTAGTCATCTCACAGGAACTTCTGCATTCCGACTACACATGCCCAAGCAAGATATGGGGCTACTTTATAGACTAAGCCTGGCGGTGTGGATTGAAAATAACTAGGAAGATGGAGAAACAGGCACTTGCCTCACATGAGGGTGGGAAGATAAACTGGAACAACTGTTATGGAGAGCAATTTGGCAATATGCTAAATTTTTAAAAATAATACACTTTTTTTCTCAACAATTATACTTCTATAAATGTATTCGCAGGAGAAAAACCACAGATGTTAAATGAGATAGAGTTTAAAATCACAGAGGTTCATGTAAGGTTGTTCACCTCATATAATTTATGATAGTAAATACTGAAAAAAACCCAAAATTTTTAAAAAAGATTTTATTTATTTATTTGACAGAGAGAGAGAGATCACAAGTAGGCAGAGAGGCAGGCAGAGAGGCAGGCAGAGAGAGAGGGGGAAGCAGGCTCCCTGCTGAGCAGAGAGCCCGGTGCGGGGACGGATCCCAGGACCCTGAGATCATGACCTGAGCAGAGGGCAGAGGCTTAACCCACTAAGCCACCCAGGCGCCCCAAAACCTAAAATTTTTAACAATATCAAATTGCTTAAATAAATTATGATGTACCACATCACTACTATAATTCGAAAAACACAAATAAATATTATTTTAAATGAAAGATAATGAGTTCTATGCTGATTATCTGTTTTAAAACATCATAAGGAAACTCTAGGTCTAATTCATTGGGATGAGGAGTAAGTTGAAAGTTATCAATGGTACATGATGCAAGAAGTACTAGTAAACCAAGAAAAAGAAAGTAATGAGTAGGACTGATGAGTCTAATGGAAGGCATACTAGAAGGCAAAAATGGTCCCAAGCAGAACATCAAGCTCTAGGTTAATCTAAGGGCCTAGATAGTGTATATATAGAAGGTAGGAATTTATTTATTTAAAAAAAATTTTTTTAGTTTTAACTGAAGCGTAGTTGACATATGCTAAATTAGTTTCAGGTGTACCACATAGTGATCCAACAACTGTATACATTACAAAATGCTTACCCCAACTGTATGCTGTACTTTTTCTTTTTTTTATTTAAAATAAATTAGCCAACATATAGTACATCATTAGTTTCTGATATAGTCTTCAATGATTCATCAGTTGTGTATAAACATCCAGTGCTCATCATATCACGTGCCCTCCTTAATGCCCATCACTCAGTTACCACATCCCCCATCCACCTCCCCTTCAGCAACCCTCAGTTTTTTTCCCAGAGTCAAGAGTCTCTCATGGTTTGTCTCCTCCTCTGTATTTCTTCCCATTCAGTTTTCTCTCCCTTCCCCTATTTTCCTCTGTGCTATTTCTCATATTCAAAATATGAATGAACCGTATGATAATTGTCTTTCTTTGACTGACTTATTTCACTTAGCATAATCCCCTCCAGTTTCATCCATGTTGATATAAATGGTAGGTATTCATCCTTTCTGATGGCTGAGTAATATTGCATTGTATATATAAACCACATCTTATTTAACCATCCATCTGTTGAAGGGCATTTTAGCTCCTTCCACAGTTTGGCTATTGTGGACATTGCTGCTATGAACATTGGGGTGTAGGTGCCCCTTCGTTTCACTATATCTGTATCCTTAGGGTAAATACCCAGTAGTGTAATTCCTGGGTCATAGGGTAGCTCTATTTTTAGTATCTTGAGGAACCTCCATATTGTTTTTCAGAGTGACTGTACCAGTTTGCATTCCCACCGACAGTGTAGGAAGATTCCCCTTTCTCCACATCCCCACCAACATTTGTTGTTTCCTGTCTTATTAATTTTAGCCATTCTAACTGCTGTAAGGTGGTTTCTCATTACGGTTTTGATTTGTATTTCTCTGATGACAAGGGATGCTGTACTTTTCATCCTCATGACTTATTTATTTTATAGTCAGAAGTTTGTACCTCTTAATCCCCTTCAATCATTTTGCCCATCCCCTTCTCCCCTTTGGCAACCACCACTTTGTTCTCTATGTTTATGAGTCTCTCTCTCTCTCTCTCTCTTTGATTCATTGTTTGCATATAACACCCAGTGCTCCATGCAATACATGCCCTCCTTAATACCTACCATTTGTTTTGTTTTTTAGATTTCACATGTAAGTGAAATCATATGGCATTTGTCTTTCTCTGTCTGGCTTGTTTCACTTAGCATAATACCCTCTTTGTCTACCCATATTGTCACAAAGGCAAGATCTCATTCTTTTCTATGGCTGAGTAATATTCCATTGTGTATATATATACGCCACATCTTCTTTATCCTTTCATCAATCAGCGAACACTTAGGTTGCTTCCATATCCTGGCTATTTTAAATAATGCTGCAATAAACATAGGGGTGCATATATCTTTCTGAATTAGTGTTTTCATTTGGGTAAATACCCAGCAGTGGAATTACTGGATCATATGGTACTTCTCTATTTAGTTATTTGAGAAAACTCTATACTGTTTTTCATAGTTACTGAACAAATTTACAATCCTATCACTGGTGCACAAGGGTTCCCTTCCCTCCACATCCTCGCCAACACTTACTATTTCTTAAGACGGGGCTTCATTGGTTTAGGCTATTCCAAGGCTGGTGGTCATATCCGTAGCTGTAATGCTAGACCACAATATCAAAGTCAGATCTGGCTTTTTGAGCAGTCAGATCTAACACTAAACTGCTTGAAGCTCCGTAGATACATTAGACTCTTTCTTGTCTTTATACCTCAGTCATTACTACCCATGGGCCTAGAAGGCTCCTGTCCTACCTTCGCCCTACTAACCACTATTCATGATTACAGGTTCAGTTAAGGCATGGTCTCCATAAATCCTCAGTGGTGTTAAGTTTTCTTCTGTGACTGTTTCTGTCTTTGCACTCCCACATTCTTTTGTAATGCTCTTTTTATGTGCCTGTTGTTGCACTGTCTTCTCCTCTGAGCTGGGAATTTTTTTGATGAGGGAGATGATGTTTTCCTCATATTCATATCTAGCAATAACACTATCCATTACACAATATAAGAAAATAACTCCGAACTTTCCCCATCGTGGTGTATGTGAACTGTACCGCATGGGGCTGTGCTGTGCCCCAACTGCACAACTGTACGTGGTGGCCCTGGACTTCAGTAGTTTTTAATTACATGTATATATTTGTCTTTTTTACATGCTAAAATGCCTTGAGGGCCTGCTCTCTGTCTTTACAGAGAGTAACTACCCAGTTCCTTCCTCCTAACCTCAAGTATTTTTTTTTCACGGATTCTCAAAATAATCTTATTATTGTCATTTTACTAGTAAGAAAAGTGAAGCTAAGCAAGGTTATAATGACTTGTCCAAGTCATGCATATAATTGGATATTTCTGACCACAAATCCTCACCTCTTTACACCGCATCTGAAAGCTTTCTTTAATTGTGTCTCTTCCTTTATTTAAAAGGGAATAACATGGCTCTTTCAGTAGACTTTGAATCCACATTTTCTTCACTTACTGTGGTTCTCCTCACTTTTGAGTTGGAGATTCAATCACAGCTTTTAAACTTGGACGACCTCTGCTAAATTAGTATTAGTATTTTTTTTTAAAGATTTTATTTATTTATTTGACAGAGAGAGAGAGATCACAAGTAGGCAGAGAGGCAGGCAGAGAGAGAGGGGGAAGCAGGCTCCCTGCTGAGCAGAGAGCCTGATGTGGGGCTCGATCCCAGGACCCTGAGATCATGACCTGAGCCGAAGGCAGAGGCTTTAACCTACTGAGCCACCCAGGCGCCCCAGTATTAGTATGTTTTTATTAAATTTTGCTTTTTGAGTTCTAATACTAGGTAAACAATGTTAGTGTTACAGGGTTTGGTTTCTTAAATGAAAGTCACCTGTTAAAGAAATTGAAAAGAAACATTTCCCCAAGTTGAATAAATAGAGAGCTTTCATTATCTTGGCTTAGACACGTAGATTTTCTACCAAATTTTTACTTGGGTCTCCTGGAAAATCTAATCTGAAATCATCCCTGACATGATTTAATAAGAATGGATTGTTTTATCATTACTAATGCATTTTTGTTTGATTTTCTTATGAATATGAAGATATTGTGGTGCTAGAAATCATTAGAGGCATATAGAAAGATGCTTAGAGTTCAAAGTCAAAAATACTGATCTGCTCCTATTCCCCTCCCCTACATTTTTATCTGCTTTTAGATTCTGAAAGGTTATATCCCTTTAGGTTGTTTGGCTTTCTGGTATTTTATATTCAACACTCTGAGAGAGTTTCCTCAATGGCTAGGGAACATGATAATCCACACCTTCAGAAATCCACAGCAGTGCTCTGGGTGTGGTACATGAACAATGAATCTTGTAACACTGAAAAAATAAAATAAAAGTATTTGGGGGGGAAAAAAAAAAGAAATCCACAGCAGTTTCCTGCCAGCTTTCTAAAATTAATAGAACATCTCAGAATGTTTTTGCCACAGATATGTCTACAAATTTGTCATTGCTGTAATTTTCTCAAAGGGATTTTATAAGAAAACCATTTTCAGTAGCCGAAAACATTTTTTAATATGAAATGTTTCAGGTGTACATAAAAGTACAGAGAATAATAGAAGAAAAACTTACATATCCACTACACAGTATGAGTAATCATATGAAAATAATCGCTGAAGCCCCTTCAGAACCCTCCCTAGATCCCATTCGCCCTACTCCAGAAGCCACTATTCTTTGAATTTGGTGTGTCTCACTCCCATGCATGTGTTTTTATTTCTATTACATACGGACAAATCTATAACAATAAATTCAGCATTTGATATTATTTTATATGTTCTTAAATGATGTATATGATCTCAACACTTACATATCCTTCTGCAACTTACTTGTTTTAGCTTGAAAATGTGTTTTTGAAAATTAGCCATATGACTGCATATAGCTCTAGTTCTCTCATTTTTGCAGTTGTATAGAGTTACATTATATGAATAGACCACAAATTTATTCATTTCTATAGTGATGCACATTTAGGTTAATTCATCTTTTTTGCAATTACTAACAATGCCCCATTGAACATTTGCTCAAAGATATGTAGTTTCAAATGGAAAAGTGCATTGTTAGCTGTATTTACTAAAGTCTTTTTTCAATTCCTGCCACCAGTGATGCTGAAGTTTTCTATTTGTTTTTTTTTTTAAAGTTGGCTACCTTCCCTGAGTATGTACTTCCATCAAATGTCAATCAGTTGTTTCTGGATACTATTTGGAAGGTTTTGATGTGAGAAACACACACACACACACACACACACACACACACACACACACACATATGGGTTAAAAAAATAATGAAAGTGTTTATTTGGAAAATTTTAAAGCAGGTTAGAAAATTATTTTCCAAGTTTTTAAAGCATAGAGATAAAGCATCTTAATATGAGACACACATCAAATCAGCTATAACATCTTGAAACAATGAAAATACTGCTATATTTACATTCTTAAAATATTCTATTTATTTAAAAGAAAGTAATGCCAACTCAGCTTTAAATTTGCCAACTGTTTTACCAAACTTTTCGTATAATAAGGAGACTGTGATCATTGCTCATCTCAGTATCGAGTATAATAAAATCCTCCTTTTACTGATAATATAATTCATAAAACCTCTTAGTTGGCGCATTTAAACTAAAATTTCCCACATTATGTTGGGGCTTAATCCCAGGACCCTGAGATCATGACCTGAACCAAAATCAAGAGTCGGACGCTTAACTGACTGAGCCACCCAGGCGCCCCACTACTTTAAATTAGTTTTCAATATAGTTTTTGCTACAGGGGCACCTGTGTGGCTCAGTTGGTTAAGTGTCTGTCTTTGGCTCAGGTCATGGTCCCAGGGTCCTGGAATCGACTCCTAGATAGGCTCCTTGCTCAAGGGGGAACCTGCTTTTCCCTCTGTCCCTCCCTCCTCTGGCCTGTGCTCATTCTCTCTCAAGTAAATAAAAAATACATAAATAAAAGTTTTGCTATACTTTTATTTCTTCTAAACTATATTATGATAAAGAAATATTTCCATTAAAGACAAAGAAATGATCATAAAAGCAGCTCTCTGTACTGACCACAAAACATATGGCAGGCGGTTTATGTAATTTACTTTGTAGTCAATGTATATATATCTCCATTTTACAGATAAGGAAATCAAGAAATTAAGTAATTTGGCTAAGTAAACTATTAAGTGGCTGAACTGGATTTTAAACCTTGACCTGTGCCCTTACTATAGGACCATGCTGACCTTGAAACCCAGAAATAGAACTCTTGATTGATTGATTGATTCATTCATTCATTCATTGATTTTGTCAACAGGCCAGGGGAAGGGGGATGGAAATAGATGAGGTGGGGTTGGTAATGGGGGTCCTGGTCTTGTTTGTGTGCTGAATGAGATGAAAAACTATTAAAGGGTTTTGAGCAGAGGAGTTCCATGGTCTGTCTTAGTTTAAAGAAACATTTTGACTGCTATGTTGAGAATAAATTAATGGGGACCCAGGGTAGAATAAGGGACAGGGGTTTTAGACTACTAAAATAATCCAGGCAAGGGATGATGGTGGATTAAAACAGTGTCACAGTGTAGGTGGTGTTGAGATGTGGTAAAATTCCTTTTTTTTTTTTTAAGATTGATTGATTTTAGAGAGAATGAGAGCGCGCGCACGAGCAGGAGGGGGAGAGGGAGAGAGAATCTCAAGCAGACTCTGTGCTGAGTGTGCAGCCTGATGTGGGGCTCAATCTCACCACCCTGAGATCACTATCTGAGCTGCGACCAAGAGTCAGATGCTTAACTGACTGCACCACCCCGGTGCCCGAGATGTGTCAAATTCTTACTTTGTTTCAAAGATAGATAATAAGAGGATTTCCTGAAATATTGGTTATAAAGATACATAGATGGAATTCAAAGGAAAGAAAGGAGTTGAGGAGGCCTTTCTAATCCACATTTTTAGTTTTCCATGATGGCGGTTTTCTGATCCCTTATGTTCTAGGCCTGCCCTGGAGGATTAGCTCTGAGGTTTTTGGCCTAAGCAATGAGCAGTATAAGAGTTGCCATCAACCAAAATGGGGAATTCTGCTAAAGAAGCAGTTTTGGTAAAGGAGTAAGAATATCTGTTTCAGACATGATAAAATTGAGGCATCAATTATATATCCTAATGGAGATGCAGAGTAGGCAGCTGGGGGGGGGGGTGCCTGGGTGTCTCAGTTGTTAAGTGTCTGCCTTCGGCTCAGGTCATGATCCCAAGGTCCTGGGATCGAGCCCCGCATCGGGATCCCTACTCAGCAGGGAGCCTGCTTCTCCCTCTCCCCCTCCCCCTGCCTGTGTTCCCTCTCTCACTGTGTCTCTCTCTATCAAATAAATAAATAAAAAATCTCAAAAAAAAAAAAAAAAGAGTAGATAGTTGGATACCCAAGCCTGGAGTTCAGGGGTAAAGTACAACATATTAGCTGTATTTGAAGCCATGGGGCAGGTTGAAGTTCCAGTTGTACTTAGAAGCAATGGACAAATAGTCTTCAATAAAAATAATGTTTAATGCAAAATATTCTGGCTACCCTCACCTTTTTTAAAATAGAAGGTCAGCAACTATAGAAACTTAGAGGAATCACATGAGAAAAGTGAGCCACAGCTTCACTATACTACTTTCTCAGCAAAGAAGCAGTGGTTAATCCATTCATTCAAAATGGTAGAACTGTCAGGTATAGCCATGCTGACTCTGCTCAGTGAAGGACGATCTCAATTTGCTAATAAACCGTGTATGTACTGAACTGAAGCCTTGTTAATAATTCATTATAAATTACTTTATGAACAAATATGTAATTCCTTTCAGGAGTTCATTTGAACTAGCTGAATGCATTATAGTGACTAATTCCATAAGCCTAATAGTTATGAAAATGTGTCAGCAAATAAGAATTTCAGTGTATCATCCATTGATATATTCTTTGCATTTCTCTCTGTTCAACAAAAAATGGAAAGGCCTTTCTGATGCACATGTGTAGTTTTCAATGATGGTGGCAGTTTTCTGAACCTTTATGTTCTGGGCCTGCCCTTGGGGGAAGCCGGTTTGCCTGTGAAAGGTGCTTGGGCCAGAAAAAAGAGCTGCTTCCCAGATGTCCATAAGTTAATTCCACTTTGAGACCATTATCATGTCTTTCTGCCTAATGTTTGGTTCATTTTACATCTCGCACCTGAATTACCACCAAGGTCACCTAATTTGTTTTTATGGGATGCTGTTGTCAAACAGACACAATATTTTACCCCTAAAGAGACCAGTGTTTAATCATGCCCTGAGTGGGGATTTGGAACACTGTGATCTAGTGACAATGACTGTTAGAATTGGTGCCTTGAAATGTGTGAAGAGGGAGGGCGCTCAGGCTCCCCCCCACCCTGTCAATGCATTTCTGTAGCCGCTTTAGTGGACCCCACTGACCATCAGCATCTGCTATGGAAGCATGCCATCTGCTCTGCTCTGTCTAGAGCGCAGTATTTGGAGAAATTTGGAGCCCCTTTCTTCGATCAAGTCATTTCAGACAGTCACCATGGCCCGAGTTCTTTCCCACACACTGAGTGACAGCTGGGCTGGTGGAAGCCACAGTGAAGGTAAAACAACTGGTTCCAGTCCTGGTTGTGCCATTCGATTAGTCGGCCCAGGAAAGTCACTTCGTCTAAGTCTTCCATCTAGAATAATGTTACTAAGAAGGTAAAATGAAATGAGAAATGCGAAAAGCCTTCTTATTCTATGCCAGCCCCCGTGCTGATATGGTACAGGCAACTTCATGATCTGCGCCTGGCTTATTCTGCTGCCCTCTCCTCTCCACATCACCATCCGGCTCTCTGCACTGCAGCCATCGGCACACTCCTTCCTGGGAGCCAATGCACCCTGCTGGCCTCCATCCTCCTGGTCTGTGCGGATGCTCTTCCCTCTGTGGGGCACACCCTTGCTTCCTTGCCATCTCCTTAACTTCTGCTTGCTTTGATTCTTATTCCCTTGAGAAGGTTTACTTGCCCCTTACATGTGGCTTAAATGCTGTGCTCTGAACATCCTTAGCATCTCCCACACCTCCCGTCATGAGCTTCCTCACAGGATATGGACATTTCGTGTCCTTAATGGACTGTCAACTCATCATGGAAGTCTCCCTAACACTGATGGATTCCCAGCATCTGGCACCTGGTTGGTACTCAATAAAAATTACTGTGGAGTGCATAAATACTCAATCTCCACTAGAAGCAAGTCCTTGTAACAGGAAGTTTGGGGGTATAAAAAATTGACTGAGCTCTCAGGGAGAGAGCTCTTGGTCTGGTGGGCTGATTAGACTTGTATGTATAAATTATAATACAAAACAAAATGTTAAGAATCATTGGATTAAAGATAAGCATATAAAGTGCTATTGTGTTAAGCTGGCTTCCCAGACTTATTAGAATTAGTTTTCTATTGAATGTATTTCATTTCATTATAATTTCTGGTGCTTTAAGTTATTTTAAATGTACTTTAACTTCTATTGATATTTTTGGCAACTTACCATGATCTGTTAAGATTACGGAAACTCTAATCCCACAGCAGGTAGGAATTGATTCTGGCTTCAAATGTGAGATATGCTACGGGAGAATTTTGGCAAAGCAATTTCTAGTTAGCCCTCTTGTTGAAGACTCCTTACATTATTTCTTTATGACAGTTTTAATTTTTAGTAGAGAACTTCATGCTTTCTAAACATGATTTTAAAATAAAGAGAGTGATAATTTCATTCTTTTCATTGCCTGAATTTGGGCTCTTATTATCTTTACCCCAGATTATTGCTATGTTTCTCTTTTCTCTCTCCTCTGCCCATTGTCTTCCATGACCCTACACTTAAGAGTCCCAAAACACAAATCTAAACAGTCGGTCCTTTCTTTAACTGCTTGGAATTCACACACCCTCAACACACACACACACACACACACACACACACACACACACACACACACACACCATTATAAACCTATAGTCTACATCTCGTCTGTTCCCCCTCTCCCCAGAAGTAACCAGTATTGCTAGGTTGATGTATCTCCAAGTCATGCAAGTTCGAGACCAGGTTGGCTAGATTTCTTTTTCCCTTTCGTAATTACATGTTAACACCATTATTAACTTTATTTTCTTAAATTCGCACCTACTGACTTCCTACAAACTGAAATTTTTCTTTACCAAGTTTGTTCATGCAAATGACTCATGGAAGGATTAGTGACCTGACTTACAGGTAATGATGGACAGCTGAAGTTTGAAAAGAACTAGTTATCAGGAGATCTGAGTCAAAACTTGCGGTGTGACAGTGAACAGATCAGACTCATTCAGTTTCATTTATAAAATGGGAAGCCCTTTAGCCATCGTACTGGCTTATAGGATTTGTGTGAGAATAATCATGTGTATGGAATGCTTTTTTTAAAAAAAGATTATTTTATTCATTTAGACAGAGAAAGAGGGAGTACCCACGTCAATTGGGGGGGGGGGGAGCAGAGGGAGGAGAGAGAGAATCTCAGGCAGGCTCTATGCTCAGCACAGAGCTGGACCCAGGGCTTGATCTAACAACCCTGAGATCAGGACCTAAGCCGAAACCAAGAGTCGGACACCTAACCGACTGAGCCACCCAGGTGCCCCTGAAATTCCTTAAAAACCATAAAGTGCCACACTGGTATGTCTAGTTTTTCAAATGAATTAATGTATTAACTAGGAAAAAAAGAAAGCAGGTATATACTACTTGTGTTATAGATGTGAACATTACATTTTAGAATTGCTCGATGTGAAACTGAATAAGTAGCATAACTCTAGTGAAAAAATGAAAGTATTACTTTGCTATGCCATATTGTTACTAGTAAAAGCTTCAGAAGTATATGGTATTTGTATATACTGTGAGTACACCACATAAGTAATTAATACATAAATGGAAGTCCATAGTCTAGTGCTGTATCTCTGATTCTGACACTATTAACCTTATTACTTTAGTCAAGTGGGAATTAAGAAAGCTTCCACTGTGTTATTTATCAGCAACAAAATGTGAATGTGCTTTTTGGGAAAATGATAAGGTTTGGGCTGGCAGGAGTTCTAAAGTATGTGAATCTGTCCTAAATTAGTGAAGCTACAGAATTCCTTTATTTTCCAAACTTTAAAATCATGCAACTATTTGCCATCCTATCTACCTGTCTATTTATCTTTAAAGATTTATTTATTTTAGAGAGAGAGAGAGCACGCGAGTGAATGTGGGGGGGGGGTTAGAGGTAGAGGGAAAGCGAAAACGAGAATCTCAAGCTGACTCCCCACACAGCAGGGAGCCCCACACAAGGCTCACTTCACCTCATGACCCTGAGATCTTGGGCTGAGCTGAAATCAAGAGTCAGTTGCTCAGCTGACTGAGCTACTGAGGCGCCCCTACAATTGGGGGTCAGTAAGCTGTGAGAAGTCACAGCAATAGAACACAGCCCAAATTAGATGTCCTAGTCCATGAGTTTCTGATTTGAAAAATGAACAAACAACACAGCTTTCCCCCCAAAGTACAAAAATTTACTTTGGGGCACATGGATGGCTCCGTCAGTTAAACACGAACCCCACGTTGGGCTCCCTGCTCAGTTGGGGGTCTGCTTCTCCCTTCTCTCTCCCTCAGTCCTCCCTTCTCATGCTCTCTCTCTCTCTCTCAAATAAATAAATAAAATCTTTAAAATAAAACAAAACAAAAGTTACTTTGTCCTGGCCCCACATTGCTGAGATTTTCCAGGAAAATACTGAATTTAAGAATCTGTTTTTCTGAAAAATTCCAAACTCTACAATTAATAACTGCTTGTATATGTATATCTCTATCAAGAGCCTCACTACTAATTGATTAAAACAAACATTAGAAAAATAAAGTCCTAATTTGTGATTGGAACCTGGGATAGCCTACACAAGTATCCCAGCTTTCAATTTGCAAACAAACAATTCAACATATGAATATATGATAAAATTATGAAAAATATGATTTAGGGGAATCCAAATAACATTTTGCTTTTTAGGTAAATATTCTACTGCTAAAAAGGTACCAAGTGTTTTCAACATATTAGTCGACACTGGGGTCAATAACACTTTTGGTCTTTTTTTCTTTAGGGCATGAAATAATAATACTTGTTTTCAAGATAACAAGAACGCTCTGATATAGTCGGCAAGCTAACTACTTAAGAAATGTCAACAATATGGATCTTATCTTAATACAAGTGGGCACTGGAGAGGACAGTTTGAAATGCCCTGGCACACATCTGAGGTCCTTGAGTATTCTGGGGGTGAGGAACGTGTGGAGGATGGAAAAGCGTTTTCCCCTGGAACAAAAAACATATTCTGAGAGTAACATTTTATGTATTTCCTTTGTTGCTTTGAAATCGGAGCATCCAAATTTAAGTGCTGTGTGCTATGATGGAAATAGCCTCAGACTAGAAGCTTCGAGATTTCAGTTCTACTTTTGACTCTTCCATTAACTATTTAACTCCTGGCAAGTCAATTTCTTTCTCTGGGAATCACTTTTTTTAAATCTATAAAATCAAGTGATAAGCTAAATGAGACTGATTAGCATGTGAATGACCAGGTGAGTGAAACTGTGGCTTATTACACTGATGTCTCAAAATGAGAAACCTGAGCATAGAACAAATCTAAGCTCCTTATCTTCCCTAGGCCTCAATTTTCTCATTTATAAAATGGATGTAGTAATACCTCATTGGATTGTTGTGGCAGTTAAGTAATATTGGGCAGGTAAAACCCGAGCATGATGCTTTCCATGTGCTACATATTAGAAATTGATAGTTATGACTCTTACTATGTGCTAGATGTTTTAAATACTTAATCCTGGTGGTTCACAAACTTTAGCATGATACCTCAAAGTCACTTGGAGGTGGGGCTAGATAATTTGCATTTCTAACAAGTTCCAGGTGGTGCCGATGCTATTGATCTAGAGACCACACTTTGAGAACCAATGCATCATTTCATTTAATCCTCACCAAAGCCCCCTGTTATACATAATATTACTTCAACAGAGAGGTTAAGTAACTCATCCCAGGTGCAACAGCTGGTGAGTACTTTCATTTATGATTGAAAATTCCTTAAACATAACTTTTAAAAATGGCTGAATGAGATTCTACTATTAGTATCTTTGTTTTCTAAGAATTTTTAAAGTGTTTTTATTTAAGTAATTTCTACACCCAACATGGGGCTCGAACTCATGATACTGAGATCGAGAGTTGGATGCTCTTCTGACTGAGCTAGCCAGGTGCTCCTATTTTCTAAGAATTTTTAAAAACAATTTAATGCTTTTGAAATTAGGAAGTGATAAATGTCAAAGGAACATATAGGTGGCCAGACAGGAGTATATTGTAAAATAGTTGTCATTACCTGAGACTATGTGATCCTACCTAAGAGTAGAAAATATCTGTCCACTTGAGTAACACTCAGGCAACTCGGCAACACCAAATACATTTGAATTGTTTTGGTTTTTTTTTTTTTTTTAGATTTTATTTAAATTCAGGTTAGTTAACATATGGTGTATTGTTAATTTCAGGTGTAGAATTTGGTGATTCATCAGTTGCATATAACACCCAGTGCTCATTACATCAAGTGCCCTCTTTAATGCCCATCGCCCAGTTACCCCATTCCCCCTCCTACCTCCAGTAACTCTCAGTTCGTTTCCTAGAGTTCAGAGTCTCTCTCTCTCTTTTTTTTTTTTAAGATTTTATTTATTTATTTGACAGAGAGAGACATAGCAATAGAGGGAACACAAGCAGGGGGAGTGGGAGAGAGAAACAGGCCCCCAGCTGTGCAGGGAGCCTAATGCGGAGCTCGATCCCAGGACCCCGGGACCACAACCCGAGCCAAAGGCAGACGTCCAATGACTGAGCCACCCAGGCGCCCCAAGTTCAGAGTCTCTTATGGTTTGTTTCCCTGTTTTTATCTTTATTTTTCTTCTCTTCTCCTATGTTCAACTGTTTTGTTTCTTAAATTCCACATATGAGGAAATCATATAATATTTGTCTTTCTCTGACTTATTTTGCTTAACATAATACACTTCAGTTCCATCCACATCGCTGCAAACTTGTGCAGCCACTCTGGAAAATGGTTCCTCAAAGAGCTAAAAATAGAACTACCCTATGACCCAGTAATTGCACTACTAGGTATTTATCTAAAGGATATGAAAATAGTGATCCGAAGGGGCACATACACCCCAATATTTATAGCAGCAATGTCCATGATAGCCAAAATATGGAAAGATGCCAGATGTCCATTGACTGATGAATGGATAAAGAAGATGTGGTATATACATAAAATGGAATATTACTCAGCCATTAAAAAGAATAAAATCTTGCCATTTGCAAATACATTTGAATTTGAACTTACATACAGATCCCTAACGATTTTTTTTTTAAAGATTTTATTTATTTATTTGACACAGAGAGAGAGATCCCAAGTAGGCAGAGAGGCAGGCAGAGAGAGGGGAGAAGCAGGCTCCCTGCTGAGCAGAGAGCCCGATGCGGCGCTCGATCCCAGGACCCTGAGATCATGACCTGAGCCGAAGGCAGAGGCTTTAACCCACTGAGCCACCCAGGCGCCCCGCCCTAACGATTTCTTAATGACTTCAAAAATATCACAATATGATGGGGCTTTTGAAAGGAAAAGTTATTGTGTATGCAGAAGAAAGCCTGCCATATCCTAAATAATGGAATTAAAAGCAGTAGAAATTGCCAAATTCCTTAGAGTAGATCATAGAATTTTAGAAGCTGGCAGAATAGATGTGCCTGATTTATGCATTGTGACGGTCTATCATCAGGCACTGAACATCTCTGTCAAAAACTTCCAAATTGCTTTGAAGATAAGCTATTGAATATATGGTGTGAGTAATTCAGGAAAGGAAAGAAGAATTCCAACTTTAACCCAAGAGGAAATGCAGACAGAACTCAGATATTTTCTCAGATACCTAGAAATTAAATGGTCAATTACAATGCTGTCAACGGGGTGGGGAAATCAGAGTGGAATTAGATAAGCCAAATGTCCTTCCTGAGTCACACAAGTTGCCCAGAGTCACAGGACTCAGATGAAACTTCATCCTAGGAGAGTAAAGAAGACTCCAACCTCAATTGTAAGAGTGTATAATTGTACAGATAAATTGCAATGTTGATTAATTGAAAATATTTGGTAAACATATAATTTACTGTGCCTTTTCCACCCAAACAAATCTGTGTTGTTCCTTACAGTCAAAGACATCTAAAAAGCAAAGAAATATGACAAATATTGGCACCATAATTTATTTAGTCATAGTTTCCAACTGTTGCTATTACAAAGAGAACTGCTGTGAGCACATTGGTCCCTCAAAATTTTTCTGTAACTGATTATTTCCTTAGGCAAAGTGTGACTTGGTCTTGAGGAAAGGCTATTTTGAAAATATGTAGGTGGGAACAGAGCATTCATTGTCCCTTTTCCCCAAGGCTGAAAATGGACACTCCTGAATTTCTGCATAAAGAATTTACCACATTGCAGACTCTTCTTCTCCACAGCTCTGTGGGTTATTGCTTTAGAAAGGAGAAACCAGAGACCAATTCTACTTCCTTCTTCTCTGACATTTATAGAGGGAAAATGACTAGATTATTTTTAGTTAATCTTTCTAACCTTTTCTTTCTTTTGCAAACTGAAGCAATTTTCTTTCACAGTATAAGGAATTATTGGTTATTCTTTGTTTGCATCTTTTTCATATTCATGGATAGAATTGCTGCCCTTTGAATAAGACAATTATTCCCGAAAAGACAGAAATGAGTTTACTTCCCCTATGGTTCTGAAGTAATCATATAAACAAAATTTCAGAATGCAAGTGAGAATAGCAAAATAGGAAGAACTGTTGGCACAGTTAATTGGCTCATCTTCTTATGAAGATCTAATTTGGGATGTCAATTGGATTTTTGGAAATCATTGCTTATTTCCTTTGAGAATTATTTATTGCTCTCTGTAATTTGAATGTATAATACACAGTTTGTTCACTTCTGTATTATAGCTTGATTGAGAAAAACTATTTCTATCAGGGAGAGATAAAAAAAATATTTTTGAATCAGTTTTCTACACTTCCAGTACTGGTTTAGAGAAAATATACAGATGTAAAATGAGCACATAATGAATTGTTAAATTTATCATGGTTTCATTATTTCCTGACGTTGGAGAGACGGCAGTGACATAGTGGGAAGAGTACTTCAAGTATGCGAACTTTGTTCTGGGTTTTCTCATTTGCTAGTTGACACCTTGGCAAACTCAACTTATCTCTCCAGTCCTCAATTATAAACACATAAAACAATGTGATTGATAATAGCGTTTTCTTCCTCCTCCCTTCTTTTTCTGTTTCTCCCTCCCGTTAAGTTGTAGGAACTTATTTTAAATAACCTACAGTTGATTAAAAGGGAATTCATGATAAAAATAGAAGATACTTGAGGAAAGATGTGGGCAATGGACTCTGCACACACGCTAAACTAACGATGCCTCTAAAACTAATGATTGTAGCAAAAAATGTCTTCACATTAAAATTCTGCTTTTTATGTTTTTTCCCCATTTTTTACACAATTACAAAAGAAAAAATAAAAGCCCTAAATTCTTAAAAAAAAAAAATTCCCTTCCTTCCACGCACCCCACCCTTTTACTGGTCTTTGTCTTCCTCTTCATCTTTTAGGATACAGTACACTGTGTTCAAAAGTAGACATTGTTTGCCTCTTCATTCTGCTACGCGATCACACTGACAGTTTGCCTAACCCCACTGGGCCTCAGTTTCCTCCACTGTAACATGGTAATAATATGTACTTGCATGGTGATAGTGAAGATTAAGTGAGATAGTCTATGTAAGCAGCTAGTATGACAGGCACATATTAGGCCCTCAATACAGGATAGCTGTTATAATGTGGCTGTGAAGGACATGTGATAAAACATTTATAAAAGCCCTTTCTCCATATAAAGAGTTGTATAAACTTGGACTGTGGAAGTTTTCCAATTATCTTATAGATGAAGACCTCAAGGTTAATTCCCTGCACTCCACTCTATGATACCCAAACCTTCCTCCTGTGGAGTTTGCAGTGTAAATTTTTAGAGTTCTTTTCCTCCCCATACACAACCTTCTCTATCACAAGTCTGGCAGACCTAAATAGAACGTCAATTAAGTCTTACATTCATTATTTCCACAATGTTTATATATTTGTATGTATGCACTTACATATTTATCTTAGCACTGATGAGTTTAGGTACATAATAAATATGGTTGGATCAATGACTGAATGAAGTTGAATGAAATGGGTATGCGTGTGTGTGTCTGTGTGAGTGTGTGTGTGCTCATGCCTCTGTGCCGCTTGGTAACACATGTAACTATAAGAACACATTTAATTACTCTTACTTCTGTTTTATCTTCCTGATATTTCTCTCTTGCACATTAACTTGTGGTACTCATAAATGCTGGTTATTTTTTGAAACTAAAAATTGTGCATGTTATTTTATTTTTAAATCTGAAGGTAAAATCCAAGATGTTTTTAAAAATTACCCAACAAATGCATGAAAGCACTCTCATTGTAAAAGAATCAAATTATTAAAAAATTATCCCAACAAAATGCTGAAGGCCCTCTTCATACTCAATCCCCTCACCCCCGCTGTGCTCCCCAGAAGTAGCTAGAGTTGACAATCTGGTATGCATCCTTCCAGTCTCCCTTCTCTAAAATTATAAAATTATACATATATATATATATATTATACACACACACACACATACATATACAAATATATAGATTTTTCATATAAAGGAGACCATACCATATGCATTGTTCTACTATTACCGTGTTCATCAACATGTCTTGGTATTCCTTCTACCACCTCTGCACACACTGACCATTTTTTTTTTTTAAGATTTTATTTATTTATTTATTTGAGAGAGAGAGAGAGAGAGAAAGTGCACAAGCAAGCAGGGGGAGGAGATGAGGGGGGAAGGAGAGAGAGAAGGAATAAGATTCTCAGGCAGACCTTGTGCTGAGCACAGGGCCCCACAAGGGCCTTGATCCCAAGGCCCTGAGACTATGACCTGAGCTGAAACCAAGATTCAGATGCCCAACTGACTGAGCCACACAGGTGCCCTATGGACCATCTTTTTATATGGGTATAGAATAATCTGAAGTGTAGTTTTCTTGTAGTTTATTTGACCACTTTTCTTGGAATAACATTTGGATTTTTTCCCTAAATTTTGCCTATCATAAGCCATACTATAATATTGAACATTCACTATTGTACCTATGTGCAAGCATTTCAATAGCACAGATCCTTAGGCATGGATGCTGATCAGAGAGCATACATGCTTAGAGTGTCGATACATGCCACCCCACTGCTTTCCCCTAAAGCTTAGCCAATTATTTATACTCTTCCCAATAATTTTCAGGATCTCAGAGCAAGGCATTATACTCTAAAAAGGAAGATGGTTAATTATCTCCTCATCAGAAATTGGGACCAGATAAATTCAGTGATTGTGTATATATATGTGTATGCGATGTTATATGTTAGCACAGGATATTGGCCCCTTTATATCAGGCCAATATTAAAAGTCTCCTTACATAAATAAATGTTTCTGAAACAGTGGTTATATCTAGTAGGACAACAAATTCATAGAGACAGACGGAGTGGACATGGGCAAACACTATTCATCAATATATGAATATCAGCACCTCGTTCTTAAAATTTTAAAAGAATATACTCTAAAAGTATTGCATGATTAAAATAAAGGATGGAAAGGACTTTTATATTGTTTAATCAAAATGTAAATTTAATCAGTATTATGGCTTGCATTCTATCACTGCATACAGAGGAGCAAGAGCAATTAAAACATTACATTAGCTCAACACTTATGAATTTGGGCAACAAGCATGTACTAAAAAAAGACCCTAGAGGAACATGTAAGCTTAGAATTACCTTTTTATTCAACATGTGCTCTGTTATCTCGGGAACTCCAGAATCAGTGGCAAAACTCTCACAGCTAGGCTAACTACTTTAATAAGACCAGCTTTATTTAAAAATAAATCCAGAGCAGATGCCAGAACTGGACCTGGTGACAAATATTTATCCTTTCATGGCGTTTTTTTTCCCTGTGGCATTGCACAGTTGGTTCCCAATCTCCACTTTGATGGTAGCAAGGGGCAGCATAATTCTTGCCAAATGCATGCAAATAGAATGTCTATTTCCTATGGGGCTGTTCTGGCCTTCTTTCTGTGCCCTCTCCCGAAATATCTAGAGTTCCCTAATAGCTGCCAATGCTTGTCCCTAGAGACCCATCTGCGTCGTCAGTTCTGCCCTTCTCAGACACTCCCCTCCTTCATTCTCACATCCCATCCTCTCTGTTAACTTGAGCCAACATTCATTGATGCCTACTCTGTGCCCAGCTGCCCACATCACGCTAGGTCCTGGGATACAGGAAGAAAATCAAATTCTCACTCCCAAGAAAATTTCAACTTAGTGGAATTTTCTAGAGTTAATTTGATGAACTTATCTAAGATCAAGTGTTAGGAAAGATGAAATCTAATCAATAAGTCACATCCTATACAGCATTCATAATTTAACAGGGACCTTACAAGGCTAAATAATTAAAAAACTTGAGCCACTGGGTCAAGGTCGGTGGATCACCCTTTATATTTACTCTTGTGTGGAGGTCTACTTTCAAACCAAGAAGGTGACTCTATCTCCCTCTGAGATACAAGAAGAACAAGAAGATACTTGTATCTTGAGATACAAGAAAACAAGAAGAGACACTTTTCTTAGGTGGGCTAATATCACACAGACCTGTTACGTATATTAACATTTATTTTTTGTATTTACAGCACCAATTTCAGTTTTATATACTCGATTTATCATCCCTCCTCAGACAGAGAATTCATAGCAATACCTATGGCCTGTGTGAGTAAGGCCAATCTTATCTGAATAGGATTTATATTTCAGTCAAGTGTTCACGGAAGAAAGCAGCTCCAACCGTGAAATGCAGGGCTATTGCTGGTTGCCCTGCACACGCTCGGCCTGGCAGGATTTCCATGAACTGCAGTAGAGAGCCCAGAGGGGTCCAGGACAGTATGGAGAATGTCCTCAAATCACCTTGAGGAGACAGACCTCCGGCCATGGACCATGGGCATGGAGATGCTGACAGAAGTGTGTCAGTCTGGACACTTGAGAGGCAGTTGCAAACCTCAGAAAAACAAAATGATCAAACCAAACCAAACGAAAACAATTACCAGAGAAATGAACTGCTTTGCTCAGAATGCACACTTGCATATTCCCATTTCCTGTGAGTAAAGCAAGAAAACAAACGGTATCTTATTCCACGTGTAACGGTGCTACACTATACACTTAAAAATTTGTTAAGAGGGTAGATCTCATGTTTTCTGTCCCTTTTTTTTTTTTTTAAGATTTTATTTATTTATTTGAGAGAGAGCACAAGCTGGGGGAGCAGCAGAGGGAGAGGGAGAAGCAGACTCCCCACTGAGCAGGGAGCCCGACGTGGGATCCCAGGACCCTGGGATCCTAACCTGAGCTGAAGGCAGACACTTAACCCACTGAACCACCCAGGTACCCCTCATGTTGTCTGTTCTTAACACACATACACACACACACACACACACACACACACACACACACACACACACGACAGTCTGAACCTTATAATTACAAGAATTCTCAGTGCAAAGTCATCTTCTGAAGCAACCTGAACAGACCTCTGCTCTGCTGGAGGTGCCTCCAGCTCATTCTCACTGGCACACCCATCAGGAGTCCACACCACTGTGGCAGACAGTGTTAGCCAACCAATGTCTACTCTCCCCTCTTCCTTACTACTACAATCCCAGTTTCACCTGGGGCAATCATATGTCCACTTAAACATTCCTCCAGACTCCCTTGCAGCTGGGGGGTGGCTCTGTGACCCAGCTCTGGCCTATGAAATATGAAGAGAGGCTGCCAGCCCATCCACTTTCTTCCTTCCTCGAATGTGTTTGCATAGTAGCCGTGAGGACAAAAGCTACAAACTGAGGAAGAAACAGCAGGTACACAGAGCAGCTCATGTCACTGACGGTGCTGCTGGGTGGCCGAACCTGCTCTGAATCGTTTTCCCCATGTCTTCTTGTGAGATCAATACATCCTCCCATGTTTAGTCTAGATTTCTGATACTTGCTGCAGAAAGCAGATCGCCAACTGGGCCAATTTTCTGAGGCAATGCCTTCTTTTGGTGTTGTGTTTCTGGGACTTCAAAAGTAGTCAGAACTTTAAGTTCCAAAGTAAATGGTGCACATACCTAGCATTCCTGGGAAGTAGCAACTGTTACAGGTTTCTGCAGACTGCTTATGGGTGTTGAGGAAAAGGGCTTACTGACCCATCTTCCAGAAGAGCAAAAATAGCAATGAGGTTGGCAGCTCATAACGCATAGTGCTACATAGATTACACAATAGTTCACAAAACAATGCTCCTGCCATTTATCAAGTCCCTGATATGTATTAGGAACTTTAGAGAAATTAACTCTAAATTCACATGGCAACTCGGCAGCGGAGGAGTTATGGTGCCTGTTTTACAAATAAGGAGACAAAGTAACTTGCTCAAGATCACAGAACTAGTAAATGAAGAGCTGGGACTCAAGTCCTCCACTGGATGCCAAAGCCCATGCTCTCTCAAGAATGTTTCCCATAAATATATTGCTTTATTTTCCCTCATAACTAGTCCATAAGGATATTTCCCATGTTATATAGGAGAAAATAAGTACTCAGAAATGATAAGTTACAGGCCTCAAATCTCATAACCAATCATTTTAGGTTCCAAGAGCACCACTTTCTTTACTCCACCAAAATATAGCCCTTCAGAGATTTCTGGAATGCCCCCCTCCCCCCAACAACTAAAATGTATTAAGTGTTTACTAGGTGCCTGGTACCTTTTACAGATGAGGAGACTGACGCTCAGAGATGAGGTGATTATTCAGCCACCCAGAGGGGTAAGTGGGTGACTGGGGATCTGAACCCCGGGGCCGGCTCCTCAGTGTGTCTCATCAGTGTCTCACCATCTCCGTGCCTCCCAGACACTATAATGCCATTCTAAGGGGTAAGTGGGGGAGGACGGCTGTCCAGGAACTGTGAGGGAGCAGGCAAGAAAGGATTTCCTGAAATTTCTTTGGAACCAAAGTCTGATTTTGAGATCTCTGCTTCTGTTTGGTCCAGAGGGAAGGCTGGGGCATGTTCCTCAAGGTCAAATATATAATGTAGTAAAGACAGGCCTGTGAAATTACTATCTATGTCTTGGATGTAAAATGTCCATTTACTCTTTAAAAACCAAAAGGGAGAAGAGAACCCAACACATTGAAAAACTAACTGTTATCATCCTTAATAACCCAGCTTGGAAATTAATGAGCTGTAGGAATCGAAAGAGTCATTTTGCTTTGGCTCAGGCAGAAAACACTGATGGAATTCTGTGCCAATCCATTGTAGAGCTTTGTAATTATTTCCCTAAATGGTCAATAGTTTTAATTCCTATATAATATGTGATTTTAATCAGCCTAGGCAACTGTTTATGCAGGTTTTTTTTTTTTAACAGAAGCTGCAATGTGAGCGATACTTAAGTAATTGCTCTCATTTGATTTTTCAAAGAGGATAAAATGCCTGTATTTAAACAAACAAAAAGTTTTCTTTGGGTTATATCAACAAAATATAGATGCAGTCTCTTCATACCATGCAATGACTCTGAATTCTGATTGTGATTTAGAAAAATTTCTTGGGATCAACTGGCCATTGCCATTTTATGCCACTGAGATTTTTGTCTGCATTTGGAAGACCCCAACTACCATGAAAATTGAACTCTGGCCATTATGACCTCTGCCACAGTAGGTCTAACTACATAGATTGCTTCTTTAACTGAATTTTCACTTTTCGGCCAGTTTTAAATGATGTCATATTGATACAACCTAAGGGTAAAAATTAGAATATATTTTTAATAAAAATCATAGCAAAATTTTAATTTGTATTAAATGTTTGATAAATGAGGCAAGTAGTTAGCTGAATGATGTGGTTTACCAGCTAACATATAATATGTATGAATCATAATTTTCAACTAATCAGAACATAATATAAATCCCGTGATTATGCTTGTAATGTGATTATTCATTGATTCTGGTCCTTTTCCTACCCCCATTTTTAAAGACAGGAGGAAGTGATGCCTCTTTGGAACTGTCTTAGTTCACAGTATGGTGTATAGGTATAATAGAAGTTTGACTCTTTTCGTTTCATTTTGTGGGCTTTTGAGGATCATTATAGACCAGCTGAAAATACTGTTTTTTCAAGGTACTGCACAACAAAGTGACCCCACATTTGGACTTTTTGACTCCAATTACCTCATCATAATGGTGTTTTGCTTTGCTCAGTAATAACAATAGTTGCTATTTGTTGAGCAATTGTAATGTGTCAGAACATTACAAACATATAAAAAAGTACTTATACATAATACACATATATAATGTTTATATATTTATGTTTATGTTTGTGCATTTATTTACATACATAAATCCATAGACAGCCATGCATTGGCAGTACATCAAGACTCAATTTATATGGGAGGCAAGTATATATATTTGAAAAACTCAATTTTATCACAAATTTTATTTCTAATTAATTCCAAATACCAGTGTGTCTCTATTTAGTAGAAGCAGAGTGTAAGAAGTTTAAAAAATATATTTCACAAGCTTTCTGGAAAACATTGGGTTGTTTTCACTTCTCCCACCACTTTCTGCAGATTAAACTGAATTATATTTGGACCCGGTAAAGAAAAGGAGATCATTATGTCGAGCAATCCTTTGTCTTTCTGTTAGAAATCACAAAAACAGCACCTTTGATAGGGAAGGGGAAATGACAAGAGCAATTTGAGTGCTTCATAAAAGTGATTCCTAAATTTGAATTAGTTTAGGAAAAAAAATCCCCCCAAACAGCTGTTTGGTTAATGGCTAGTGAAAATCTGTGGGAGCTATGTCAGCGATCCCCAAATTGCAGCTACACTAATTGCTTAGGAGGCTGCTTTGAAGACATATAAAATATATTAGTCAAATTTTATGGAAAGTTACAAATGGTAGGAATCCTCACCTGCTCCTTCTTCAATCACCATAAGGCAGTCCAGATAATGGAGGCCCCCTTCCCATCTCTCCCTTTCTGTTACCCCACGGCCCCTGATCCCACTGCCTGGGCATTTGCTCTTTTGCCATGGAACAAAAATGTACTACTACTCACTATCAGGCACAACCAGAAATGTGACTGCTTGCCCTTTCTCCACTGTCACTTAGCCTGCTCTGAGGTGGGGGCTGAAGGGTAGAAGAGGCCATTTGATCTTCATGTTGATCCATTCATGAATCACTCTCCTATCTTAAATTCTCTTGCATTTCAGAGGTAGGTGACAGGGTGGGCATTTGGCTGTTTGTCTCTTTCTTTAATCCATAGCAGCAAAAGCATATGTATACTAGAAAAACAAAATCAAAATATAAACAATTTCTATTACCAGCTATGAAATATGTATCTACGTAAACTAGCTAATAAGAAATACTTCTGCCATAATTTTCACACAGTTTTATAATTAGTACCTGTAGGTCAGTGTACTCAGTAGGATGACTAAATTCATGGGCCGCATTCAGCTGAGTCTTGGCTTCTACTATGTCTCATGGAATCATTCATGGCTTCAGTAGCTTGTAGAAGATTCCCATGCAAGAAATACTCAGAATTTAATTTTAAACTATTTACAGTTTAGGATGGATTTTCTCTCTTTTAAAAAGGTATTCATGTCTTCTTGAAGGAAGGGCATGCCCCTAATATAATTAGATGCATTCTTTCATCTAAGTGGCCAAGACAGAGACAATGGCTTCATGAAGAATCACAAGTAGCATAGGTGTATATATGTGTAAGATTGACATTAGTGCTGAACTCCCTTGTCTCCAACATTTCTTTCTCAAAAAATGTTTTCGTAATGACATTAAGATGAAATACAATTTGTGTAAAGACTCACGCACAATGCCTGACCTGAGTAGGAACCCAATAAATATCAGTTTCCTAATCTTTTTTGGATCCCTCCCCCATCCCCCATCCAAGCATACACCTATGTGTACACACACACACACACACACACACACACACACACACACACACACAACCGGCTAAAAATTTAGCCCTAGCTCATTCAAAGCATGCTGGTTGCCAGTCAGCGCTTATATAAGTCAGCCTCCCCAACCTCCAACTTATTTTGTCTCACTCTGACTGATTTTCTGAAATTCCCTGGAGGGACTAATGGGGAGGACACCTTGTGCTTTCCTAATAGGCTTTTAGGTTAAAACTAGGGGAAAAGGCGTTATCTTCTTCTGTGATACAAAATAAACAAGTAATGTTAAGTGTAGTAATTACTGTTTTCTCAAATCACAGCATGCAGCCAAATGCTTATAAAAGGCGCAGGCATGAATTACATGGTGTTTTCTTCCCAGATTGACCTGCTGCAAAATCAAAACAAGGGAGGTCACCCAGTCCCACCAAACTGTAGCTACTCGTACCTCTCAGAGCTCAATTGTAGAACAGGTTGGTTATAGGGTTGCCAGACTTGGCAAATAAAAATACAAAATGCCCAGTTAATGTTGAATTTCAGATAAACAACAATTTTTTAGAATTAGTATGTCCCAAACAATACTTGAGACAAACTTAGACTAAATTTTTTTGTTATTTATCTGAAGTTCACATTTAATGGGAATTTTATATGTAATTTGTTAACATTCATTATTGAATGTGCAAGAATTAGATTATTCAGTTCATCTTAGTGATCTTTTTGGAGCTCTGGTCTGTTTCACCTAAAAACATTAAAAAAGTAATTTATATGCAGATAGCTCTCACATTTAGGGTACCTAAGAATCATCTGCAGGGTTTTTCAAAACACAGTTTTCTGGGTCCCCCATTCCAGGATTTCTGATGCAGTAGGTCTAGGGTGGAGCCTGAGAATTTGCATTTCTAGTAAGATCCGAGATGATTGCTGATGCTGCTGGTCATAATAGACATCGAGACAAACTTTGTTTACCCAGGTCTTCATGAGCCAATCTTACACCATGAAAAAGCCTGGTTTAGCCAAAGAGGAAGATGGAAAAAAGGAAGAGAGCAATGTTTGACGTGGATCTTGCTAAATGAGAGGAGGTAGTACTCGGTATTTTATACAGAAACAAGTTTAAATTTTCCAAAGCCATCATCCATCTAACTTCTTCTCAACAAGCCATGATTTATGTTGAAGTCAGCTTAAAAGCAGTAAGAAAATTATATGTATCTCACTATGATTTGGTAAGGAAGGAACATGTGAAAAAATTAATGAGTACTCTTAACACCAAATACTACTAATGGCATCTTCTGAGGGAGGTGCAGTTTCTAGAAATTTGCAACAATAGTAGGTCAAAACATAATTTATACATACAGATACTTACACTATACCAAACAGGGAATATCTTCCATCCTTACTTCTTTCAGGATGGAGCATTTTTTATTCCCAACCTCTAAGAAAAATGGATTTTGCCATGATCTACCTAAGCAGCTACAAGTGGGGCAGGTGGCTGAATGTGCCATGTTCAAGGGTACTAGTTATTGGAGGCCACAAGCTTAGCCAATGGGGCCTATTGTTCTCTATGTTCAGAAGGGTAGTAGGCTTCAGAGTCCACATGGTCTACATGGAATTCTGGGGTCTTGGCTAGTTATTAGCTGAGTGATCTTGAGAAATTCTCATAACCTCCCTGAGCCTAATAAGTTTCCCCAGTTCCAAAGCATGGATGGAAATTATATATATATATATTTTAATACAGCATGGTTGTGAGGTTTTAAGAGATGGTATAGGGAAAGGAGCCCTGCAGAGAGCCTGGCACATTACAGACGCTCAACGAACTTTTGTTTCTATAGACCACAAAACCCAATTTTTCAGGGGCACTTTGAATCTAAATCATAGATGCTCGTGAGCATTTTTATCTCCTACACACATATCCTCATAGTTGCTGAGTCTTCTCCTCCTTAGCTTTTTCTCTGACCAAAAATACATGTCTTTTTTTGCAGGCATTTGTTTTAAACAGCAGAAAATGGCAAGTTATTTTAAGCAATCTTCAATGTATAGAGAAGCTAACTTTTAAATTATATTAATCATTTTCTGTCTGTCATCTTTTGCTCTATAGATCCTGACAGCTGCCAAATCAGGATGACTGGAGTCTAGTCTTCCTTCTCTAACTAATCAGACTTTTGCCCGAGAGCCAGCTGAGTAACTTCCTTGGGCCTCAGATTTCTCAGCTGTGAAATGTGGGGGGAGTGTTGACCTGACATTCAGCAAAATCCTTCTTTTAAGATATGGCTTGTAAATCTAAATATCCAGTGTTAAAATGTAATTTAATGAAATAAAAAATTATCCAGCCAGTTATCTACTATTATGAAAAATAAATGATTTGATTATTTAAAAGCAAAGCAACTTGTTTAACCATATACAGATTCAATCTGAGTATATGAAGGAAAGAAAAGGGGCAGTCTTCTAGGAATATTGCAAAATTTATGCCATAAAGGCTATTCCACATTCTGAATACAGAGTCCTGCTGTCTTAGACTTCCTCTACAAACTCTACAACTATGCCAATGACACCTGGGAAAGTCAGCATTCCTAGATCCAAATCTTAAATTTTGAATTTTATTTTTATCAAATATGTAGGGGGTTTTTTGGTGTTAAAAAATAAAACATGAGAAAATTTGGAAAATACAGAAAAATATAAAAGGAACAGAATCATTAATAATCCTCTCTCTACAGATAATCATTGTTAAAACTTTGACATTAAATTCTAATCCCACATCTCAATTTTTTCTGTTAGAATAGTTTTCCTTTATTTTTGGTGGTATTGACGACAATAAACTCTACCCACTATGACCTCAGGATCATATTGATGGCATGCTATATATTGTAAATTAATGTTAGTGGGTACAATACAACCAGTTTGATTTACCATCCCTTGACTGCCTTGAAACATGTTGGATTCTCCTTGAAGTCTCATTAAAATGCCTATAAAGTCATTTTGCATTGTCACAAATGGGCTGCCCACGGAGAGGCATAGTTGTTCTCTGACTGGCCCTTAAACCCAAGATGCTTTGAGTTTTTCCCACTCTGAGCTGTTAATTTCCAGAGGCTTCTATGTCCTATCCAGGCCCCAAATGGCAGCATTGTGGCACGGCCCCTCAGTCTCGGGCTTACACAGCTCAGCATCTGCCTTCCTGCAGATACAGAAATGCAGATCCCTGCACTTCTGTAAACAAGTAAACAAGTGGTTTACTTGTCCACAGCTCCCTTTATTTCTCCTAAGACTTCACTATAAAAGTTTCAACTCCTGCCATAGCTTTTACTTTACTTCCTGTTTCTATTCCCAGAGCTCTCAAATTCTTCTTTTCCGGGGCGCCTGGGTGGCACAGTCAGTTAAGTGTCTGACTCTTGGTTTCAAGTTAGGTTGTGATCTTAGGGTCATGGGTTCAAGCCCCCCGTCGGGCTCTGTGCTCAGCATGGAGTCTGCTTGAGATTCTCTCTCCCTCTCCTTTTGCCCCTCCTGTTCATGCATGTGCGCTCGCTCTCTCTCTCAAATAAATAAATCTTTAAAAAAATTTCTTCTTTTCCTAATTACCTCCAACTGGAGTGACTCCAAGATAATGGAACATTTTTGAGGTTGCCAAAAAGAGATGCAGAAGTGAGACCACATTTATGAAAAATTTAAGAACAAGAAACTTAAAGGTGGGCAGTGGGTTTGAGGGTTAAATTCTATATTTGTCAGCATGAAGCTTTTAAAAGAAAGTAAAACCAGGGCGCCTGAGTGGCTCAGTTGATTAAGGGTCTGACTCTTGGTATTAGCTCAGGTCATGATCTCAGGGTTCTGGGATTAAGCCCACTTTCAGGCTCCATGCTGAGTGAGGAGTCTTCTTGAGGATTTCTCTCCCTCCTCCTTTCCCTCTATCCCTCCCCCCTGAAATGAATAAATAAATCTTTAAAAAAAAAGAAAATAAATTTAAACCAGTAAGGAAATAAGCTGATATCAATGCTTATTTTTATTGAGATGAGCTTAAATACTAGAAAATCTCTCTTTTAAAGTATACAATTCAGCAGTGTTTAATACAGTCACAGCGCTGTGCAATCATTACTACTAATTCCAGAATATTTTCTTCACTTCCTCCAAAAAATCCTGTACCCATTACCAATCATGTCCCATTCCTCTCTTTCCCCAGCTCCTAATAACCATTAGTCTATTTACTATCTGCAGGGATTTATGAACTGTGGATATTTCTATAAATGGAATCATACAATATGTAGCCTTCTGCATCTGATTTCCTTCACTTAGCATAATGCTTTCAAGGTTCACCCATGTTATAGCAGTACTTTGTTTTCTGTTTTATGACTAAATAATTTCATTGTATGATACACCATATTTTTTTTATCCATTTATCAGTTGATGAGCATTTGGGTTGTTTCTGCATTTATATAATGCTGCCATGAACAGTGTACAAGATTTTGTATGGGTGTAAATTTTCTATTCTGTTGGGTATATACTTAGGAATGAGATTGTTGGGTCATATGGTAGCTCTATGTTTAACTTTTAAAGGAACTGCCAAATTGTTTTCCAAAGAAGCTGTATCATTTTATATTCCATCATCAATGTGTGAGGATTTCACTTTTTCTGTATCCTTATCAACACTTGGTATTGTCCATTCTTTTTATTGTAGCCATCCCAGTGGGTATAAAATGGTATCTCATTGTGGTCAAGGTTTAATCTTAAAAGCAATAGTCAAAAGACATCCTAGGATGGGTATAGGACACATTCAATTTGATAATCTGTACTGGAGGTCTCTGATTGGTATCTTCTGGGAGCTAGATTTGGCCAGTGGATGGGTTTTGTTTGACCATTAGCTGGGGTCTGAATTCCCCACTTCTTCACAGGCCTTAGAGCTTCCCCCCACCTTAGCTAACATGTGTCTGGATTCACCCCTTCACGTTACCTGCCTGGCTCACAATAGTGGGCAGGAGTTTGGGACCTCGTCTATACTTCCTGTATTTGGATGTCTTTATTCCATTAACTGTTAAAACACTGTATTAGGATATAGTTTAGAAAATTTTTGAAATACTGAGTTTTGGAGATTAAGCTCTCTGAAATGGAAAATTTAAGTTAACCTACATACTTAATCTATAGGATATACTATAGAATCAAGGCCTTAAAATTGTTTCTCCAAGTGTAGCATGTTTTGGCACATAATTTTGGGGATTGTAAAAGCCCACTGTCCAAAGCCCACTGGGAACACACCTCGCAGTCACAGTCCACTTTACCTAATTGTGTTGCTTTCAGAAATCTTGAGGTTTGCTAAAAGACTCCATGATCTGACTGATTTCTTTGAAATAGTCCAAAAGAAGTCAAAGCTGAAATTACATTTATAAAACCAAATCACTGAGGCATTAGAGGTCCTTTAAAACTGGCATATTTTGGTCTTGTATCCATAATAACAGGACTCTAGGACATCAAATAGATAGTGGCGATTAAAGATTACCAAAAAAATGCTTCAGAGATCAATACACTTACCAAGAGATAAGAAATAGCCTGTTTCAGAGTGAATTTGTGTCCGTCAGAAACAAGACACTTTTTATTTAGACACATTTTTAACCTGTATTTTGAAATAAGAGGCTATCCGTACTGAAGATTGAAAGAAAACTGAGTGGGAAAAAAGGAGGGAATCAAATTATTCACAAAGAAGATAATCTTTTCAAAATACGTTTTTATAATCTACTTAGCACTTGAAATATTAGCCATACCAGTTTCTTCTTGATTTCAGTAAATCTCTATTTGAAATTCAGTCTGTGGATACATCAAAAGTAAAATGTCTACAAATCCAGATGCTCTATCCATTCAATTTTTAGATTTAGATTTTTTAATGAACTTTTAGATTTTAGACTCTTTTTGGTTTTTATCTTCATATTTAGAATTTTGTAGTCACATTTCATGTAGTGTAGATCTCAGGGCATTAGAAACATCTTTTTCTCAAATAGGTTTTTAGCAGCAGGTACACTGCAACAATTGTATAGGTTGCAACAAAATCTGCTATTAAGAATTAATAGGATTTCCCAAAGGACATATTTTCCTGTCAAACCTAATCCTCATGATCAACAACTATAGCTCCAAGTAATTCTTTATGATTTCTTTTATTCACATTTTTTTCTAAGCTTATTCTTACATACCCTCCAGGGTAAGTTTTATTACAAGAATCGCTGGCTTTTCTGCCAAAAAAGAAACATGCTTTATATTTAGATGACAAAGTAAGAGAGTCAATGTTGTTTTTGTTCCTACTGCTATTTTTTAAATTATGGGCAATTTTTATAATTCTGATTTTTCCCCAATTGCCACCTAAAGCATTAACAGCAAATTGTCTCATCTTTTTCAATAACTGGCAATAAATTACACAATTTTTGTCAATAATGTTCTGATGGACTTTAATAAGTAATTTAGCCTATAGCTATATGTACAACTAATATAACTGTTCCAAATGGACCTGGGGCAATATGTCTTTTATTGAGTTGAGAAAACAGAACCATATTCTGTTTCAAGTATTTTTTCCATTTTTCTCTATGATATAAAATAATGATCATGTGTACTGGAACTCATAATTCAAATTTCTTGCTACCTATTGAATAGATAGTTAAGCCTAGGCATATCAGAGAGGACCAAACATTTGATTCAAGTGCATCACAACCCACTATGTAATTCCACAGGATATACTTGGTTCTTCCACTGAGTCTAACTGACTTCAAGATAGGGCCAATCAAGAAACAGGATAGCCCTTCTGTTCCTCCACCCTCCATATACTCGTGCAGAGCACACACTGGCTTCCCAGCTGGTCAGGTTCCCTCAACCTTGGCCCAAGGGCAATTTCCTTTGGCTTTGTCTGGTGGTTGTGATTCCTTCATTCTCTGTCTCATCTTCCCCTTCTCATAAAGCCTTTAAATACCTTCCACCCAAACATTTGTAAAAAGCATGTTTCATTAAGACTATTACAGAAAGGTTGGAAAGGAGAAATCATAGGTAGTATTATCACAAAGACAGCCTAACACAGTTACATCCACTTGTGTGTTTCAGGGAGTATGGCACATTGAAGCAATACAGGATAACACCTAACAGATTGAGTTCAAATACTGGCAATTGCACTTCATAGTTGTGTGACTTTGGGAAAGTTACTTAACTTCTCTGTAGCACAAATTCCTAACTGACAAAATGAAAGTCGTGGAGTTGTAAGGATTCAATGAGATAATGCACAAAAAGATTTTAGAATACTGCCTGTGAGCTGTGTAAGCATTTGCGGTTATCCCTACAGCAGTATTTTCTGTCTTTTTTCTCTACTACATGACTCTCTAATAACATAGTTGAGTATATAATATGCACACAAGGTTGTATTATGCTTGTTTCATTTAAGATCATAACAATTACCTCCCATGCTGTTTTATGGTTTGCATAATTAAAATTGTAATGACTGCATACTATTCTATCTAGTACAAGGGTTAACATTTAAATTGATTTCCCTTTCTCATTATTATAAATAATGTTATAATAAATATTTTTATGTAAATATTATTTTCCTTTAGTTAAAATGTTAATAAAGGCAAAAAAAAGACCAGAAGAGGGAATGTTTTTATATTTCTGAAGTGTCTTTCAGAATGGGATGTACAAATTTTTACCATCAAGAGCAAGAAAAGACCTCATGAAATTACTATATACATAACAGAATAGGATGCTATGATAAAAACAATATGCATTTTTATATTTACCATATTAAAATATTTCCATAAATTTAGTTTGATGGTTATATTTAATTTTGTGGCTGATATCATTAAGTATTTTGTCTGACTATCTACTGCACAGTTTAATACTTTCTTATTCATTACATCGTACTGTAGGACAGCAAACAGATGACCCTTTTTTCTTATTTTCTGGGAATGAATACCTTCTTCTCCTTACTATTTTTCTTTTTAATATTTTACTTATATGAGAATGTATGTTCTAGACAGTTGGCTCTATTTTTGTCGTTTATTTATAATAGTTCTAAATTTTTAGAGTCTTGGCAAATGATATTTTTTTAAGATGTCATATTAATTATGCAAAAATCCATATAAAACTCATTTTACTTTACATGAGGTATAAGTCTAATTGAAAAGTGTTCACCAGTTCATATTCTACAACAATTTACTGAAAACTCTTGTCTCCATTAGTTTGGTGAGAACTTTTTAACATATATCTAATTATCATGTAGAATGAAGTTGTGTTCATATCTTCTTTACTAGTGATCTGTCCATCCTCCTGTAAATGAGCCATTGCTTTAATTCTTTTGTTTTTGAATACATTTTAATATCTTATAGGACTGGAGGCAAACAACTCCTTTGCAGGAGGGACTTTTTAAGGTTCATCTTTTTTTTCTTTTAACTATGTGCTTGTGTTTTGTTTTATTATTTATTTGGGTATAATTCACATATAGTAAAGTTCACCCTTTTTAGGTATATAGTACTATACATTTGGACAAACTTAAATACTTCTATAACCACCGCCAACCCAGAAGGTTCTCTTGTGCCCTTCTGTAACTAGTTTTCTCTCCCTCCCTCAGGCAATCACTGGTTTGATATCTGAAACATACTCCAATCACTTCTCAGCCTTTTGGCTAAGATCAAGTGAAACATACTCTGACAGGACATAATCATCAAAACTAGTTTACTGTGATAGAACTAAGAATTAAATGTAAAAAGTGACTTAGATTCTGACAAATAAACCAAATTTAGCAAAATCAACTAGTACAACAGGCCACGAAACCACATATTTCATAACAAGCAGTCACACTTAGAAACACTGAGGTCACAGTAATGGGAAGCTTTTTACATAAATATGACAACAAAACTTAACTGATGACTAAAAAAATGAGTTATTCAGTATAGTCTTAGGAAAAATGAGAAGAGAGAACTGCATAAAATAGATTAAATTATTACCAGCTCACAAATTCTCTATGTAAGAGACTTAAAATGATCAGTTTGGCTCAACATTCCACAACAACTCATCAAAATGTCAGACAATTGTGCTAGAAAGTCAACTGATTTAATTGTGTACTCAGGTATTTTAATGAAAAAGTTTGGTCAGTTTAATTGGCAAGATTTTCTACCACAAAACTAATTTGATAATTTTTTTCCTTTCCATAATTTTTTCTATTGTTAAGACTTCGCCTCGTACAGAAGCACACATAACTACTTCTAATTGTGTATTCCTATTTTTTAAAAATTTTAGTTTCGTACATTAATTTTAAAAGGGCAGCTGTTTTATTTATTATGAATGTTGAGATTAGGGCTGGTTCTTCTTTAAATGAAGTCTTCTAAAATGAAAATGTGGAGATTTTATGTGTCATTTCTGGCTCTAAATACCAAAGTTTTAAATGTGCATATATTGCTTGATTCCTCTCTCGCTTCTAAGAATTTTTCTTAAAGAGATAATCGTATAAGTGGGACAAAATGAACGTAAAAGGATGGTAACTGTAGCACTGTGGTACTTTTTAATAGAGAAAAACTAGAAACAACTAAAATGTCCATAAAAGAGTTTATTAAGTTGTGTTAACATTTATACAGTCAAATGTGATAAGCTTATTTAAATATAATAAAGTTTTTTTTACATGGAAAGATATTTATGGCATATTATAAATTTTTCAATGATAAAATGCATGTACAGTATAATCTTATTTAGAGCGTATTAGATAAGAGTGTGTGTGTGTGTGCGTGTGTGCGTGTGTGTGCGCGCGTGCGCGCGCGCATAGGCATGCACATTCTGAGAGAGACAAACAGAAAGGCAAAGAGATACAGAAAACTTTTGAAGGACCTTAGCCAAAATATTAACAGAGGGTTCTATGTTAACTAAAAAGTGAGACTTTGGCTGATTTTCATTTGTCTTATTTTATTTTGTTTACTTATTATTTAAAGTTATTTTTCAGTTGAAATAAATAAAACAGGTAGAAGTGTTACCAACAAAGGAGACTCAGAATAAATAGCTGAAAACAATTTTAAAACCTGGAGGAATAGTAACATGATAATTAATCAAGGAGAGAAAATTAAGGAGGATGCGCTCGGGGCCATGGCTGGGTAGATGACTGCTATTCTATTTGCAGTTGCAATGTTCATTACCTCTACTTTTATCTACCAAATAACAAAACTCTAGTCCTCTCTCAATCTCTAATTCAAATCCTACCTCTCCCTTGAAGAGCTGACTTACTATGCAATCCACTTGTAAGAGCTCTCTTTTCTGAAATGAAGGCAAAAATAATGTTTCATTCCAAATCCAGTAATCGTGTTACTTCCTTGAATCACCTCCATAAGAGTATTTTCATCGGTCACTTAAGCAATACATCATTAAAATAGCTTCTACTTCTGGAGGGCTCTCCTTTTGCTAGGCCCCTTTTCAGGGCTTTATAGAGTTTTAATTCTTATTATGATCCTATGAGGCCGATTTTCTTACCTTACTTTTATGGATTAGGAAACTAAGTCTCAGAAAACCTTGTTAGAAATCACAGTGTCAGAACTGGAATCCAAACTCATTTAATAGTTCAAATCTCATTTTTTAATGACTGCAAAATATTGTACTTGCATGTATCTTCTGTTTTCCCCAATTAGATTATAATCTTAAAGATATATCTCTATGTTGTTCCTAGTCCCTAACCAGGTAATATTCAATTTTTTTTTTACCTATTATGGTACAATTGTTTTTGAGAGGAAAATACTTATTTTCTAAAACATAAATTTGTGTAACACTGCAGATAATATGGAAATGCATGAAGGAAAATAATTAACTCAATTATTTATTAGTGTCATATTTAAACTTTTGTTAAAGTTAATTATTCATTTTATTTAAGTCAATAATGTCTGCTCATTGGTTTATTTAAATAACTTGAGCTTTCCATAAATGAATTTCCTTCATCTTCTATTTCACAATGGGGACTCGGGCCAAGCCAAACTTTATGCCAACATCTACCATCAGATCTTGCTAAGCCAACAGTGATTATCCTTTACAGCATTAAACATAAAACAAAGATGCCTTAGAATTAGCCTGATAATTTTATTTCTCCTGTGGCACTGGATTACATTTAATCATTTATTATAATATAAAATCTTATTTCAGGGTATAGAAATATTTATTACAACTCAAAGGAAATACTGACCTTGGCTGTGCCTTAGCCAGTATTTATTCTCTTCTTCTCCCTGGTAAATAAATTTCAGTATTTACTTGAGCAGAAATCAAGATCTATTTACTATCAGTCTAAGACATTTCATTTAATACTACATCATGTGGTCATACATTATCCATTGATCAAAACTGTTAAAATGCTTTCTACCTCCAAAATCCTAACTATGGTTCAAAATTAATTCTCTCTTTCATACACACACACACTCTCTCAAACACATCAAGCTGGTTGTTAAGAGAAAGGACAGTAAAATATACATTTAAAGTATTTCTTTATTACACATCTCTTTTGTCCAGACTTCAGTTTGCTCTCTGGCCAAAGAAACAGGAGTGTTTCTTTTGCAGAGCAATGGTAGAATACTCAGCTTCCTGACAGTGAGCAAAACTTTATATTTAGAAGAATCATCGTCTTGACAATACTCCTCGCCTTGTTTTGAAGCCCTGGACTGAGTCCTCTAGTTGCTGGGAGGGTGTGTGTGTGTGCGGGGGGCTGCCTTCATGCAGGGAGAGAGGCTGAGTATCTTGCTTTAGGAAGCATTCTTTCTGACATGAGTAAGAGATCCAGACTCTTATATCACCCATAGAAAACTATCCTTCCAGCAAATATCCTGCAGTTCTTATACCACAGTTTCCATATGTATATTCTAGTATTAAATGATTAAGGGGAAAAAGCGATACCATGGAGAAGTTTAGCTGTGCCTATTCTCATGGATGAGCATGCAGCAAAGCAAACAGATGAGTTTGGATAAATGAAAATCAATACACTCGAAAGGCTTCTTTCATTCAATTGATTCAAGCTCAATGGGTAATAGCACAGCAGAATATGAAATGGTGTTAATGTGGCCCTGCCATAAATTCCATTTACAGGAAATACAGTAACTAAAGTGGATAAAAGCATGAGGGGATTTAATGAACCATAATGAACTCTTTACCATGAACTTTTATAAATGCCTTTAATATGGTCTTATCACCATACCATTTGAACTTTCAATGAGGCAAGATAACCCTTTATGGTATGTATATTATTTTTCAAAATCTGAGAGGTCAGAATGACAAAACATTATTCTTATCTTCAGAGTTAAGAAACATGGAATGTAGCGCTGGAAGAATCTTATTTATAGAGAAGAAATGCAAGTCACCAGGGGCATCATTTATTGCTCAGGATCACAAAGCAACTTGGCGGTCAAGCATTCACCAGAACTCAGGCAATTCACAACCCAGTTTGCTTTTCCTCTTTAAGTCAGTTTGGAGATGATGGAATGACATGTGTGCAGACAGTTCGCAATGCCTAGGGAGGTTGTGAGAGGGAAACAAAGCCGCAAGAGTCCAGTCAGCTGGTTCCTAGATCAGATTCTCTCACTACAGCTAAAACTTTTTGAAATTCTGGTACAGGAAAAGGAAAGGACCTATATATTCTTTGAACTAGCGAGTCCATTTCTGGGAATACAAACTTGCAAAACAGTCTCACATGTATACAGATATAAATCTAGATGAGGATGCTCATTTTGGCATTGTTTACAATAGCAAAATTTATAAACAACATAAGTGACCATCCATGTTAAATGATTATAGCACATCTATACAATAAATTACAATAGAGATGTTCACAATGCATTTTTAGGTATGAACAGCCAGGTCCATAAATAAAATAAGAGACAGAATGATACTATTTATATAAAAAAATAAAAACTTTTTTCTGTGTTTCTGATATATCTCTCTATTCTGATTTTCCCACCACATCATACTTCTGGATATGGAGACAAGGGAAAGTTCTGGGGAGTAGAAAAATTGAGTGTGACCTTGTAAAACTGGGAAAGTGTATTTTAGTGGCTGTATTCTTTTGGTAAAAATGATACTTCATTATTATGTAACATAATGCCTATGAATATGGTCTTTGGAAGTAGAAAGCCTGAAATCTGAATTCTATCTCTGTTTCTTACTAGTTGTTTGATCCCAGGAACAACTCTTCAATCCCTAGCCCTCTTCCCTAGCCTCCAATCCCTAGTTTGCTCCTCTATGAGAGTGATGATAACCATCCCTAAAGTTTAGATGTAAAAACCAAATAAGTTATTATTATTATTATTATTATTTTGAGAGAAAAAGAGAGCATATGCAGGTGTGTGTGTGTAGGGAACAGGCAGAGGGAAAGAGAATCTTAAGCAGGCTCCACGCCCTGAGATCATGACCTGAGCCAAAATCAAGAGTCAGAGGCTTTAAACAACTGAGCCACCCAGGCGCCCCAGGACTAATAAATTATTAAATGCAAAACACCAAACACAGTATTTGGCAAATAGCCCCCAACAAATGGTCACTTCTATAATTGTGGTTATGTTTATAAAAATTCAAATTAAATAGAAAAGTACCAAAACAAAGTAAAAATCAACTAAATTCAACCAACTAGAGTTTACCTCTGTTATTTGATGATGTTTCCAGAAAGCTCTACAAATATACGTGCTTTAAAAAAAGGTATTCATAAAGTAGTATATAACCTACTCTTTTGATTGACAATATTCTGTAGACTTTCCCTATGTCTATATAATAAGCTATATCTATATCATTTTAACATCTGTAACTGTATTTCATTGGATACCTGCATTTCCATAATTTATTTAATCAATCTCTTATTGGTAGACATTTATGTTGGCTTTAATTTTCTCTATTCTAGACTTGACTACAATGAACAATCTTGTGCAAACACTTTCTTATATGTGTGCAAGTGTCTGAAGGAGGGGAATTTTAATTAATGGGAATACCTGGGTGAGACGGTATTCCTGTCCTGTCAGAGAGAACGATATAAACTTGAGTCGAGGGGAAGAAAAGTTCCCAAGGGGAACAATGAAAAGTTTAGTTTCAGTCTTTAGGCCATGGGAAGTCACTGAAGCTTTTTGAACAAAGCACTAACATGATCAGAACTAGGTTTTAGGGCAGTTAAACTGGATGCTGTGGGGAAGTTGGATGCAAGGAGGTAGAGAGGAAAGAAGTGAGAGCCGTTAGGAGGCTACTGCCACAGAACAACGGTGAGTTAACAAGAGCTCAGCAAGGGTGATAGTGGTAGAAATGGAGAGGGACAGGTTCCAGAGACCCCACAGATGCACAAGTGACAGGAGGGCTTTCTTTGCAACATACTGGGGTCTTAGGCAGCAAGGAGGGTGCTGAGGCAGGCTGGGGTAAGCTTCTAAGTGCAGTTTCTGTGTCTGCGTCAGCACAGGGGCCCAGGGAGAGGTCTGGTAGGCTGTTCCCCAGACTGCTTACAGTGGTACCTCTGGTGGTAAAATTTCAGATGGTTTTCTTATTGCTCTTTATGTTTATCTGCAATTGAAAATTTGTATAGTGAACATGTATATCTTTATTTGGAAAGTAGCTATATATGCTTATTCTATAAACATCTTAACAATAGGGATATATGTAAAGTGAAAAATAAAAGGATTCCCCTCACCCCCATTTCTTACCAGACATTTTTAAGATCGTAACTGTTAAGAGTTTGGAGCTTCTGGGCACTTTTCCCATACATTTTCATATATGTGAAAATACACATATATTGTTTTTATAAATATGAATCATTCAAAATATCCAGTGCTTGCCACTTCGTTTTTTCCAGCCTCTTCTTTTCAGTGGTACAATGTGTTCCATAGTGTGGGCCTGGGTGACTGAGAGAATAGCAGCATTCTCAACAGATGTAAGGCAGTAGACAAAAGAGGTAATACTGGAGGGAAGGTGAGTAGTTAGTGGTAGATATTATGAGTTGGAAGCCTGAGGTGGGCAGTTCAAAATGAAGGCATGAAGTTAGAAAAAGAGATATAGTTTTAAGAGACAGATACACAGAGAGATAGTTGAAGGCAAAGAAGGAATTCAAGTTATGAAGGGAAACCTGATAACCAAGACTCAAGTAGTATTTGTAGAGCCTCATAATATGTCCAGCAGTGTGCTGACCTTTGACCCCAGGGAACAATGCCTCCTAGTCAGAAGGCTTGACCTGGAACTTTCTGCTACTCCCAAATGCTACATAAACCTCAAGTTCCATGAACTTCTTGAAATAGGTTAAGTTGCAAAATGTCCATGGAATTCATATTATTTATAGAGTCCTTTTATGCTCCATAGAATAATGTCCTATGACTTATTTTTTCAAGAAGTACTTCAGAGAACAATACAAATTTTCTTTCTAGTCTAAACTTCTGTGCATAAAAGTTCCTTCCCAATTAGTCTCAACCAACTTTTCCAATCTTATTTCCAGCCACTTTGCCCCATAAACTTTGCCCATAATTCTCCAAACATATAGTGACCAACCGACCGTTCCAGTTTGTCCAGGACTAAGGGGATCCTGGGATATGAGATTTCTATTTAAAATAAGATACAGTCCCAGGACAAATTAATTATTTGCCTGGGACAAAAGGGGCTCCCAGGATGTGTGACTTTAGTGCTAAAAGCTGGAAGTCCCTGGCAAACTGGGACAAGTTGATCACCCTACCAAATACGAGAGGCCCTTTTGTGACTTCTGTGCCCTCTCATACGCTATTTCCTTTGTCTGGACTGTCCTTTGAGTCCTTCCTTGTCAGGTGAATCTCTATTAATTTTCCAAGAGCCATCCCAATTGCCTGTAGGGTTACTTTTGCTCAGCTTTCCTAGGTGGACTTATTTGATTCCTTTCTTTGGATCTTTGTTGGTGATCTCCATAGCTGTGTGCCTCACCAACATGACCTGACTCTCCTTTGTGGACTTCACCTTCCGTGGTTTGGGTGGATGTGACCCCATCCATCTTCAGGGGTAGGTTCTGACTGGCTTAAGCCAATCCATGGATCCCATTCCTGAAGCATGGCAACTGTTCAGACAAAGGCATAGGAAAGAGTGAGAATCCTAAAATTTGTGGAGAGCTACCAGATGCTTCCTTTTGTGGCACCTGGATACGAAGTCTGGAATAGCTGATGGTACTTTTGTAGCCACAAGGGTGGTGTCAAGAGTTAATGGGAGCCACCACTAAGCTTGAGATGGTACCTTGTATTAGTTTGCTAGGGTTGCCATAGCAAAGTACCACAGACTGGGTGGTTTAAGCAACAGAAATTTACTTTATTACACTTTGGAGGCTAGAAGTATGAGGTCAAGATGTCAGCAGGGTTGGTTTCTTCTGAAGTCTCTCTCTTTGGTTTGTAGATGGATGTCTTCCCTCTGTGTCTTCACATGGTCTTCCTTCTATATATGTCTATGTGTTAATCTCTTTTTATAAGATACCGGTGAGATTGGATTAGGACTCACCCATATGACCTCATTTTAACTTAATCTCCTCATTAAAGCCCCTATCTCCAAGCACAGTCACATCGTAGGTACTAGGGGTTAGGACATCAACATATGAATTTTGGAACACAATTCAGCCCATAACGTATGCATATTATAGAAGGCAGAGAAGAAAAACCGGGACCTGTGTCTTACTTTTGAACTGCCTTGGATCAGAAATATCTGTTTTAGCTATGTAAGTTAATAAATTAACTTTGCTGTTTGGGGTACCTTGACTTTTAATTTTACTTTGTGTCACTTGCATTGAAATATACTATTTAATACAGCCTCATCACATTTTTTTTGGCTATATAGCATTTTCACATAAAACTATAATACTTTGTTCAGACGTCGATCTACTGCACTTGGTTGTGTGTAGACTTCTTCCTGCAAGGACTCTGTTATTCATATCTCTTATCTCCAGTCCCTTAGACAGACCTTGTGATGCTTGTCAAATGAATAAACACTGATTATCATTTTGAGGAAGAAGCCTGGAAGAGTAAGACTAAGAAGCACTCTTCTCAACCTTCATTTTATTCATTTTATTAACTTTTTGATTAGTATTTTCTGGGCCATAACCTTAAAATGGCTATAATTAAATCACTGAGCTTTGATCCCAGCATTATTAAAACCACCACTGGGTTCTGGAGACAAAGTACCTGGGATAGCAGCAATTAGTAGCATGGGAACTTTTAAAGTGGTAGAATAATGGGCAGGAAGAGCAAACATGATTGAGTACTGTGTTTATAGAAATAGCAAATGTGCCTTCCCTATATTTTGCATAATAAAAAAAGGAGAGAAGAGAAACTTACAATTATCTTTTTGAATTGTCAAATATATATGTAATTTTAGATGCCAAAGTTTAGAACAATGGTGAATAATATGCTCACAGAAATAGCATAAAGGTATTCAGTAAAAACGCAGAAGTACACATGAAGATGTATGTTAAAGTGCATTTTTAAAAAAGGTATTTTTTTTTTTAAATCAGAGCACAATCACAGGGAAGTGCTGCACTTTCCAGGGAAAATGTAGTTCCCCCAGGATTTTGCTTTTTCATTCCAAAGCCAGATAAAAGAATACTTTTACTCTTCTCTTTCTCACCTCCCTAGCTCATATGGAATAGAGATTAATTCCTGAATGGCATTTCACCATCATTTACTGTGTTAAAATGTCATGAACTGTTCTTCTTCAGTGTATATGTTCTCTGAGCAATTACCTTCATGTGCTCTTCCACTGAAGGTAAGTTTGGCTTTAATCCACAAAACTCTTTTACTACATCTTACAAGGAGCTATTTCAACATCTCAAACCATTAACTTAAAAAAAAAAAAGTCAGCTCATCTGTTACGAGGTTGAACTAAACGTATGACTTTTTAAAATCATTGATGCTGAGTCCAGTTACTCCTTTATCCTTTGTTTTCAGGAGCCAGAGAAGGCCACTCTTGTGCCCTGAAAACCTTCTGATATCCAGCATGCATCATGAGACTGCTCTTCTGGGCTATAGTTCTTTTGGCTACACGTGGGAGTGTACTTGGGGGCCAGAAGGAGGCCTGGGGAAAAGGTGGACCTTTTTTTCAGGAGAGAGATGCATGTGGGGCAGATTTGGCCATCTGTTCCTGAGAAAGAACCACCACTGGTGAAGAAAGGAGGGGTGTCACTGGATCAATGCCACAGAATCATACAGATGGATACATTTGCATGAAAATAACTCGTGATGATTTCATACTATTTTTTCTTTTAAGTTTCTTCTGGATGATTTCCTCAGAATTCTGCATCACTTTGAGAATATATACATGATAAAGCACTTTAAATTCCCTACATTGAAGACATCTTCAAAAGTTTTATTAATTGCTAAGCCAATTTTCAGGTTTAATATATTTTTGCTAGCATTCTTTAAAAATATTTTTTTTCCTTTGACATTTCATATTTTTCTTAATGATAAAATGTTGCTGAATCAACATTTAATATCTGATATTTTAAATCAGATATTAATAAAAGTTAACATTTTCTTTACAGCCTCTACCCTTCCCTTTATCAATGGATCTCCCATTAAGATCTTCCTTTCCTTATCCAATCAACTTATACTTGCTTACTAGAAAAATTCTCCCAAAGCACAGTACCAATTTTGCAAGTTTCCTGCCTCCAAAATGATATACATATTTTAAAAATGTAAATAACACATACATAATAGAAAAACAATAATTACTAAAAATGTGATGGATATTCACCATATTTCTACACCAGGATATCACTTCATACATTTAGCATGCATCATTAGCACAATTCACAAATACATTCTAATTTGTTTATAAGGATCTTCAATTAGATAAGCTATTATTCTTGGCAATCTCCTACATTTTAAAGTCATCATTCCCTAATGAGAAAGTTGAGCTAATTAAAGGCATAGCTGTCAGTACCCATGTCCAAAATTTCTCATCATTTCTTACTCTAAAAATATCATGTATATGTGTATACATCATATATATATTTATACAAAGGAAATAGTTGCATCTACAGGCTATTTAATTTATGGCAAAAATTCTTATTTTAAAAACATCCCAAATCATAATTTGACTGAGGGTTTTATTTTGCTACTTAAATTCAGATTGATGAATACATACTGTGTGAAGACAATATTATTTTAACAACTTTTCTGGTATTATTGTGTGCTTCTATAAAACCTTTCATTAAAAATCATGATCTTTAAAACTTTCTACTTATTTTTATGAGGACACACACTTACTTGAAATGGCTACATGTGACTTTCTCACTCTGATACTTCAATACTCCTAATAAGGCCAGGTCAGGATGACCAGCAGGTTTGGAGTAGAAAAATGCCCATTAATATTTTAATGAATTATTTTATGAAGTGGAAGTCTGTTACCTATTAAACTCTAATCTCATTCCGAATACCTATTAATAACTTCCCTAAAATTTCACATACTCTTTTGTTCCCTCTTCCCCACTCCTCAATAATCTAGACAGTTTATACAGGCATAGCCATATTGATTCAATTACCTATTACATGTGAACCATAATATGTGAAAGTGTTCCCACTTTCTTTTGCAAAAGGACCTTCTCAATGTGAATATTTGAGTAGAGAAATTGTGTATGCTGCTCATTGAGAAGACTATTTAATAACTAGATATAGAATGGGTTGGATAAGCAAGGAATTGGATAAAGGGCAACTCAACAAAAACAAGAGTGAGGAGACCATTAAAATGATCCAGTTGAGTATTTACCATGTGCCGGGCCCTCTGATGCTTTACACAAATTGACTAAATGTTCTTCACCATCCTATAGGTAATTCCCATTTTACAGATGAGAATACAGAGGCAAAGAGAGGTTAAGTAACTTGCCCACAGACACACAGATGGTTAAGTGGCAGAGTCAAATTTCAATTCAGATGGTCAGGCACTGAAGAAATGTCCTGTTTTCACAAACATGTGGTTTATTTTTCTACATTAGAGCTTTTGTATTAATTAATATATAAACATATCACCTTGCGAAAAATGATCACAGTCTTCACAGGCTGGAGAGAATGTGGTTTAGATTTCTTATAAGATCACTTTTCCATAGAGGAGACTTTTCTGGGACATAAGGCATTTAGTTGGTTATGAATTTGGGCTCATCTTTCCAATTCAAAGTGTGAAAGCTCCCGGTATCCATACAAATGAAAAGATCAATTTATCTGATTTTCTCTAAAATGAAGTCCATTATTCTATCTTACTATTCTGTCAGTGTAGAGAAAAGGCACAGAAATACTTCTACTCTTTATGTTAAACAATTTATGTAAGTCCCACAATATTCATCCAAGTTAAATAGAGACACAAACCATAAGGCTACATCATTCAAACCCTAAAACAAGCCGATCCAACCAGCTCTACTGGAGGGAGGATGAGGGAGCAGCAGAGGGAATGTGATCAGTCATTCCAAAACCATCTGATCAGAGTGAAAAATTCCATTAAGTTATTTTATTAGGTCAAGGCTATATCTGAGTGGTCTTTTCAGAGACAGACTTAGCTTAGCTAGCTGAGCTGCTCAGCTGGCTAGATGCCCTTCAGTGCAGGTACAACCTGAGCATATAGACAAGCCAACACTTCTGCCTCATCAAGTCAACTGAAGCCCCAGGCATCTGCCCTACTTCTACCCCCTTTACTACCCAGGAACCCAGGAAACCTCATACCAAGTCCAGCAACTGCGGCTTGCCAAACCTGCTTCTTAGAGCTGTTCTTGCGAACTCTGGCCTCCTGGCCTCTCAACTCTGCCTATCATTCTTTGCCATATACTATGTGTGATAGTAAAATAGACTCTAAATATGAAATAAGAAACTTGGTCATTATTATTATTCTTGTGTCATCTTGACAAGTCACATGATCTTACTGAATTTAGTTTTGACACCTAAGAAATGGTTATCTCCAAACCACAGGGCATTCATAAAGTGTCTTTCTTTTTCTCTTAAAATAGCTTGAGTTGTTTCTACCTATTATGTGACTCTTGCTTGAATTGCATCCTTTTCTAAGACATGGCTATAACAATGTTAAAAATGTTTTATAATATGTTAAATACAACGCCATGTATTATTTTTATTGCTTTGTCTGTTTTCCTGGTTAGCCAACTCCTCCAGGAAGATGGGTCTTCCGATGGCTCACCCTTGGCCTGATACTCACCTCTATGGAAATAGTACACATCTATTGTAGTCAGAGTGAGCCCTTAGACCAAAACACTATCTCTAGGTGAAAAATGCACCCAAGACCACTAACTGCACTCCCACAGAAATCACAGAGCAAAGATATTAGAAATGCTCACTAATTCCTCTCCAGCTAACTGAAAAAAAAAAAAAATCCCCCCAAACCCCTAGATTCATTTTCTTTTCTAATGTAACTGGCAAACACCTGACTCTTACCTGCTAGGCCCCCACTTTTTTTTTTAAAGATTTATTTATTTATTTGAAGGGAGGTGGGCAGAGTGATAGAATCTCAAAGCAGACTCCCTGCTGAGTGCAGAGCCTGACATGGGGCTTGATCTCATGACCCTGAGATCATGCTGAGCCTAAACCAAGAGTTGGATGCTTAACCTACTGAGCCACCCAGGCGCCTCTGTGCCCCACTTTTAATAAGGTGTTTTTATCTACAGTCTCAAAATGAAGAGTTTAAAATATATCTGCATCAGTCAGAAGTTTTCTGAAAAACATAATCTACTTTGAGAGTTTTCTAGTAGTTCTTGACTTGCCTTTAAACACATCACATCATACACAAGGTATTTCCATGCCCACTGTTGGAGGATGAGAGAAGACCCAAACCCTACTCTTTTTTTTTTTTTTTTAAGATTTTTGTTTATTTATTTGACAGAGAGAGACACAGCGAGAGAGGGAACACAAGCAGGGGGAGTGGGAGAGGGAGAAGCAGACTCCCTGCTGAGGCAGCATTTTACAGTCTAAAGAGCACTCTCATGCAGCTTATCTCATTGGGGATGCACGGCAACCATGTGATGTTGTCATGACATTGCGCAGATGAGAAAACTGAGGCTCAGAAACAAGATGTTCTTTGCTCAGGTGACCCTCACTGGTTGAAAGGAAGAGCCCTGACTCCAGGTCCAGGTGAGCACTCCCCTTTTGGTCCCACTCTGCCTTCACTTATGGCTGCTCTGGGGTCTGCAAGTAGAACTGGTTGGGAGTCCCTAGCTTGAATGAGCAAAAACATGAAGAGAGAGCAGCTACTGACTGGGAGGTCCTACACTGATAGGACTCAGTTGTGACTTTTGTCCCCAATTTGATTCAGAGGCCAGCTCCATGTAGCAAGGTTTATGAATAAAATAGTTTGGTTTTCTAAGAATTCTGAGTCAACTTAACTTCTGTCATCTAATGTTTTACTAACTTTTCTTCTGCATTTTTGTATTCTCTCTTGCTTTGACAGTAGAGAAAATTTGTTATAAAAGATGTTTCGAGGTTTTTTTGGGGTCACTTTATTGTCATGGCTGAATGAAGTTAGGTAGCTAGGTGGAATAATTGCACACAACACAGACTATTTAGCCCATGTGATTCACTTTCTTGAACACTTCTTTGTGTAATCATCCTCCTGGTAAGAGTATGAAAGCTGGGATTTCCTTTTCAGGAAGGGGGAAAAAGAAGTAAGTTTATCTGGGGGTCAAAATCTAACTATTTTTTAAATAACTACCATAATCCCACTCGTTCCTTCAGCCTTCTCTGATCTCTGTCTTTTGACAGGCTCCAGGCAAACCCTCTTCTCAGCTCTCATAGCACTTTACTCATGCATTCCTTGTAGTATGTTCTGCTTTATACCATGGGTCTCTATGTGCCTCTTATTTTCCCTTCTAGATTCTAAACTCCCTAAGGGCAGACAGTCTTACTTATCTTTGCATCTTCCATAGCACCAGACAGATTATTCAGTCAATAAACATGCATTGACTAAGTGCTTGAACAGTTGTGAATAGATTCAGATGTTAACCAAAAATTCTTGGAGGTGAATTTTAAAGAAAGTATTGATTTAATCTTTTCAGATGGATACAACAGAAGTGGTATAATCTAATTTACAATGAAGGTCAGTTAAAGCATAGTTCATGCTTTCCTAATTGACTGTCTGTTTAGTTAAACCTAAAATGACAAAGTAAGTTTCATTATCAGACCTTCACAGTGGAAATGTGTATTCTTAAAGAGGATAAAGATGAATGGCTATGATTCTCATGTGGTTTTATCCATCCCCTCACCCTGTTATTTTGACCACAGTGGCTTTGCCCAACACTCTCTTGCCCGTTAATATAATCAGATAAGTGTCATCAGGATTAAGAGGGAAGTGTAAGCAGTAACTTACAAACAAATGGCCACTCCCATAGACCATAATATTTACTCTCCAGATAGAGACTTCTGTTCCCAATTGTATGTAAGTATCAAAATCTCAGCTTATTTTAATGAATTATGTGTATTATTATGTAATGAATTAATAGAAATAATACAAAATCTCATAGCCACAATAAGAGTACTAATCGAGCAGTTAGGTATTTTGTACATTTTTAATGTAACGATTTAGTTCTAGTAAATGTTCTAAAATTTTGTTATGGGATTGTCTTAGGGGAGGGCATCAGATTGAAGAGGAGATAGCCAGTTGGCTTAAAGCTGCATTTACAAAGCAAGCGTCATGCTTCTGCTTCGATTATATATCTATTTGAGGAATTTCTGGGACAAAGGCTGAAGCAGACTATGAGAAGGCCTTTCACCACCATAGACATCCAAAGCTCAAGGTCTGTAGCAGATGTGTATCAGAACATGCTCCTTGTTCCAAATCTGAGTTGACTTCCAAAAGCCTTAGTTATCCTGAGTAATATTAGCAATACTAGTAATGAGTGGTGTTATTGCTTGTTGGAACTGTGTATTTAGAAGCATATAACTAAAATCTTCTGTCAACATAAGTGATTCCAAAGGCAACCTGGATTTAGGGGCACTTTGTTGATGCTTAGATGTGGGCAATAGAATTCACTGATGAAATGCTGCTCATTTCATATGCCTCATAGAGTCACTTAATTGTAAGTTTATGGCATGAATCCCTTATTGTGATTTTATTGTCAATCAAAACCATGGTCATGTAGAACATTAGTGAATGTGGGACAGTATTTTAGCATAGGGAGGGTGAAAACACTTTTAAATTAAGTAGACCAATTCACTACACTTAAAACCTTATAATTTCTTAATTAAAAATGAGTCTCATCTTGCCAATAAGAAATATATTAAAAGCTTACTATTAAGAGACTGATTCCTTCAGGTTACTAAAGATATACTCTTCCCTCTCTCTTCTTTCTCCTCCCTTCTTTTTCTCTTCTCTCCCCTTTCTCTTATCTTTCCTTCCTCCTCCTTTCCCTTCTTCCTTTGATCTCACTTAATTTACCATCTCTATTCCATAAATAACTCTATTCCGTAGTTTATTTTACAGGCTGGGAAACTGAAGTTCAAGTCTTGTTTCTGAAATATTAGGCTGAAAATTTCATTTCCAGTTTGAAATTAATAATCCAAATGGCACTGGACAAATCGTTTTGTATCAGGGCACTTTGAAAAGTACCCATGGATTTCAGGTTCTACATAATGAAGTAGTTGGGTCTAAGTTTAATTTAGTGTCCACGTGTTTATTTTTTATTTTATGATATGGAAAAATGAAACACATGGGGAATTTTGTCCTCAAAATAAATAAAATATCCTGCAGAGTATTATGATATTTAGCTGAAAAGAATTCCTGCCCATGTTCTTAAGGTATTGTTTTTCATTTTTCTAATGTCTTTGGGCCTATTGGAATCCTGAGCCTCTTTTGCAACAAGGCACAATTAAATCACTATTGACTCCCTTTTCCATATCTCTAATAAAAAGGGGGGAAGGTGAGAAAATACATTGGTCCTTGCCAAAGAAACCTCCCCTGCATGTATTACCATGTATTACTGTCCCTTTCCTGAGTTCACTACCTTACAAAAGGCTTTGAATCAGCTCACAGGCTTGTGTTTTTATCGGAAATCTACACATAATTTTACAAATGGAGTCAAGAGAGGTACATTAGATTAAATATTGATTTAAATGTAAATCCATCCATCCCTTCTAGCATTTGGGAAAAGCAGAAGGGCATCAGGTTTGTTGCAAGTAAGGCCACTTCTACACAAATGATTAAAGTGGGGCATGACTATGCAAGCTAAGGGCAGCCAAAATCTGGGAGTGCGATCTCTGGGCCTAAACCGAAGACATAGGGAGGAATGGCCTTATTTTTATTTTTTTTTCTTTACCACTCCCATCATCCTTTTGGAACACGAGTTGTGTAATATTTTTAGATAGGGAAAGATAGGGAAATTGACAGGGTTATACAGGGAGTCTGAAAGCCCAGATGCAATTCCTAGCACTACTGCTGCCCAGACATGAGTAACTTCCCCTCTCTGTCCTTGATTTCCTCAGCTCTTACTAACGGTAATCATCTCTTCCTAGACCACTTCATGATGCTCTGTAGGGACCACATGAGTTCACGAGAGTGTAAGTGTTGTTGGGATGATAGAGGGTGGAGAAGAGCACGTTTCATTATCTATAGCACAGGATAATACAATCTGCAAAATAATGGTTTACTTCTTTGTTTTACTTCTGTTCTTTGTGGTTATTATCATCAAACATGATTCCCTGCAAAGAAAGCTCTCCTGGCTTCCTGGACAACCTTTAAAACAGTGTATTTTACGGTAAATCTTAAAATTATACAACTTAATCAGCACATAATAGGCTCATCAGACATGTATGCCTACATTAACCCTGCCCTCAGTTCCCTTGTGATTAATAAATGAGAGGAATAAACAGAAGAATAATGTTAAAAGGCTTTTAGTTTGCCAAACCCTAATACATCCATGAACTTACTTGATCCACATAATAACATCATCAGGTAGTCAAGGAAGAGATGATTACCTTCACTGGGAGCTGAGCAAACTGAGACTCAGAGGCTAAGTGACTTACCAGTCAGCAATGGAGCTAAGAATCAGTTTATCAATTCCCTAAATAACTCTATTTCCCTGTCTACTCCTGCCTGGATCCCTAATCTCCTGGCTGCACAGGACATAATGAGACTTTGATCATCCTAGGGGAGGGTAACCTTATAGCCCCAAGACCTTAGTAATGCAGAATCAATACATATGTGAAAATGAGTGCAAAAGAAAAAGGGTTGGGGGTTACAGTAGGGGGTGTCAAGAAAGTTCAGATTTATACAATAAATACTACCTCCTCTCACCCATAAGTTAATGTATTTTTGCAAATATGTGCATGGCATACTTGTTATGACAGTCTTATTGAGACTTGGGAACAGAGTGGGAGAAAAATCAATATAGAACTAATGCTCATGACTTATTATATTGAGAAAGATTCTGAGGGACCACCTAGGTTCAGTAAAAAATTGTGATTTGATTTGTTTGATAATGTCTGCTAATCATGTGGCATAGCAATAGGGAGCCCAGAAAATAGTCTACAATAGTGGCTAGAAACAAGGTCTGGCTGACAGAATCTGGCCTGGAGAGATGCCTTATTTGGAGTGTCCAGTGTTTCAAATATTTTTTTTTTTAATTTAAAGACCTTTATACTCTCCAGAACTCCCACAGTCTCCACCACCCCCTACTTTTTACCTTGAGCACCTCAAACGTTTACTGACTTCTGAAGGCATTTTGGTTTATGATCTTGATCTATATGCCAGATTACTTGGTCTGGGAATGAAAGCAGCTTGAATCCTGCTACTTTCACAGCCTTATTTTCCATTAATTCCTATAACAGAACCCTCTTCTCTGGCTTGACTTCATCACTGTGCAGTTTATTCTTACAGAAGTTAGGCTCCTGTTCCCTACTAAATAATATCTGAGTCATTCTTCAAAGCCAAGTTAAGCCCTCTGTCTGTGTACAATTCTTCACCATTTCAGCTCAGAGTGATCATTTCCACTTCTAAACAATTACAATATTCATTATCACAAACTTCATCCTTGTTCTTAACCTATACTGTGTGGCAGTATTACTTAACCTGCATAATTTATATGTGCATTGTATACATTATATTATATAGAGAGAGTTTGACTTACATATAGACTGTAAGATATTTATAGAAATGTCAACTTCTCTGTCTTCCTCATACCTGACATTTATAGTATATGCTTATAAAATGGTTGTAGAATGAATGATTAGATAAACAAAGGAGTAAGTATGTGAAATAACATACTGTGCTTTAGAAAGAGTAAATTGAAGAACTATAGAGTATACTAATTCTCATAAGTTTTAGTCTATGGTTCCAGTTAAGAATATATAGAGATACATATCCCATTTTCTATAAGAACTACACCCAAAGTAAAGAGATACAGTTGACCTTTGAACAACATGAGTTTTAACTGTGGATGTCCACTTATACACTGCACTGTACATGCACTGTCTCTTCTTCGTAGTTTTCTTAATAATATTTTATTTTCTCTAGCTTACTTTATTGTAAGAATATAGTCAATAACAGATATACAAAATATGTGTTAATTTTTTATGTTAGTAGTAAGGCTTCTAGTCAACAATAGGCTATCAATAAAGTTTTGGGGGAGTCAAAAGTTATACATGTATTTTTAACTATGCAGAGGTCAGCACCCCTAGCCCTGCATTGCTTAAGTGCAACTATATAAACTGTAATGTCCTAGGAATTTCCTTTATATAGAAGACCATAGCTTCACTGAAGAGATATTCTCATCTCATCTAGAATTCTTTGGAACTTTGTTTTGAAGGACTTTCGAGATCTGCTCCTGAGGGCACCTAGTGATAAAATATCTACAATTTCTCATTTATTAAGCTTCTACCAAGGGTCAAGAATTTTAATAAACTGTATCATTCAATCCTCACAATTACTCTGTAAGGCTGCTCTTATTATCTCTATTCTACAGATGAACAAACTGAAACCAAGGTGAATAACCTACTAAGATCATAGACTATTAAGTCTCTTTCTGCTTCCAGACTTAAAGGGGTCCAATGCATATTAATGAATATTGGTGTAAGAGTCTAGATTCTTTCTTCTATCCTTATATTAAAGAGAGTTTTTTTTCCTAGTCCCAGAATATCTTATTTAGTTTCTTTCCTTCTTTGCCACATGCATAAGCAGTGTGGCAAATGGCCTTAACACCTATTTGCCTGCACACAAAATCCCTTAGCCATGGAGAACCACGGACAACTGGTGTCACTGCTCATGCCCTTAACAACAGAGCCATGGTCAGATGTGATGCTCCCCTCTGAAAAACCTTGAAATGGTTCTACATTGTCTTAAGATGATCAACAACCTTCTTTGATTTCTTGGTATACTTCTAAATATTAGAATTGGGAAAGAGGCAGGTGCCTAACTGAAAGTGTTGAGTGGATTACATCTATTGTCACTGACTATTTACTTGCTTGCCTTTTGAATTTGAGGTGGTGTTTGAGGTCTCTCTATTGCCTTGTCTATGCTTGTTTATATACACACAAGGCAGCATTCTCTCATGTTGCAATAAATATTGTTTTGCTTTTCTGTTCTACCTCTCTCTACTTGTTCCTTGCAAACATACCCTGCTCTACACTATGACACATGACCCACTAGGCTTACTTAAAACACATTATCGTAACAGTACGTGTAGAATGTTGTGTGTGTTTGTGTGTGTGTGTGTGTGTGTGTGTGTGTGTGTGTGTGTGTGTGCTGCAGCAAAAATAAAGTTCTCATTTTAATAAAACAGGTGGTAGCATACCTTTAAGGGTTGCTGGTGCCCCCATGTGCCTGATACACTATTTGCAAGGGCAAAGGTCAACAACCTGAACTTGGTGTTTAAGATTCTTCACAATTTGAGCTCAATAACTTTCTAATCCTGCTTCAACTGCTCATCTTCCTTCCCCAGTGTCAGGTTAGATTGACTTAAACCTTGTTCTTTGTTTCTCATCCTCTATATCTGTGATTCTGTTTCTTTTCTTTATTTTTTTATAAAAGTGCTTATTGTCATGTTAATGAGGTGACTTTGCAACACATCTTTTGGTTACCAGGAGAATCAACTTTTTTTTTTTCCAATTCTTTTTTTTTTGTTGCTGTTAAGATTTTATTTATTTATTAATGAGAGACAGAGGGAGAGGGAGAAGCAGATTCCCCGCGGAGCAGGGAGCCCGATGAGGGGCTCCATCCAGGGCTCTATCCAAGGACCCCGAGATCATGACCTGAGCTGAAGGCAGACGTTTAACTGCCTGAGCCACCCAGGTGCCCGGACTCTGTTTCTTTTCCATGGAATGTCCGCCCTTCTCCTCTCCGCATGTAAAAGCCAAGTGCTGCCTTCTCTAAGAAGTCATGCTTAAGTCTCTCTCCTCCCACCTCTCATGCTTAAGTCTCTCTCCTCCCACCTCTCACTCCCACCTCTAACAAGTACCTGACTTGTTAGGTCTCTCAGCACTTTGTCTCTTGTATTAGATCTACTCGTAAACACATCCTAACTCCTTTATTAAATTGTAAGTGGTTTAAAGTATGATCCATGGCTGAACAGCTACTCTGAGTGCCTCACTCAGAGAAGAAATCAATCTACCTCATTTAACACAACAGCAAGTTCTTTAAGGACACTTATTGCTATGAGTTCTGTTTTGTTGTTTCTGCATAGCAGTTAATTTTTCCCAGTTCATTTTGCATTACCTGCTGTTTGTTTCCTGCCCACATCCTCTGGGCCTACTCTGAAAGTTGCCTGTCTAGAACCAGACAGTTCTTATGCATGCAAATGGTTTCTTGGGGGCATTCCCTGACTACGGGGGCATGCTTGCCCTGCACTGGAGTGGGGGCAGGCCCAAAGTACTAAAGATTTAGTGATCTTCAACAAGTGAGAAGTCGATGAATAAATGCCCCAGCTTCCTCCGCCCTCAGCCAGACAGTTCTGAAGTGTGTCTTTGTGAGGGTCCTTGGTGGGACTGAGCTCTCCTTGTCCATAGCCGTACTGCTCACAATGCATCCTTCACTGTCTTTGCTCCTCTCCTACTCTCACTTCACCAGTGCTTCCTAAATAAAACTACTTGCTCCCAAATTCTTGTCTCAGGGCCTGCAGGTGGGGGACCCAAACTAAGATAATTTCTACCCTCTCCCTACTGTCCTCTGGTACTCAGATCTAGGATTAGAATATGGAACACAGTAAACCTAACTGACTGCCACAGAACTGGTCTGATTATCTTCAGCAGATCCTACAAAGTAGAACTTGTCCAGAGAATACAAGAGACATGGCAGGGCTGGTAGAAGAAGCTCACTGAAACCACCAGAGCTGGCTGGGGCTATGACCAGAATGACCTCACCTTGAAGCTACTGCTGTTTCCAGTGTTTTGAAAAGTGACTGGCTATACTGAATGACTTGAAAAAAATCACCTATTATCGTTTGGATAGTAAAATAAAATCAGTTATCATATACTTAGGAGTTCTCAAATGTGCTTGCTTAATAACACTAAGAATCACAGAACCAGAATCTCAGCTCAAAATCTAATACCTGATCGGAAAGATTAATGTTCTCCACAGTAATGACATTTTTACCATTACAAAAAGAGCAATTTACTTTTCCAACTTCCTCTTCTTCCTATCCTAGCCTGTCAGAGAAAATTGCAGTCTCACACATGAAATATTTTCAAACTAGAGGTGGCAGGTTTATGGAAAATTACTCTGAATGTATTTGGGCTCAGACCAACTCTCCCAGCTCTATATTATTCATGATAAGCATGACTTCCAAGCCTTGGCTTTGTCAGATTTTCCTATTAATTGTTAATGTAACAGCTAAGTCTCCCTGGAGTGTGTGTTATTTTCTCATTTATAAAATCATAAGCCTTGGGCTAATCCCTCATTAGATCAATAATATTCTCATCAAATGAATGTAACACTACCCAAGTGAGGGATGTTCTAGGTAAGCATGGCAGTGGAGTGCTATTCCTCTTACCCTATGAATCCGTCTCCTTACCTCCAATCTGCACACCTACTCTGAAGGCAGCTGTTCTCACCTGGACCAAAGCAGCAGCAGCCTCTTATTCAGACCACTGGCCGTCCTCCAAACTTCTCTAAACAACACCCACCACGTTGTCACGGAGCACCCACCTCTTACATGTAACCATGTGATTGCACTGCTCTGAAACCACATGTAGTACCTACCGAGGAATCTGTTTTAATCTACCCTGTAACCATTCTCCCCTCCCAGCAGATCTCTCTTCTTTCTTTCTGGACAGTAATTCTTCCCTTTGTGTGAAAAGCTGAAAGGACCTCTGGATGTTCTTCCCACAGTCCTTTTCCTCAGGCCCAGGGAGGACAAGGGAACTAAGCTCGCTAGCTGGGTTTTATCCTTTCAGATTCTGAATCATTGATGTGAGTTGGAGGACACAAACATGGTTGGAGCTCTCATATCCTGACCAGATTATTCCTGCTAGGATACTACTACTGGTATTTCTCTTTCCTGGCTCTCTGAAGCTGCCATTCTGCAAATGGTTCTGGTTAGTCTGTAAGGCTGCTTCCCCAGCCTCCCTGTAGACTTTGTAAGCTCCCAGTGCACTCCCCATGTGTTTACTTTAGCTTAACATAGAGTCTGTTTCTCTTGCTTGCAAGCAAGGAACAATGGCTGATGTAGCAATCTGAAGCATTGCTTCAGGATAAAGACTTTTAAGCTCAGCTCTTGCCAGTTTTCCCATTGTCACACTACAGTTTGGCCACGTCAGCCTAATCACCACTCCCTGGACATAACACACAGCCACATAATTGTTAAAGTTATTTCTTACTGGACTATCCTTCTCCTCTTTGAGAATTTTCACCTACCATTCAAGGCCAACATCAAAGGTCTTTCTAGTAAAGGAGCCATTGGTTTGAGTGAGGATGTTAACCTGTTCCAAGCATCTCTACTGAGTCAACCAAGTGGGAAACAGGGACGACAGGAAAGGTTGGGTTGATTTGAACATATGTCTACTTCTATAATAAGATAAAACTTCTGATTTATTAAATGATACAGATGTATACAGTATGGTCATAGCTCACCTGTGTTGGGACAATGTGAGCACTCAAATAATAGCAAATTAGGATTAAAGATATGCTTGATGATGAATTAAGGGTAGCGAGATTCTTAAGATATTTGGGAAAAGGAAGAAAAAAATGAGTGAATTCCAGTTCTAATTTTACCAAATGGGGCATGGAAAAACGCATAGTAAAATCACATCTTAATTTGTTGTCCTTTTTTCAGCCTCTAAGATATAAGTTTTGGAGTCTGCAAAAATATACTCTTCTATTGGGCAGAAGACAAAGAGGTGAAGCCACATCATTTAGCAAAAATTTCGAGTGGCCACTCAGAAATCACAGCAGAAGGTGGAGTGGTACTCAGCAACTCTGTCCTAAGTCTGAATCCTATGGGGGCCACAAGGTGGGGGGAGAGAGACCTGGACTGAGAACCGGGTGAGCTAGGTCCCAAACTACTATTCAGTGGGGTGCTCCTGTGGGGCCTTGGACAATTCAGGCCAAGGCTGGGTCTCAATCCTCCTTCTAGAAAATGAGGGGCTTTGGAGTATTATCAGAGTTTCTCAACTGGGTTCTTATAGCCCTAGAGCTCAAAAAAAAAAAAAAAAAAAAAGTCCTCAGGAATAGGCAGGGATGAGCTCTGGGCTTCATCCCAGCTCCCTCTCCCCCCATCTCAACATAACAGCTCTGCATCTATATGTTTTGTAAATGGGCTTCCATGTGTGAAAGAAAAGATTATAGCTAAATATTTAAGAAAATTCTGGTCTAGACAATTGTGAATGAGAACAATCACTTACGTAATGCTTACTATGGGCCAGGCCTTTTCTAAGTATTTTACATACATCAAATCATTTCATCTTGACAACTCCTATGAAATAATATTATTATCTCCATTTTATAGTTGGAGAAACTGAGCTATTGAGCAATGTGCCCACGTTCATAAAACTTGTAAGTGGCAGAGTTGGGATATGAGCCAAGACAGTCTGGTTACATGATTGGCATTCTCTCTCTCTCTCTCTTTTTTTTGTTTAAGATTTTTATTTATTTATTTGAGAGAGAGAGAGACAGAGCATAAGCAGGGAGGAAAGGGGGAAGCAGGCTCCCCACTGAGCAGGGCGCTCGATGTGGGACTAGATCCCAGGACCCTGGGATCACAACCCGAGCCGAAGGCAGACGTTTAACCGATTGAGCCACCCAGGCACCCCACAATTGGCATTCTTAATACCTATGCTATATTACCATTCACTAGCATCTTCCTCAAAAATTCCATGATTCCAATATCAAAACTTGGTTTCATCTTTAAATATAAACCTTGTCACATATACCTAATTTTGGTATCCAAACTATTCTCCATTAGGAGGTTTCTTTGAGCAAGAATTCAGGCTTATTGCCCTTTAGTTAAAGGTGGACAAGAAAATGATTTTGGATTCCCTTTGCAGGAAGTATACTTTCGAAAACAATGGGAATTAATTTTCCTTCTTCACTCTTCCTTTTCTTGCTTTCACATTTACTGACAATCTGCCACAGGCCAGAACCAAATTAAGCAGTGGAGATGAGGGAATTGAAGTCACAGTTCCTGACTCTAAGGACCTCAGAGTCTACAGTGAAATGAAAATTTTTAATTCAGAGAATAAGTCCTGAAGCAGCCACAGGCCAGGATGACATGTCAATAAAGAAGACAGGAGAAAATCCTAGAGGAAGTACCTTTACATATTTGAGGGTCAGCACAAGAGGGTTTAGCCAGATAGACAAAGCAGAAAAGGGCAAAGCTGGCTAAAGGTAGAACAGAAAGGCATGCAGATGAGAGATAAGACATTTCTTAGGGCCTTTAAAATAGCTGGTGTGATTACAAGCTATCAGCTATCTGGAGTATCAGTGAAGATGACTCAAGAGAAGAGCAAGGATATGGTAAGGGAAGACCTCACATACTAAGTAAGGAGCTTGGATTTTTGTCTATAAGAAAATAGGGATTCGCATTAATTTCAGCATGGACTTAGTGGAGGGCTGTAGAAGCCAGGAGTAGAAAGGAAGAACAGTATTTCTATTACCAATGAGTCAACAGTAATTGGGTAACTATAATTCCAGGCTAAGAATTGTTAGGAGTTGGTCATGCTCACTAGGACTCATTTTACATAGTAGCTCCTTATAACTGCCTGGAGGACAGATATAGGACCCTAGAGATGGATGGCCTCATGAAAGATAGACTCTTGGAACATGTCATATGCACTGACTAGGAGGAAAACTGACATCTAGGCTGAGAAACCTCATTCCACTGTACCTGGCACATAAGCCCTTACTGCTCACATAATAAATGTGCCACCTGCACTTTTAGAATTTAATTCTCTTTGCAAATACCTTTCAGGTAACCTCGAGTCCTGATCATTCTTTATCTTCTATAATCTGGTCAAAGTTTAAGGTCCAGTAAAATAACTAGAGTGTTCATGAGTTTTTCCCAAAATTAATTATATTAGCCATTAATATTTGGAAATAGAAAGAGAGTACAGCCAAGGAATGGTACAAATATTCTCTAGTCCTGGTGAAAAGAGAAGGGAAAGGAACTATTATTGACTATTATCGATCACTTACTATGGAGGTAGATTCTCTGCTAGAGTCTCACTGGATATTATTTCCCTTAATCCTCAGGGCAAGCCGGTGAGGCAGGTATTCTTTTATTTTACAGTTGAAAAAACTGGGCTGCAAAGAAGTATCACTCTAAAAGTACGTACTAAAAATCCAAGCCCAGGTCTGCTTGACTGCAAAGCCTACACTAAAACTCTGTATACACAACTTATCTTAAAAGATTGGAAAAGGTTAAAGAAATTATGTGCAAGAATATGCATGGGTGTGTAGAAAATTCCACACGCTTACTTGGATACCAGCACTGATTAAATCACTTATAATACTGCAGGGTTTCTTTAGGTGACCACTCCTCTAGAGCATTTTTAGCAGCTTTCTGTTCTCTATTGTTTTCTAACCAAAGCTTTCAGGTTGGGCTGTCAGATTCCATCAGTTAAGACACGTGCTTAGGAGGTTCTTATCATGCAAATAGGACTAATCTGCTCTTCTTCGACTTGGCCTGGCTGAGTGTATTCCCTGCTGGGTGATACATTCAATAAGTTTAGCTAGTAAAGAAATTGAGTTAGATTTCAAAAAATTATTATACTCTTACCTCTCCTCAAATACCTCCAAGGATTTGAGCCTGGTATAAGAGAACTTCACACCTGCTTAGTGTGAGGAGCAGCACATACTTAGTCTGGGGAGAAGACATCAAGCAAAGTGTGGCATTTCCATGAGCATAACTGAACATGAACACAGCCTTCTTATTAGCATGTTTCAAATATTTAGCAAAATTAAGGCTACATTTACATGCTTACTGTCTGAAATAATGTACTTTCTGTTATGAATGAACCTTGAAATTGTGAGGTGCCTAAGGCAAAGTTCTTCACCTGTCTTTCTCAGTTTGCGTTTAATCATTTTGAAGATCCTCAGAAGTCCAAGGGGACACAATAAAACGAGAGCTCACATGCTAGCACATGCAGTCAGAAAACTGGCCACTATGATTGCAATGAGCTCAAAGTTCCCCAGGAAAGCCAGCACTTGTCACTGCAGGTACAGAGGAAATATTTGCGGCTTGTTGTGAGTGTTCTGTTGCTTTGGTATGGTTGTTTTCCGTAGCAGAGTTGTGTAAAGAGATAATGATATCCATTCCTGAGTGAACATTTAGGTTATTTCCATATTTTGGCTAACATGAATAGTGCTGCAATGAACATGGGGGTGCAGATACCTCTTTAAGATCCTGATTTCAATTCCAGAAGTGGTATTGCTGGATCATATGGTTGTTCTGTTTTTACTTTTTTGAGGAACGTCATAGTTTTTTCCATAATTTAAATAAAAATTAATTAATTATTAATTATAATTATTAAATTATTTTCCATAATTAACCACTTTGCATTCTCCCAAACAGTATACAAAGGTTCCCTTTTCTCCACAATTTTGCCAACACTTAAAAAAAAAATAATAGCCATCCTAATACGTGTGAGGTGATATCTCACAGCTTTTTTTTTTTCAAATTTTGTTTAAAATCAATTAATTAACATCTAGTGTACTATCAGTTTCAGAGGTAGAGTTTAGTGACTTATTAGTTGCAGTGCTGATGCTCATTCCATCAAGTGCCCTCCTTAATGCCCATCACCCAGTTACCCCATCCCCTCACCCCCTCTTCTCCACAACTCTGTTTCCTATAGTTAAGAGTCTCTTATGGTTTGTCTCCCTCTCTTATTTCGTCTTATGATATTTCATAGTTTTGATTTGCATTTTCCTGCTAATTAATGACGTTGAACATTTTTTCATACACCTGCTCATACCATTTGTATATTTTCTTTGGAGAAATGTTTGTTCAAGTCCTTTGTCTAGTCTTTAATAAGGTTATTTGTTTTTTGTTTTGTTTTGTTTTGCTATTGAGTTGTAGGAGTTCCATCACCAGATGAATAAATAAAGATACAGACAAAGGAATATTATTTATCCTTAAAAAAGAAGAAAACCTTGCCATTTTAGATAACATGGATGAACTTGGGGAACATGAGTAAGTGAAATAAGCCAATCACAGAAGGACAGATAGTGCATGATTCCACTTATATGAGGTATCTAAAATAGTCACACTTGTAGAAACAGAAAGCATATTGGTGGTTGCCAGGGACTAGGGGGTGTAAGAAATGAGGAGTTATTATTCAATGGATATAAGGTTTAGTTATGCTAGATGAGTAAGTTTTAGAGATCTGCTGTACAATATAGCACCTGTAATTACCAATATAGTATATAAAAGCACTTCAAAATTTGTTCAGAGGGTAGGTCTCATATTAAATGTTCTTTTTTTTTGCAGATGATATGATACTTTACGTGGAAAACCCAAAAGACTCCACC
>CM052898.1:99320348-99347105 GCA_028534135.1 Potos flavus | reverse complement strand
AAGCGAAATAAGTCAATCAGAGAAAGACAATTATCATATGATCTCTCTGATATGAAGAATTCGAGAGGCAGGGTGGGGGGTCGTGGGGGATGGGAGAGGGAAATGAAACAAGAGGGGATCAGGAAGGAGACAAACCATAAGAGACTCCTAAACTCACGAAACAAACTGAGGGTGGCTGGGGGTAGGGGCAGGTAGGGATAGGGTGGCTGGGTTATGGACATTGGGGAGGGTATGTACTATGGTGAGTGCTGTGAAGTGTGTAAGCCTGATGATTCACAGACATATACACTGGGGCAAATAATACATTATGTGTTAATTAAAAAAATAAAAATTAAAAAAAAAGTTCTTTTTAAAAAAGATTTATTTATTATTTATTGATTTATTTGAGAGAGAGTGAGAGCGAGACAGAGAGAGCACAAGCAGGTGGGCGGGGCAGAGGGAGAGGGGAAGCAGGCTCCCCGCTGAATAAGAAGCCCGATGTAGGCCTAGATCCTAGGACTCTGGGATCATGACCTGAGCCAAAGGCAGATGCTTAACTGACTGAGCCACCCAGGTACCCCATAAGTGTTCTTATCACAGGGAGAAAAATAAAAGAGACATAAAGAGACTTCGGGAGGTACTGGGTTTGTGTATATCTTGATTGTGGTGATGGTATCATGGGTATCAAACTGTACACATTAAATATATGCAGTTCTAATTATATCAATTATATCTCAATAAAGCTGTTGTTTTCTTTACAAAGAGGTAATAATAGCAATAGCTTACAAAGAGCATCCAGCTCAAATCCTTTATGAAAAAGCAGACTATAAATAAACAAAATGCAAATCATACGGAATATCTCATTAAACCCTCAAAACAACCTTGCTGGCAGTAATTATCTTTATTTACATGATAATAACTCAGAAGTCTGGAGAAGACATGTGACTTGCCAAAATCCAAGGTTAAGATTAGCATTTAGACCTTTTGACTCCAAATATTCCATTCTAATGTAGCAAAGTGCACATAATGCCTGGCATATAGTAATTACACATAGAAGTATAAGCTGGTTGTGATCAGTCCTTGAAGTCCATGGTTATGGATTTACTGCGTCTAGAAAAGCAAACCTGGATGAACCCTTAAAGACCATCTACTCTATCTCCTCATTTTACAGGTGGAGGGACAGGATGTTGTTAGGGTACAGAGTAGCAAACAATGCCTATCTCACCTTCTTCTCAAGGTTAAGGGAAAAGAGAAGAGCAGGGATAATCAGAGAGCAGTAGACACTGTTGGTTGACCATTGAAAAGTCATTCCCAAGCTCCCTCCTCTTCTTCTGTTGTTTTTCCTCACAAAAGCTGCATATACCAGAACCTTAATTCCCTAGCCTCCCTTGAAGGTAGGGATGCCTTGTGAGTCCATTTTGGACAATGATATGTAAGATAAGATGTGCTGGAATGGCTTGGGGAAAGCTATTCTCTCTGTGTGAAAAGGACAGGATAATGGAATCCCATTATTCCTGCCTTTGAAGATGATGGTGTGAGGACACGATGCCTGGACCTTTGGCAGCCATCTTGCTACCTTGAGGGAAAGGCCAATAGAAATATACTAACGTATCATCCAGACCTCATGAAATTAATGGACCATCCTCAAAACCATCGTCTTCAGACTTTGGTTCATACTTCAGACATACTTGAACAATATGTACCCTTAAGTTTTAAGCCACTGTTAACTGTGTTTCTTAATACCTGCTGTCTAATGCAGGCTAATCAATATGGAGCAGAAATCAGCAAACATTAAGTTCTCTCTTCCTTTCCTTCCTTTCAATTGTCTTGGAGGGATCCAGGATTCTGGAAATAGTTCCACTAGATCATTGACTTCATTACAACAAGGATTGTGTCTATCTTGGTCACTACTGTATTCCCATACCTAGCAGAGTGCCTAGTACATAGTTGTGCTTAGTAATATTTGCTAATTAACTTTAATTAATTAATTAATCTCTCTACAAATATTCATTGTGCACTCCTGTTATACATGAGACACTATGACAGATGCTGATGATAAAGAGATAAATAAGACATACACTCTACCTTCAATATGCTGGTAGTTCAAGTAGGAGAGGCAGATTGGACATGCAATTATGATGCAATGTAAGAAGTGTTATAACAGAGGAGTGCTATCACTGTTACGGGAGCCCGGGAAGTAGAGTAACTAATGCTGTAATGGGAGGCAGGGTGAGGATGGAGTCACCCCTCTTCATAGATCCTGCTCTTAATTTTCAGTCTTGATGTTCAGTTTAGATAGCAAATATTCATTCAACACCTGCTCTGTATATGACATTATTCTTGGCAATAATTAATAACCATTATAAAAAGAGCTAACCTTTACAGTGCTTATAATGCACCAGTCTCTGTTTTTTTGTGACTTACATATATTTATTTCTTTCTTCCCCACAACAACATGATGAGGTAGGCACTATTGTTTTTCTCACTTTACAGATGGGGAAACTGAAACAGAAATGAAGTTAGTTTACACAAAGAGTAAGTGGCAGAGTCAGAACTCAATCCAGACTGTCTGGCTCCAGAGAGCAGGTATTAGCCAGTACTTGGAAGACATGTTCACTCTTCTGTAAATATTTCCAATCATTTGGGAAAAACGGAAATGGATGCTTTCATCACTGTCCTGGTTCCTGCATTTGATTTGGACACATATTTTGCTGGATTTTAATTCTAGCCAAGAACATAGCACCAGCATGTTCTTTCCTCCTCAAGCAGTCACCCCTTTCTTGCAGAGCATACAAATAACAAACCATGACTACATCAATTTCCATCCTTATTATAAATGTGGTGAACAAAGGATCAAGTCTGAGCTTGGGCTGAGAAAGTCTTCTCTGTCCGTGGAAAATGAGTTTAAAGACTTTCCACTAAGGACATTTTTTTTTTCTTACAAAATTCTAGAAATGTGAAGTCTAATTACTTAGCTGTGCCAGATATGCTTTTTCAGCTTCTGCTAGACTTAGCTCAACACTAACTGTGCTTACCCTTGCATACAAAATGAATCTCATTAATTCCTTCTTCCTTCTTTCCAAGCTCACAGAAGGAAAATGGAAATGAAACTGGGGGCAAACTCTCCTCTTTTTAATGTGTCTGTTTTAGAAACCTCCTTCAAATCTGGCTCTTTCCACTCATAAAAGGGCTGCCCTGCTCTGACCAGCTAGACAAGTGAGGTAGGAACTTACAGAAATTCTGTGACTAATATTGTTTCTCCTGTGACAAACCTCAAGAAAGAACACTCACTGAGGAGATCTGCAAGGAAACAAAGTTACAAATAGAGCCATGGATGCATCCACTTCCTTCCCTGTCCTCCGTTCCATGATCAATATCAGCACTGTATTCTCTTAGATGCCACAGCAGATATAATTTGTTGATAGTATGCTCAGAATGACACAGATCTTCTCAGGTATATATAGCAGAATAACATGATGTGGTGTATATATATATACTTCATTATTTCACACCTAATGAATTTCAGATCATTTAAGGATATCAATCATCTTCAATGGGAGATTCCCCAAACTTTTTAATTGTATCCACCTCAAGATCTAACTGTCAGTGATAGTGTAAAAAGATGTCCATAAATTCTTTGATACTTCTCTTTTCCAAAAGTAGAGCCCAATTCCCATCTCCTTAAGTTTAGGGACTATTTAAGGACTCACTTCCAATGAACAGAATGTGGTAGACATGAAGGTGTGTGACTTGGAAATCGAAAGGATTGCAAGTCTAAAGCACTAAAAGATTTGTGACTCTCTCTTTTATCTCTCTTGCTCTCCCTCTCTCTCTCTCTCTCTCTCTCCTGGATCATCTGCTGAGAAGCCAGCTGCCATATTGTGACGGCACTCAAGCAGCCCTCTTAAGAAGTACATGTGGAGCTCCTAAGTCTCCTGTCAACAACCAGCATTAAGTTACCAGGAGTGTGAGTGAGTCATCTGGAGCAGGGTCCTCTAGACCTAGGCAAGCCTTCAGTCCCAGCCAACGCACTGACTATAACATGCAGACCCTGTGTCAGAACCACTCAGCCAAGCACTCTTAGGTTCCTGATCCACAGAAACTGTGTGAGATAGCAAATGCTTATTGTTTTAAGCTACCACCTTTTAGAATAATTTGCTACTTTAATAATTTAGAATAATTTGCTACTCAAAAACAGATAATTAACATACTGACAGAATAGAAAGGTAGACGACCTACGAAGGAATAACATCAGATTGACAGACTTCTCATCAGCAATAGTAATGCCTGAAGATAATACAGTGTCTTGAAATGCTAAAGAAAAAGTCACTGCTTTTACCTACCTCTTCCCAATGTTAACTCCTTCACCTACTTTTGAATCTCATCTTTTCTGCCTCCTCCTGATTTTTGCTCTATTACTGCCATTTGCATTTCAATTTCTCTTTCTCTCTCTGACTTCCTGCCTACAAACAAACATCTCTTTTATCCTAAAACAACAAAACGATCACCAACAGATTAAACTCTTTATTTGGTCTGGTTTCCTTTTCATTTTTTTGTCCATTTCCCCTCACCTTCTCCTCCTCTTTCTCCTCATCTACCTCTACTCCCTCACAGCCCACTCCCTTTTGAACTCTACCCTGCTCCCCCCACCCACACACACTGACACCACTCTCCCAAGCATCACCAAAGACTTCCTAATTGTCAAATGTCAACCCAGTGGCCTCTCAGGCTTCATTGTCCATGACCTTAGGAGGCACCAAAATTAGAAAACAGTAGCTTGGGCTGGGGGCGCTCTGCCCCTGCACATGCTATGCTCATAGTTCAGCCAGACTGGCTCTACCCATTCACTCCTGGTCCTCTCATATCTCCTTTAGTGGTTCTCCTTTCTGGTGCTCTTTTGTTTTGTTTTCCTCCCTCTGCTATTCCTTGAACTCATTAAAAGCCTCTCCATAGAAGATGCTCAACATATACTTCAAATTAGTCTCAAAAGTCCTGGCCCTAAGGTAGATTTTTCTCTTTAGGACTTTGGCTTCAACTCCTACTTAGCATTCTAGCTTTAGGTTCTATCTTCATTTCTCGAATCTCAAGATACCCTTTGCTTGCCTGGAGCATTGCTCTGTATTTCTGTTAAATGTATTATTATTTGGGGGTATTTTTGTGTATTACAGGGGGACAGGGATGGGGGCCCTTCTGAGCAGCTCCACTGCAGAGGTCTACGCTATTGCAAAAGACTAAACTCTTAGTCTCTTGTAATTTAGACATATGTCTACTTGATTTATCCCTGCCACTCCGTAGAAATTCCCTGAGGGCAATGCTCTATTTTATCCTTTTTTGGTAGTTTTTGATCTGGGGCTTTCACCCTAGTAGGACTCAGATGGATAGGAAAAAAAAAAATCAAATATTAAGCATCTTAATTTCTCTTTTGAACAAACTTATCAAGCCTAGTAACTGTTTACTTCCTCTTTTTATTTTTTTTCTATTCAATACCCTAAGGAGCCTACAGTGCCCTCAATAAGCACGAAAAAGTCCTGGGAAACCAGAGCAAGCTGCGTGCATAGAACCAGAGCAGAATGTAGCCTCAGGAAGAACTCTTTTTTTTGTCTGGTATAATCACTAGTTCTGATGACTTTCCTGGCTTCTGGTTTTACAAATGTAGGTTGTATCTAAAATTAAAGTAGATTACTCCATTTTTATAAGTCATAAATATGAAATGACAGAAAATTTCTACAGGCTTAGGCTCTTTCCCATTGGAAGAAAGGGAAAATGAAGGGGGGGAACCAGAGGGGGGAACAAACTGAGGGTTTCAGAGGGGAGGAGGTGGGGGGATGGGTTAGCCCAGTGGGGGGTATTAAGGACGGCATGTGTTGTAATGAGCACTGGGTGTTACATGCAAACAATGAATCATGGAACACTACATCAAAAACCAATGATATACTGCATGGTGACTAACATAACATAATAAAATTTAAAAAAATGATAATTTAAACTGAACTTCATTAGTGGCTAATATCTGGATATAGACAACTAGAACTTACATGCAGTACTAGTATTTAAAAAATCATAACCAAATGCTCGTTTCTAATCATACACACTTGAAGGAACAGATATCACTTTGTTTTCTCTATATTTACAAATTTCAGTGTCATTTCACCCATGCTCTTTTTTCTAACCAATTTCAAAATTTTTCTCTTTGGATTGGGCAACAAACAAACCCAGAGTAACCACCTTAACAGCCTGTCTTGGTCCCATGTTAGAAAACATTTAGTAATTTTTCCTTCTTAGGGTTCTTACACAGCTTTCCCAGGAGCAATCACATCATTGATATTCATGAGCAACCACTGTGACAGTTTAGTAAACAAACCTGATGATAAATCCATCTTTCCTGTCATATGTGACAAAAAATCTTCAGAGGCTTTATTTATGCAATTTAGATCTCCAGGCTCAAAGTATGTGGTAATTTTATTTCACAAAGGCCCCAGGCAGCAAAGTATTTATTTTACACTTCTGGACCTCATTAAGGGAATGGCATAACCTGTTCTTGTGTTTATCTTTTTGCAAATAGGCAACATAATATGGAGATGCCACCTGCTTCATGGTGGGGAGGAAGAGTGGGAGAGCAGGAGGAGAGAGTGGTGGATTAATTAGTTAATATCTATGAAGTACTTTGCAGATGGAGAGTGATATGCAACTGTGAATTTTAATTATGGTTCCCTGCCCTCCTTGACAGATACAAATAGGATAATGTCTTAGAAAGAGAAGCAATGGTCTAACTTATCACTCAGATGCTTTGGTTTTGGAGAGTGAAGTTCTCCGTGGGTCTTTGTGGTGATAGGAATATTTATACCTCACTCCATCCCTCTGTGGGGGTGAGGGGGGGAGAAAAGGAAAGTGGTTAAAGACATGTAATTGCAATCTTCATGGCCCCACCCAGAAGTGGAGGGGCCTATGGAAGCTGCATTGTAGTCCTCTTATGAAATCATCAAGAGTTTAAGACTATCACTGGATTCTCTCACCATCGCATGCTTTTTTCTCGATGATGCATATGTGTGTTTTCCTTTTCAGAGCACACACATTTCACTTAGAGAAAAGTATTAGAACTTGAAATTCCATTTCTAGGTATATAACTAACAAATGTCTACATATTTCCACTGTAAGTTCATGCACTAGAATGTTCACAGCAGCATTATTTGCAATAGCTTCACACTGGAAACTTTCCAAATTCCCATCAAGAGCCAAAATGGTAAATGAACTGTGGTATATTCACACAGTGGACTACTATACAGCCATGAGAATGAATGATCTAAAACTAAATCCAATGGAAACATATATATCACCAACATTAAAAAAATGAAAGAAGCCAACGCAAAAGAATACATACTGTATGATTCTATTGATTTTAAAGAACAAGAAAAAAAGAGAACAAAAATGCAAGGAGAAATAATCCATGTTGTTACTAGTCAAGATAGTGATTAACCTTGAGGGATGATGGCTAGTGATTTGATGAGATTATAAGAGGGTGCTTCAGAGCTTCTGACAGTGTTCTGTTTCTGAATTTGGGTGTTAACGCAGGTGCGTTTAGGTTGTGAAAATGTATTGAGCTATAAGCTTATGTAAGCTTAAGCCTCTTTTAGATAACAAATCTCAATACAATATTTTAAAAGAATAGTACTAATTGATCCACTAGTATTAGGTCAGTTGGATTCCAAGGTGCCAGGTGTTCCTTATTTCTGGCCTATACCTTCTTAGCATAGCAAAGCATTTGCTAGCTACATCTGGAAAAACTGATAAAAATTGATAAAAATGGCTTTTTTTTTTTTTTTTTGCAAAATTGGTAGGAATTTTCCAAAAAAACCTAAGTCAGAGGATAAGTAGGTAATATGTTCACACTCTTTCCATTCCCTTGACAGCAATTCAACAATGAAATTGAGCAAGGCAGCTAAGATTTCTACTCGGCCATATTATAATTTATACATGCTAAATTGAGATCCGTACCAGATAAAATGTCTATGGAATGTCTTCCCTTATGGAGAAGATGCTGAAAATGACTCTAGGGTTTAAGTTCAGCAACTGAATAACAAAATATTATGCAACTTTCATCTAAATATATGGCACTGTCTCTCAGAAGACAACTGGCATTGGAAAATTTTACCTTCATTTAACTTACTTTCCATCACAAGCCTCTCTCTGAAGTGTCATAGTGCTGATAAAATTGCACCATGGTTTACTAGTGCCCTTGAAGAGCTTGAGAGAAACATGCAGTGGACTCAAGGTGACTTTAGTTACTGGTAGTGGATGGTGGTAGGTTAAGAATTCCTTGTAAGAGCTGAATCTACTAAATGAACTGATGCATCTAATTTGGTATTCTTGCAACTATGTACAATCTCAATCCCAAACTCCAGTGGTTAAAAGCAATATACACAGTCAATTTTTGTAACTGAGAGATACAAGAGTATGTTCATGTCCTTTTCTATCGCTTCTTCTAAATCAAAAAGACCTAACCTGGTATCGTTAGACACATCCAATGACACATTGCTATGCATGTGTCACATCTCAACCAATATTTTTTAAATTAACATATAATGTATTATTTGTTTCAGGGGTACAGGTCTGTGAATCATCAATTTTACACAATTCACAGCCCTCACCACAACACATACCCTCCCCAATGTTCATAACCCAGCCACCCTATCCCTCCTCCCCACCCCCCAGCCACCCTCAGTTTGTTTCCTGAGATTAAGAGTCTCTTATGTCAAGGAGTATTTTAAAAATAATTTAACTTTAATGGTTCTCCTTTTTTGTAGTGTAAAGTCGTAGATTCAGAGAATAAAGAAATAATGAAGCCACAGAATCAGATGAGAAACTGATCCCAGGAGTGTGTGATAGGACGCAATACCCGAGGATTCGTGTTATTGATATCACTCATCCAAGTAATAGTTCTTCAAATAGTTGATGTTCTCAGACTTCAGGCATAGTTCTAGACCACCACGATACGGTAACAAACAGAGCTGACTAAAATTTGTGCCCTCTTGAAGCTTACATTCCATCAAGTAAGACGTAAAATGAACAATAAATTCAGCAAACAAGTACATAGTGTTTTAGAAGGTGACAAATTCTATAAGAGAAAAAAATCATGGACAGAAGTCTAGAATGTAAGGTCACTGTAGGAAAGGGACAGGTTGCAATATTCAATAGATTGGTCCAGATCTCAGGCCTCACTGAAAAGGTGAGGCTCGTCCTTGATGGACACTGCGGGACCTTAATAAGGTAAGACTCTTAGATTGATGGGTTCCCTTGTTCAGCATCAGGCAGGCTTGTCTTAAGAAATGGTCTGCATCTACTGCATAAACAAATAATTGCTTATACTTAAAAAGTCGTACACCATATGGTCAGGACGATATGGCCTTGTATGATCTTCAAAGCAGGTGTTACCAATTGCCCACCACGGCCACAGAAATATCTCTATAAAGCTTTTCAGTAACCAAATGAATCAACTTGTTTCTTGGGGTTATCAAATTGAACCAATTACATTTAAAGGACATCTGCCAAAAATAATGATCTCCATTTTCGAGTGGTTGATAATTATGCCACTGTTTCCAGTAATAGATAGCAGGACAAACTGTCTTCTGAGACCTCTTCTAGTTCTGAATAATCGGATCAAATCAGCCATGAAGAAGAAATTTCCCTCCTATTCTCAATGGCCTAAATGGCAATCATCCACAAGCATTCACATAATTAATTTATGAATTAAAATAGGGAGGGACAGACCATGCAACTTTAAGGTCAGAATCTAGCCTGTACCTAACTCTCTCATCTTTCTTTACCACACTACTTCTTTATCCAGAACCTGATGCCATTAATATTTTTTCACACCCCTTCATGTTTTTACACTGATCCTTTGTTCCAGCTATCCCCATGCCAGAAAGATTCCCCTTCTTTCTTAAGTCCTATCCTCATTTTAAAGTGTCATGGTGATTTTCCTTTTTGTGAGGCTGTCTGGACCCTCACCCTCCCAGTCACTATTTTTTTTTTTTTTTGCTTCTTTCTTGGCACCAGCCACAGACTGCCTTGTACAGTTAATTATGTTTTATGTCTGTTCCCTATTTCCCTGGTGATATTGTAAGACCCTCAGGCCTTTGCATTTCTGAGTCTTAGCTCTGATTCCTTAACCTGTTAGGTGCTTAATAAATGTTGGGTATAACTGATGGTAATGAAAATGGCACTAGTGGGAATAACCAGTTTTCAGACGATGAGTGGGAATCCTAATCGTTCTTCAAATGGTCCTTAAATGATCTGTGAACTGAGTCATTGAGAGGTTCTAGCTGTCCATTCATGTCACCAAGTTTCCCATACACAGACAATGACAATTACACTGTGACTACAGCCTGGTTGATAGCATTTACAAAATATCATTGATATTAAGTCATGGAGCATTTTCAGAGATATGAAAATGTGGAGAATATGTTCCTTAAATTACATAAAATACTTTAGGAGAAAAGAGTGAGGGTAAGTAACAACCATTCATTTATGGTCATGAAATTCATGTACCATTATTGTTTACTGTGTGCCAGGTCCTACGCTAGGTGCTTCAACACACAGTACCTCTAATCCTCGGACCAGCCCTGCAACTCAGGTTCCATGTTTCCATTTACAACAGAGGATAAAAGTATGGGGAGATGAACTCACTACACTCAAGATCACTTAGCCACTCAGAAGCATGCTGAGCCTTTCTAATCAGGTTTGTGGTATTCTCTCCATTTCAATAGGCTTCCTCATCCCCATGGTACAAATTGTTCCAGTGGTTACCTCATGTTTTTGTTTGTTCCCAAGCAGCAATACATATGAGAAGAGGACTAGATTTCACAAAACGTTGAATATATATATTTCATCATCTTCTTGATGAAGTTTCCTTGGTGAGGAAACTAAGGCCCACAGATTTATTTTTTTAAATATTTATTTATTTATTTGAGATAGAGCAATAGCAAGACAGCAAGTGAGAGAGAGCATGAGCAGAGTGTGGGGGGCAGGGAGAGGCAGAGGGAGAAGCATGTTCTCCCCTGAGCAGGGAACCCAATGAGGGGCTTGATCCCAGGACCCCAGGATCATGACCTGAGCCGAAGGCAGACGGTTAACCAACTGAGCCAGTCAGGGATCCCAGAGGCCCACAGATTTATGTAACATGCTCAAATACACACAGTACATAAAGGACAAAACTCTAATACAAACTAAATTTGGGTGAACTCTAAAACCCTTGTTCTTTCCATTACCTAACACCAACGAGATGTGACTCTTATGAAGAAAGATGCAATGCTGGTGGCCACTGAGCCCTACCATCAACTTCCCCTAAGCCTTCGCAAGCTACCATTACATCTTGGAACTGAAGCCTTCATGGTCCTGGTCTCCTGGTCCTTCATGGAAATTTTCCAGGCCAGACATGCTGAGCAAATGAAGTCTGACATTGAGGACATAATTTCTTGCATTTAAAAATAGAAAGGAAAGAAAGAAAAGAAAGAAGAAAGAAAGAAAGAAAGAAAGAAAGAAAGAAAGAAAGAAAGAAAGAAAGAAAGAAAAGAAAAGAAAAGAAAAGAAAAGAAAAAAAAGAAAAGAAAGAAAAGCTCTATATAGCAAAACATAAATAATGATGGCAATAGTCAATATTTTGTATAATTTGAAGGCAAAAACATTACAAGCTAGAGTTAATAAAATTTAGAAGTTAATAAATATCATATTCCTATCATATTCTTTCAAAAAGATGTATTACTCTAGAAGAGGCTGAAAAGCATTCTCATCTTTAAAATAAAATCAAGAACTGGCACAGATACATTAGAAACAAGGTTTTATGACAATCACCAGCAAAATTTAAAGTGCACTTGTCCTTTAGCCCAGTAAATCTACCTCTAGGAGTTTGTTCTTTGGATCAATGTGTCAAGTATATAAGATATCTGTTTGCATATGTTCTGTGTAGTGTTGTTTGACTAGCGAAAACCTGGAGCAATATAAATGTCTATCTATAGAGAATGAATTGAATAAATTAGAGTACTTACATACAATGGAATATTTTTCAGCAGTTAAAACACAGGAGGTAAGTCCTTATGTGCCACTATGGAAAGAGCTACAAGACATATAGATCAGTTACCTACCATCATAATAACATTCCTTAACTAATAATCACCAAATTCAGTGGCCACATAACGAGTGTTCATTCCCCAAGCATCTGGTGTCAGGTGGGGAGAGAAGAGGTAGTCAGAAGTCTTTACTGATTTTGGTTGGGCCTACTCACATATCTAGTGGTTGCCAGGCTGTTGGCTGGTCCAAGCTGGGTTAGGATAGGGAGTCTGGGAAAACTCAACTCTGCTCCATGTGTTCTTCATCGGCCAGTAGCCAAAGCAAATGACACAGATGAGTCTAGTAGCAGGAGATGGGCCATGTAAACTACCCATGGCAGGAGAGCACAGTTACAGGAAGGAGAGAGGAACTGGGGCCATCACTGCAATCTACCACACTATATAACTTGAATCATATTCATTGATTGATCCCATTACTATCCAACCATCTATTCACCTAAGCATTAGCATAGATAGATATACATTTACCTAGAACATTTTTAGAAGGATGCCAAGAAAATTTATATTAGTGACTATCTTTGGGGGATGTAGGTTCGTGGAGGTTGGTGGGATAGATTTTTAAATCCCATTTCCCATCTTCCAAGACTATATAATTTATAAGCTTATAAAAATTAATTTTCAAAAGTTTTAAAATGTCTATCTCACTGAGGTATCTAAGCTTGTGAGATTCAGAGCGACTCTTCACAACTGGGTGACTTTGAACCCCAAATTCTTTCTGTCAAACCAGTCTCCCAAGATTTGAATGGCCCTCCAGATCCTTCTGCTAATGACTTGGGCCCAGCTTGGAAAGAGCTACTCTGCTGGAGGGAACGCTCATTAGTGAGCAGGATAAATGACCTCCAGATTTGTCTTGAACAAATCCTGCCAAATGAAGTGGACTAAAGGGATTGAAATATGACACATGTAATAGCCAATGCTGGAGAAGCTCTTTTGGCCTGAAATCCAATATCCAACCTCTGTTCATTTTCAGCCACATCATAAATTGAAGTTGGCTAGAGTCATCACAGAATTTATATTTCTTAAATATGACTGTGTCTTGCTGCATCTTTCTGTCAGAAACCCACAACGGACCTTGCAAAGCTAAAGACTGCTTTCCCAAGAGGGACCAATAGCATTAATCATAAGTGAATAGATCATTTTGTCTGATGAAACCTCAGGTGTGTTATTAGTATTCTGTGATTGCTATATAATTTAAAGCCTTGCTCAGGAGCCCCATGTAGCCACACCATATGCATTTGTCAGATGCCAAGAAGTTGTACAATTAATGGCTTCCTATTTTCATTGGACTCTTCTACAATAAACATATTAAATCAAGATGTTAAATGTGGAAATCGATCCAAATCTAAAATTTATTCATGTATATTGATGAACTATAAAATATTTGGGGACCAGAAATTGAAAAAAGTCCATGAACAAATAATATTTATTATTAAATGAACAAATAATATTTATGGATTTTCTTCTAGCAGAGTAACACAATTCAAGAAGTTACAGGTAACAAAATGAAACTTGCTTATTCATTCATTCAACAAGTATTTAAAAGGCATTTAAAATTTTAAAAGTATTTAAAAGTTGTTATGCGTTAGACATTGTTGTAGGCCCTAGGGATACCACAGTAGAAATAAAAAGATGTCTGCTTCATAGAGCTAACATTTTCCTGGGTAAAAATAGACAGTAACCAAATAGATAACTGAAATAATTTCAGATAGTGATAAGTGCCATGAATAAAATTAGTCAGGATAATAGGAGGGACAGCAATGCATGGATGTAGAGCCATGATCTGGGATGGAGTGGTCAGAGGAAGTCTCTCTGGAGAGATCACATTTGCTCTGAGACCCAAATAATGAGAACGTATTGGCCATGTGCAGATTTTGGGAAAGAGGGAATAGTTGATGCAAAGGTACTGGGTAGAGAACTTGGGGGTCCAAAAATAGTAAATGAAGGCAGCAGTGGCAGGAAATAAGGTCAGAGAGATAGGAGGGGCTGGATTACATGAAATCTAAAAGGCCATCAGTTTGTTTGCCACCGGAACAGTTTTAGCCCATTACAACCCCATCAGTATCTTGGACTAATGAGTATATACCCGCAAAGCAAAGCAAACAAAAGTAGACCTTTGTCATACGCATTGAAAATATCACTGTTGCTTTTTCTTTTTAATAACTTTATAATCAAAGTTTGTTTTCTTAAATTAATAATAAAAGTATTTATTTGGCACTTACTATGTGCCAGGTACTGTAGTAGGGGTTTTTATATATTTTAATTTCAATATTTAATTTGCATACTTTTATTTACTGCTCAAAAATATCCTCCAATGTACTATTTACAGAAACTCAGAAAGTTGGAGTAACTCACCCAAAGTTATGATGCTTTTAAATGCCCAAACTGGTATTCGAGTTTAGTCTCTGAATCAACAGACTCTGTTCATTTTTCTTTGCAATGCTCATGCCAAATCAAGTGTTCCTCATTCATTTGGCCTAGAACTTTGTCTGATCTAAAACAAATCAATCTTCATTCATATGATTTAAATAAATTCTGCAGATATAGGTATGACAATTCAAGAACAGGTAGCAATATCTGAGCATCTACATGTACTGGGCACTGTGCTATGCATTTACTTATATCTTCACAGCTGGGTGGCACACAGGTGGGAGGACTGGGAAAAACCCAACTGACACTGAAATCATAATGCACAGAGGGCTGGTGGCAGCCTGTGGCCTGAACCCAATTGGTCAGTTAACTGCTAATATGAAAATAGCAACATTTTCCATAGGATTTAAATAACAGTCAGAGTCTCAAAACATAATGTTCAAAAAATCTAGAACATAACCAAAAATTACTCAACACACACACACAAAACCAGAAAAATTGTAACTCGCATAGGAGAAGACAATCAGTAGACACCAATGACAACATAACACAGAAGCCAAAATCATCTGACAAAGACTTTAAAGAAATTCTCTTTAATTAGGATCACTTCTATGTTATTTTTAATATAATAATACTATGAGGCTAAATGTGAAGAAACAAAAGTTAAAATTCTGAATATATAATTATTTTTGGAGTCTTTAAGCTGCATTAAACATGTGTGGATAGCCCAGAAAGATAAGTATGTGGAAAGGGTAGGATTCTAGACTCAAATGGCGTCTCAACTCTGATCCCTTCTTAGCTACTTAATCATGATTGGTTTACTTGCCCTTTCTCATCTCTAGTGTTCTCATCTTAAAATGCAAAGTAATAATGCTTACCAGATAGACTCCTTGTGAGCCTTAGAGGTCAGATATGTAAGTCACTTCATAGTGCAGACATGTAGAATGGGAACATTAATGTTCATTTTCTCGCTCCCTTCCCTACATTAGCTTGCTAATTGCTACCAGTCCTGACCTTGAAATGGTGACATTTTCTTCTTATTCTGGAAAAGGGTCACCATCTTTGAAGTTTATTTCTCCATTTCAGATTCAAGAATAATAAGAAGGAAAATAAAATTTCTCCCTTAACTATGGTATGATGCCACTGAATGGTTTCTTTGGGGTACTGGTTTACATAAGGCCCACAAAATGCAGAGTAAGACTTTTCTGGGGTAGCTGGCAGTGGAAAGGTTTGTTACATGTTGGGTGCATTACCATACCTCCTGATTAGCTCCTCAGTTGATTTATGTGTTTAACCTTTGCATTTGTGTTCAGCATATGGAAAAACATCAAATGTGTTGCTTTGAGATGGATTCATATTTTTAATATTAATAATGGAAAAGTTAAATAAAGAGAGGCATTGCCTTTCACACCAACCTGATGAAAGTGAAAATGAGGTTATAGGATTTTAAAGCTAGAAGAGGCCTGGGGAGGTACCCAGGTCAGTGTCCTCATTTTGCACATGAGGGAACTGAGGAGAGGGAATATAATTTTCATGATGCGGAAATTACTGTTTATATAAATACCTTTTTTTGAAGGGCCATTTGCCATAAAAGCACTTAGATACACTCAAGAATGAGGTCAGAGAATGTGTCCTGTTCACCACTATACCCCCAGCTCCTAGAAGACCTTCTGGGACACTTCATGGGCTCTCAAAAAATATTTGTTAAATGAATATAGTAATCTTAAGCTGCCAGAGGTAAGTATGCTTTTGTGATGGTTTAAAAGTAAAATAAACAAACAAACAAATAAATAAATAAATAAAAGTATATCTGTGTAGAAAAGTTTAAAAAGTTCCTTTTTAGTTCATAAAAATAATTAATTCCCATAAAAAGATCAATGTCTGAAAGGAATCTGTATTACTAACACTGAGGATACTCCGGCTTAGCCCTGCAGCCTTATTTTTCTCTGTCTCTCCCACCTCCCCACCAACCCCAATCTCTATGCCTCTATCTTTCTTGCTTCTGGTGCTGCTCTGACATCCTAGTCAGTCCAGCCTGGACCCAACCAGATGCTGTGGCTATGCTTGTCTCCTGTTTAGCAGAACTCCTTTTCTGCTGGACCAGGGGTGTTGGGAGCTGGCTCTGGAACTAGGTCCCAACCTTTCATCGAAATAGTTTCTTGCCTCTATGAAATTTTGTAGTGCAACCTTGCTCCACAAAGTCCCGAAGCACTATTTTGGGTCCAGAGAATTGACTGATCCCCTTCAAACCAGAAAAATAGACTTTCTCCAAGTGCACTAGAGGTCTGTTAACACATGGATATATATATATATCATAATGGTTACCCTGCAGGTGTTTGTGGTATACCATTTAAGCATGTACTCTCAACTGCAGTTACAAACTGGTATGTGAATTCTTGCTATATATGTATCATGTCAGAATATAGAGTGGAAATATATTTAATAGTCTGCCCATATGTCCCTGTTTCCCTGGGACAGTCCTGGTAAATGCCCAACAAAAAAGACTGCACCCTTTTACTGCTAAAAGTATTTTAGTTTGAGTGATAACTCTTCTGTTAAGAGATGTAGTCTGAAAAAAAAGATATAATCTGATCTCTAATAGGACATTAGCTGATAGGACATTAAACTTAGAATAGAGTCGTGGATTGGTTAGTGGTTAAGAGCATGGACTTTGGGTTCAAAATCTGACTGTACCGCTCACTAGCTAAGTGATTTTAAAAGAAGTTGCTTATTCTTTCTATACCTCAGTTTCTCGGTTATAATCAGGAGATTGGTAACAGTAACTAACTTATTGGTTTGTTTTGAGATTTAAATAAGATAATATAGGGGTGCCTGGGTGGCTCCGGGGATTGAAGCCTCTGCCTTCGGCTCAGGTCATGATCTCAGGGTCTTGGGATCGAGCCCCGCATCGGGCTCTGTGCTCAGCAGGGAGCCTGCCTCCCCCTCTCTCTCTGCCTGCCTCTCTGCCTACTTGTGATCTCTCTCCTCTCTGTCAAATAAATAAATAAATAAATCTTAAAAATTTAATAAATAAATAATATATTCAAAGCATTTAACACAATCCCAGGCTATAATAAATACTTGATAATTATTCCATAATAATATTATATTGATAGCTGTATTAAGTGAAAAGTGGTTTCATTTCTTGCCCTGATTTTCCTCTTCTCTTTCATTTCAACTCTGGACTTTGTTCTATGACTACACTGAATTTTCCTTAAAATAAAAGGTTCACGTGGTCTTGATCGTCATGTCTCATGAATGGTGTCTGGTTCAGTAACTGGAGCTTTACAAAGTTACTTTTAGATCTAATGAACACAGGGCTTAATTCTAATTGCTGTTACAAGGTAAAATGAGAGCATATGATCTGTGTGACCCAATGCCAAGCCACAAGGGCCCAAATAATGACCTGAGAACTGGATTAGACATGTAGCTGTTTCATTTTATTGTATGGATAAATGACATGAATCCCATAGACTTAAGTTTAATAAGGAATTAAGGGTTTCTTATTAGCAGTTTTTAAAGGCTATTTTTTTTCTGAGAGGGAGGGAGAAAGAGTAGAGGGAGAGGGAGAAGAGAATCTTAAGCAGGCTCCATGCCCAGTACAAAGCCTGACATGGGGCTCGATCTCACAACCCTAAGACCATAAACTGAGCTGAAACTAAGAGTCAGATGCTTAACCAACTGAGCCACCCAGGTGCCCAGGGATCACAATTTTAAATAGTGTGGTCTTGGTAAGGTCTCACTGAGAAGAAAAAATATGAGCAAAGCCTTAAAGGAGTTGGACATGCAGATTTGGGGAAAACATTTCAGGCAGAGAGAACAGCCACTGCAAAGATCTTTAGGCTAAAGTGTGCTTGTGTGCTGGGGCCACAAAAATGAAGCCAGTGTGGCTGGAGTGGAGTAGAGGGTAAGGGTAGGCACTGGAATATAAGGTTAGGGTGGGAACGAGTTCCCTGAGCTGTGCTGTAGCCTGATCATACTGTCCTTGCTTGTTTGATAATCCTCTATATGTCAAAACCGTAGATAGTGGATCTAACCATTTATAAGACATTTCCATCGGGATGTCCTAAAATACTCACACTCAACATAAACAAAAACTCAACGTATTACTCTGCACCGGCACCTTCTCCAGTCAACCAAAACAGAAACTTGGGAGTCATCTTTGAATCTCTGGAACCCTCACTCCTCCTTTCACCAAATTCGATTAATTATCAAGTCTTGACTAACCTCTGCAAAATACCTCCCAAATCCTTTCATGTCTCTGCATTTCAACTACCTCTGAGCTTGGGTCACATACACGGACCACCAGGGTCATAGCTGCTGCCTTTTAATTGTTCTCTCTGCATTTAGTCTTACATTCATGCTACAACTCTGCTGCCACAGTTACTCTTCCAAAGTTACTTTTTCAAAAGATCCAATTAGACGCATCATTCTTCAACTTAAAACTCCTCTATGACGAACCTACCAGAACCTTCATCACAGCTCTCCAAGCCTTTGCTAACTTGTTGCAATTACAGAACACCTTGAGAACTGTTCTGGCAAGGACATTGTCTTAAATTTGAGTCATGTTTACCTGTCTTTATTAGAATAGTACTTTAGACACTGATGCCATCACATCACCATAATCCTGCTTTGTTGAGGGCTCAGAAATGGCACTGCCTGCTATGAACTGAAATAGATAACAGCTTATGACAGGCAGCCACGGAGAAATATACCAGCTATACGGTGCTTCCAAAAGTATGGATACTTAAAGAAACAATACAAAAACAAACACACAAAACAATGAAAGGTCTTTTGGGATTTCTCTTTTCCTCAAGAAAAGGAAAAGCCAAAAGGCCTAGCCAGGTTACCAGTCTTGGTTTACCTTTTACTAGTATTATGGGACTACGCCTGAAAGGCAAGCTGGCACAATGAGAGAACTATTGCATTTACAGTTTGAAGGACTAGATTTTCCATCTGACTGTCATGCCATCAACTTATGTAGTTGTGTACAAGCACTTCAAAATTCTAGGCCTTAGTTACTCCATCTGTAAAATGTAGAAATTGGCTTTAATGGCGCAAAAAGTCCAGCTATGTTATTCTATAAATCCATGAATCTGGGGCAAATAGAAAAAGGGATAGCAAAAGACAATTTATCTTTGTTTTCCCACTGATGGAATAGCATAATGAATGATGTTTTCTATGTGCTCATTTGTTTAATAAATATTTATCGTGTATTTACCGGGAGCAAGATCAGACGCTAGAACCTTTACCTAAGAAGTGGACTTAAACAAAAGTATATCAAGTTGCAGAAGTGGCTTTTCTACAGATACACATTGTACAGCTTAATTGCTTTCAGACAAATGCTCCACTGAGCTTAGATATCTAAGGGGTTTCCTTAGAGAATATATCATATTCTTAAACTGTAAATGTCCCCAGTATTATGTTTTAAAGCCCTGCAATAAAGAAAAAGAGGCTCTGACCTGCCACCTTGAAATCTAACATTTGGATTAAATAATTTTATTTCATGAATTCATCGGGATTGCTATCAACATGAATGAAAGCAGCAAAAAATTCTCGGAGAACTGGACCTTTAAGAACTGATTTTTTGTTGGCAGAGGAAACATGTCCACTATAATAGGACAATTTAAATGCATAACTGTTAAAACAAACTCTTTAAACTATTCCCAGCATGTCCCAACATTCATCATGTTGACTAGCAAGACATCAATTTTTCATAAAATACTGTAAAACCGAAAAGGAGACATTTAAAAGAGAGAAAAAATTGAATTCACTGTTTCAGCTCAGGCTCTGATGATTTTGGCATTTTATAAGGTGATTAACTGATTGTACGGGGGGAAGAAGCAAGTGGTACTTCACAGAGCTATACAGATTGCGTTCTCTCTTCTGTTTCACTTTTTTTCTTCCTTAACCACCTTGATTTTTTCTCCTCCCTGAGGCACTGCATACATTGCAAGAAGAATGAGTTGGCTGCACGACAAAGTGTATGCTATTGTGCCTTCACATCTGCCTCAACAACAAATACCAGTGTTGGCAGCCCACATGTGGCAAAATGGATTAGAACAGGACACAGCTCTAAAGTACTCATGATGTATTTTACTTTGGCAAAGGAAAAAAAAAAGGTTAGGGGTAAAAAAAATTTTTTAAAATCTTTGAAGGACCATTCCTAATATTTTAATTATCAAGGAAAACAGTTTTTTTTTTAATGACTTCACTCCAATGCCTCAATTTTTTGGTATCTAAAATTCCCTTCTCCTTTAGCATAAATTTCACATAAAGTCTCTTTTGAAGGGCCTTGGGGTAAGAGAATACAGAAACTCCAGGAAATGTTCTCTGGCTTACCTGGTTCTTGGACACAAGATAAGCCTCATCCCTGTCTCAACATAGAGTCGAACAGTATCACCAAATACATCTTATTTTTGTCCACAGCATAGCAAAATTTACTTTGATTTTGAATAAAAACAGATGGTTAAAGCCACAGCAAAGACCATGAAATAAAGAACTTCTTGTCTCATAAAAAGCAACTACTCTAATAGTATGCTGATGTATAATTTTCAGAAAAGTACAATCCTGACTCTTATGAAATATAAAATGACCACATATCAAAAGTCATTTCCATCTCATAAATTAATAAGGGAATCCAGAACATGTAAGGACCAAAGAAGAACTTAAAGAACAAACATATATATAGGCAATCAGAAATGGTGAAATGAATATGTTTTTGTTTTTGTTTTTAGATTTATTTATTTATTTATTTATTTATTTATTTATTTAACAGAGAGAGAGAGAGAGAGAGAGAGAGAGAGAGAGAGAGAGATCACAAGCAGGCAGAGAGGCAGGAAGAGAGATAGGGGGAAGCAGGCTCCCTGCTGAGCAGAGAGCCCAATGCCTGTCTTGATCCCAGGACCCTGAGATCATGACCTGAGCTGAAGGCAGAGGCTTTAACCCACTGACCCAACCAGGCGCCCCTGAATGTGTTAATAGATGCAAACCTGGTTAATATTCCTTGAGGCCGTAACATGTAATGTTTGAGGCTATCTTTTTCTATGGGGTAGAAATCAATTACATTTCTATGAGGCATAGTTCATTTGCATTCCTATGGACAAGAATCATTTGTATTAATGTTCATTTTCTACAACTTCTTTCTTTTCAGAGTTATAAAAATAGTCTAATCAATAGAAATATAAGGTTCACACATAGAATCATATAATCCATGGATAGTCCACTAGATAACATCTACACTCCATTGAAAGAATACCTAGTAATCTCTTCTGTCCATTTCCTGCTCTTGAACAATTTTTCCAAACAATTTTTTGAGGCGGAGGAGGCGCAGAGGGAGAGGGAGAAAGAGAATCCTATCCTAAGCAGGATCCATGCCTGGCGCAGAGCCCATTGCGGGGCTCAATCTCACAACCCTGAGATTATGACCTGAGCTGAAATCAAGAGTCAGATGCTTAACTGAGTCACCCAGGCACCTCAACCAAACAATTTAAGGTAAGAAAGTCATCATATTTGACTGCATCACTCTTTTGTTAGAGTAATGCAACATTTATATTGTTTCAACTTTTTTTCTTGTGAGAAACATTTTACTGATTATACTTATGCATATATTTTAAAACACATATTCCTAATAAAAAGTATGTGAGGGTGACCACATCCTCAAACTCTGCTAACACTTCATATATTTATTTTAAATTTTCACTCTGAAAGGAAAACAATGAGATATTTGACCTAAGTGAGTGTATGTATATATAAAATATATGTGTGTGTATATATATGTATTTATACGTGTGTGTGTGTGTGTGTGTGTGTGTGTGTGTAAAATGTTCCTTCTTGGGTCCAGGATTTTATGATTTCCTATAAATGGCTATTTCCCAAATGAAGTGTATAAAAGTATTGTTCTAATTCTTTTATAAATTCTTATATATTTAGACTTTTAGCGCATCTGGAGTTTATTTCATATATGGTATGAGGAAAGGATGTAAATTTACATTTTGTCTTCCGATGGATAAACTAATTATATCAAGATAATTTATCAAATAGTATATCCGGTTTTTAAAAATTTTCTAAATTTTAATTCCAGTCTAGCTAACATACACTTTTATATCAGTTTCAGGTGAACAACATAGTGATTCAACAATTCTATACATTATTCAGGGCTTTACATTAATCTACCTTTGAAGCCTGTATTCTGTAACATTGATCCACTGCTTACTTTTTGGAACTATATGACACTATTTTAATAACTGTAGCTTTATAGAAGTTCTATAAATTTATTTAAATTTATTATAATTTATATAAATTCATAAATTTATAAATTTATTATAGAAGTTCTATAATAAATCTATTATTTGGAAAGGCAAATCCCCCTTAATATTCCTCTTTTTCACAATTTACTTAATTCTGCCTTCACATATTATCTTCCCACTGAATTTTAAAATCACCTTGTCCAGTTCCACAAAAAGCCTGTAGGGATTGGAGTGGGTTTACATTGATTTTATAAATATACTTGGAAAAAATGGAAAATTTTAAGTTATTAAGTTTTTTATCCAGAAACCCAACCACTTTATTTATTTGGGTATTACTTTATGTCTTTTAGTAAAGTCTTGTGGTCTTATCACTTAGGTTTTACGTACTTCTTATAAAGTTTACTCCTTGGCATTTTTAGTTTCTGATCCTTTTATGAATGAAATCTTTTACCCTTACATTTTGTAATTATTATTGCCGGTACATAGCAAAGAAATTTACGTTTTTGTTTTGTTTTGCTTTAAGATTTTATTCATTTATTTGACAGAGAGAGACACAGCGAGAGAGGAAACACAAGCAGAGAGAGTGAGAGAGGGAGAAGCTCGGCAGGGAGCCCGATGCGGGGCTCAATCCCAGGACCCTGGGATCAAGACCTGAGCCAAAGGTAGACGCTTAACAATTGAACCACCCAGGTGCCCCAGAAATTTACATTTTTAAATGTTTACCTCATTGTTGGTTTTCTAATTCTACAAGTTTTTCGATTGATTCTCTTAAATATTCCAGGTAAAGGATCATCACACTTTTTTTTTAAATTATGTTAGTCACCATACAGTACATCATTAGTTTTTGATGTAGTGTTCCATGATTCATTGTTTGTGTATAACACCCAGTGCTCCATGCAATATGTGCCCTCCTTAATACCCACTACCTGGCTAACCCATCCCCCCCCCACCCTTCCCCTCTTAAACCCTCAGTTTGTTTCCTGGAGTCCATAGTCTCTCGTGGTTTGTCTCCCCCTCTGATTTCCCCTGCTTCATTTTTCCCTTCCTTCTCCTAATATCCTCTATGCTATTCCTTGTGTTCCACATAGAATCCACAAGGAACACAAGGAATAGCGTAGAGGATCATCACACTTACAAATACTGATAGTTTGGTCTCCTTCTTTCAAATATCTATGCCATATTTCTTTTGCTTTCTTATTCCATTGACTGGGATTCTCAAAACATCACTGAGTAATGGAAGTAATGCCAGACATTCTTACGTTCTTTAATGTTAGTGGAAATTATTCTAGTATTTTGCCATTAATGCAGTTATTTCTTATTTTAATAGCTCTTCTTTTTTAGGAATTGATCTTTTATGGGAAAAATGGCAACTATTGGGATAATTGACTTTCTTGTACACTCCCTTTAAAAGCTATATTCATGGGGCACCTGGGGGGCTCAGTTGGTTAAGCATCTGCCTTCGGCTCAGGTCATGATCTCAGGGTCCTGGGATGGAGCCCCACATCATTGGGGCTCCCTGCTGAGCAGAGAGCCTGCTTCTCCCCCTGCCTCTGCTATGCCCCCTGCTCATGCTTGCACTCTCTCTCTCTTAAATAAATAAATAAAATCTTTTAAAAAATAAAATAAAATCTATATTCATATAACTTGGCATTATTTAGAGTAAGCATTGCTTACTCTAATGATGGTGAATTGCAGAGATCAGGAAACTATACATCAGAAAATCCCAAGTAAATAAATAACACTTTAGAGATTCCGAAGGATATTCCAGAGACTCATTACTCTAGATTCGCTCTACTTGGTTACTCTTTGAAACAGATTACCAGAATTCTCTATATCTGGATTATCTGTCTTCTCTATAAAATTGACGTCACAAAATTATAAATTAATGCCGTGGCATGTTCGTCAAAGATTGATGTAAGAAATGCCCCTAAGTAAAACAGCATATATTTTGGTAAAAGGGCCAAAATCCAATCCAGTTAGGAGTGATGTGAGTAAAAGCTTTTCTCTCTTAATGAACTGGTATGATCTTTAATTAGGCAAAGAGAGCTATTTAAAATGCTCATTTTTTGGCCTTCACTGCCAAGTGGCTTAGATCTAAGTTGTGATATTATTATCACAATGAACTTATATCTAGTTCTTCTCTATTTCTGATACACAGAAGAGTATAATTCCCTATTCCTTTGGAGGTAGGTGTGGCTGTATAACTTATTCTGTCCCCCAGAGAAGAGGTGACTAGAACTAATATAAGTCACTTTTAGGCTAAAGCATTTAATTGTTAGGGGTCAACTCTCCAGCTCTTTTTCTTGCGCTGTATTAACCAAGAAAGCTACGGATAAGGTCTAGAAGATGGTAGATCCTGTCAGCTTGGATCTAAAACTGATCAGTTAGGGGCAAAGGCAACTCTCAAACCATACTGGATGCATAATATGAGCAAGAAATAAATTTATATTGTATTTTATCATGGAAACTTTGAGATTATTTGTTATTTCAGCATAATCTAGCATATCCTATATGATACCTAGATGTCATATTAAATTGCTTAAAATATCATTTTAAAAAGTATATTTCAGGGCACCTGGGTGGCTCAGTTGGTTGAGCGACTGCCTTCGGCTCAGGTCATGATCCCGGAATCCCGGGATCGAGTCCCGCATCGGGCTACTAGTTCTGTGGGGAGTCTGCTTCTCCCTCTGATCTTCTCCCCTCTCATGCTCTCTCTCATTCTCTCTCTCTTTCTCAAATAAATAAAATCTTTAAAAAAATAAAAAATAAAAAAATAAAAAGTATATTTCAATATCTATCCTCTGGTATTCAGTTTTCATTCTTTTTTTAAGAGTTTAATTACTTGGACCTTTGAAGTAATCTGCTCCTCATTTTTGTTATTTTTTTTTTTAGTCTCTTTTGGAAGTAGAGTATAAGATATATAAGCACAAATTTATGAATATTGGATCAACTTGGTCAAAAATCATTACTCAACTTCATAAAATGAAAAGATAAAAACAAATCTGACTGTAGGAGCTATAATATAAAGTCTATACTAGGGTTTGTTGTTGCTCTTTGCTTTTATCTTTGATAACTAGTTAGCTACAGATAGTTACCCTCTTATTACTGTTTTTATTGATAATCTTTCAGGATAGATCTGTGACTAAATTTTTTGTTGAATCTCTTTACCTTTTTGTATACCTCTATGACTATTTCTTTGTTAAGGAGCACCTATAAATCTGCTGATATTGATATTGGTCCTTTCATGCTGCTGTTGTTTTGAAGAGCAGTGGCTACCATAGGCAATGAAAGATATAACTGAGGGCAAACATAAAGGTCACTGTCTCTCTTGAACGTCATTTAATCCCGGAGAGCATGAGACCCTCCTGGTGCAGGCCCAGGCCAGTCCTCTACATCCTAGAAAGAGCCAAGGGTTTATTATATCCCTTGAATGGCCATTTGTTTCAGAGACTAGGCAATGATGCCAAAGCCACTTCAGTCCAAAATGTTAGCCAAATGTCAGCTTTGTCTACTCTGAAATTATCCACTAGCATAAACACACATTATTTTTATAAAATATTTGCCAAATGTTAAAAGATAAGGTAGAACCATTATTTTCCTTTCCCTATACTGGTACCACAGCTTTATTTATTCAACATTACGCAAATATTTATTGAATACCCACGATGTGCCAAGCCCTTTTCTAGGCCCATGAGGTAGGTCAGTGAGTGAAACAAAGGTCACCACTACTCTTCTGATGGCCTGCATTCCAGAGACATAATCAGTCAGACAGTGGGCATAATAAATAAGTTGGTAAATGCTATATAAAAAAGTAGTAGATACTGGGTATTTATCCCAAAGATACAGATATAGTGAAAAGAAGGGCCACATGTACCCCAATGTTCATAGAAGCAATAGCCACAATAGCCAAACTGTGGAAAGAGCCAAGATGCCCTTCAACAGATGAATGGATCAAGAAGATATGGTCCATATACACAATGGAATATTATGCCTCCATCAGAAAGGATGAATACCCAACTTTTATATCAACATGGACAGGA
>CM052898.1:99281614-99319848 GCA_028534135.1 Potos flavus | reverse complement strand
AGGAAGAAGGTCCTGCAGGGTGTATAAGCTCTTGCCCTGAGAGAGATGGGGAGCCAATGGAGGGTTAGAGCAGGGGAGTGACTTGCTGACTAAGGTTCTAAAAGGATCATTCTGGCTGTTGTATTGAGAACAGACCATGAGGATAAGGGTGAGGCAGGGAGACCAGTTAGGAAGTTATTACAGAAATCTAGGCAAGAAATGATGGTGCCTTAGACCAGGGTGTACCTGTAGTGATGGAAGAAGTGTTCATATTCTCAATGTATCTTTAAGGTGAGACATCACCTTAAGGGCTTCTGGATGGATTAGGTATGGGATATGAGAAAAAGGAATCAAGGATGACTCCAAGTTTTTTTTTGGCCTAAACTAAATATGGTAGAAAAAAAAGTCAGGAAGAAAGCAAATCTGTAGTAAATAAGGTTCAATTCAGATGTTTAAAATTACATTCACTAGAAATTGGTCTTGTGAAATGAAAGCCAGTGATATCTGCATCAGGGTTATAAACAGGAATTGAGGGTTGTTAAGTTCAAAGGTCAGCTCTCTTAGCCTCATAATATACTGTGTCCACCTTGTTCTGCGTTTGCTTGAAATTCTTCTGTTCGTATTTTATTAATCCACTCCTTATGTAACTGTGAAAATAAACTGTCCTAAATAATTCACCTTACTCAAAAGTTCTCATAAACACCCCACAGTAAATCAGGCATCTTCCTATAAATGCAGTTCATGAGATAGTTAATATTTGCCCACATGAAAGTGACACTTATTTGGCACATTTATGGCATTAACAGAGACTAAAATAGCAACCACTCTTTAAGCTCTGTTATGAACTGTGGTAGATTGTGTTTTTCCATATATGACACATCTTTTAATAGAGTGTGGTCTACTTTCTAAGAAAAAGATGCAACAGGATGTGGTGAAAATCGCTTAGGTTTTGGAATCAGGCCAGACTGTACTTGAATCCTAGCTTTGATAATTACTAGCTATGTAGCACTGAAAAATTTGCTAAACTTCTCTGAGCCTCACTCACTTTCCTTATATATAACTTCAGAACAACAATTTCTGTCTTGCTTGGATGTTCTGAGGATTTAAAATAACATATGTAAAGTCTGGAGCCTGAAAGTGCTAAGCAAATAGAGATATTATCATAACATATAATATACATGTATTAATAACTACTATTATATATTTGTGTGTAAAATTACTATATTTTAATAATAGTATTAATATATTAATTATTAATTAGGTCAAAGTATTATATTAATAATAATAGTAATAATATGACAATGACACCTAAGTCAGAGTCAAAGCACAACTAATTCTGTATATTTTATTAGAAGAAATAAGAAAGTTCTATCAGACCATGTCATGTCTAGAGTTTGTTGGTGTATATAACACTAGTTGTTTGGATAAAAAAGAGATACACATTGAAATATGTCACCCTTAAACACATCCACAATTGATATCAAATAAGGTGACCAAAAGCCTATTTCCTGATATGATGTCATGACTGTAAGAGCTGGAAGAGAGAAAAATTGTTCTACCCAAGGGCCACCTGCAAAGAGATTTGTGCTGTCACCCACTCCCTGGGATTTTAGGACTGCCTATCTCTTAGAGTCACAGTGTTTTTCTATGGCGAGACTTTGCGAATATTTCCAGAAACCTTCTGACACTCAAGGAAACTTGACTTAGCATTTCAAACTGGATATGTTTCTGCCATTTTTTTTTCTCTAACATTGATTGGTTAGCTTGGAATTGGGTTCAAATTTTAAGTTACATCCATACCCAAAACATCAAACTAGGGTTCTGAAATGCAAAATTTCATTTGTGATTTCTTGCTAGAAAGCAAAAGGATGATACCTGGGGACTTCAAAGAGGCCACAGCATTCTTTCTATTATTATTGCTATCATTAACATTCTTGATTTTTCATGCAGCTCTCTTGGAAGAGATAAGGAAAAATCAGACCACTCTGTGGCACACACTGTGGATGAGTGAACAAATGAAGTCTTGATTTACTGAGCGCCTTTGACTGAATCAACAACTGTGCACAGCACTGTCACAGACATTGTCTCATTGGTCCTCTGAATAAGACATTGTTATAACTTCCATTTTACAAATGAAGAAACCGAGACTGGGAGAGATTAGGTTACAAGCCAAAATCCACACACCTGGTATGCGGTACAGCCAGGATGAGAACACAGTCTCTTCTGCTTTCCCAGAGAGAACTCTCTCTCATTTCTTCTCACATTTCATTTCTTCTTCCCATCTTTTTCCCAGGAGATCAGGCAGCTTTTCTTTTTGTCTCTGGGATCAACACTACCACTACGGTGGCCATACTCTGAGTTAGTTACAGGAGTAATGTAACCCCAGCAAAGGGCTGAGGAAGAAGGCGTTGGAAGTTCCCAGCATGCACAGTGGGTTGTGCCAACTAATAGGGGACTATTAATGCATTATTTTGAAGCTGACTTGAATCTTCCAAATCAAATAAAAGCCCTAAATATCCACTGGGGGAATTAAAACTAGTTATTTTCAGTAATTACAAATTATATCACTCCATTTTATGCATAGATAGTTAAAAAACTACCACAGGCTATAAAATTATTGGCTAATGAAAAGAACATCCTAAGGTTTTGATTTATTGTCCCTGCTATCAGAGACGACCACAGCCACTGTTAGAAATGTATAAACAACCTAAATAAAGGTTTAATGTGTTTTTATCATGAGCTTCCATTGCCTGCTGCCTGCGAGATGAAGCTTTGTGCTTCTGTGCATTGTGTAATTAAAATCCTTTCACTCAAAAGAGAAGCCGAGACAGTTATCAACTAATTTATGAAAGAAACAGGAAGAATCTTACATTACCAGTAAGAGCAGTGGTAGGAATTTTTATTTCGGTGTGGACATTATTAATTGCCACTGAGACTTTGGAGGCAGACTTCTCAGATACAAAGCCTTCAAAAGAGGCTGCGTCTAGGTGATAATAACAGATGATGGTGAACAGATTCAGCTTCCAGAGTTGTTTTCAATAACCTGCTTTCCTGTCTGAGAGAGCTCAGAGGCTTCCTGAGAACGCTGTACCCCGAGTACAAAGAGTACAGTGTAAACCTGACACAAAGACAAGAGTGCTCTCACAAGCCCCGTGACCTGACACCAATCAGGGCAACCACACAACAAAAAGACACAAATTTACTACCGCTTCCTCCTTTGAGAGTGAGTTGGTGAGATTAGATGTGATCAGAGATGAGATGTTACAGCTCCCAAATATTTTGAGTTAAAAACAAACAAACAATAGAAACAACCATGCTATGAGTCAATGATCTGTTTGATATTATACCTTCAGAAAAGGTTTCCTGAAAATCAACACCACCACCCCAGCAAGAATTATTCTTTTTGCCCAGATACCTCTTTTTGCCACCTTATCATGGCTGGAACTGACTGGCTGATGTGGCAAAGCTCAGCAAACCCCAGCAGTGCAGAGTGAATTACTGATGACACACAAATACTGAGATTAACCTTAAACATTGTTTGGGCTGCTTCCCTAACCACTACAAATTAGGTAACAATGCAGACATGTGGGGCTGCTGAAGGCAGTTTTTTTCTGCCAGAAGTCACCTAAGAAAATATTTTCGCTTTTGAAGAGTTTTCATTGTTAGGGATGGACCCAGTTTTCAAAGGGAGAATGCCACAGTCATTGATTCTGCCTTTTTAAGCTCTTAATCATTCCTAAAATTTATCCCTATTCTCTGGCTCCACGTTTCACTCCACCTGACAGAACCGGGCAGCAAAATGACCAAAGAGAGGAACAAAATGACCAACTGAGAGGAACAAAAGATGCAGTACATGCTCATCGCCCTTGAGATTAGACGGCATGATTACTCCTATCATTCCTCTCTTACACTGTCTTTGTGGTTCATATATCCCTTCCTTTGGTTTATAAATTCTAAATCATAAGATTTATCTTACTATACTGACTTGTTAATAATATACTTTTCAAAAAGTGTTTAAATACCACAGGCTAATGAAAGGCTAAAAACACAAAATTAATTTTGCATTATATAGTTCCAGATGAAAAAATAAAAAACACTCCAATGTAAATGACTCATTACCCCCACAAGAGGTATTAGTCTTCAATTACTTAAAAATCAGTCACCTCTTCCAGTTATTGGCATTCAAAAGACTACCAAAAAATAGATGACTGAGACGGCAGCTGACAGTCCAAGTCAGAACAAAGCAATAGTTTTGTGGTTGCCTATTCGTCCTACTTAACTTTATTTACCCAGTGCTTATAGAATATAGAGCTGTGGACTATAACAAATCACCTTAAAAAAAAAAAAAAGAAAAAAAGTAACCCTGTGAATCCCTGAGTGTGACCACGAAGAAAGCACTTGGGAGAAAATACTTCAGCCATGTCGTTCTTCAGGAAATGAGGACCAGGATCAGATACTGGGCTTTTTGGAGACAAGCTAAAATTGTCCAGCTAGTCTTGATTGGAAATCAGGAAAATTAACAGAAGTGTATAGAAAATGGGTTATTTGTATCAACAGGAGTTCTTGGTTTTCAGAAATACTCATTCTACATTCCACAATCCAGCCAAACAATTAGTTAATGCACCTCTGACTCCGAGCAATCAAGGCTACTTTTTGGTTCAAAAGAACTAAGGAACTGAAAAAGAATAAAGTAAAAACTGAAGAGTACTGCCATCTTTGAAAATTCAACAAATGGATGAAGATGTAGTCCATATATACAATGGAATATTACTCAGCCATCAGAAAAGATGAATACCCAACTTTTGCGTCAACATGGATGGGACTAGAAGAGATTATGCTGAGTGAAATAAGTCAAGCAGAGAAAGTCAATTATCATATGGTTTCATTTACTTGTGGAACATAAGGAATAACATGGAGGACATTAGGAGAAGAAAAGAAAAAGTGAAGGGGGGAAATCGGAGGGGGAGATGAACCATGAGAGACTGTGGACTCTGGGAAACAAACTGAGGATTTTAGATGGGATGGGGGTTGGAGGATGGGTGAGCCTGGTGGTGGCTATTAAGGAGGGCACGTATTGCATGGAGTACTGGGTATTATACATAAACAATGAATCTTGGAACACTACATCAAAAACTAATGATGTACTGTATGGTGACTAACAACACAATAAAAATAAAAGAGAGAAAAGAAAAATCAACTTTGGTGTAACAATGGAGTAGTTAGCATGTGAAGAGAAAGTCCAAGCTCATAAAATCAATTAGATACCACATCTGAAAACTATAATATTAAGGGTCAAAAACAGCCTTTTCAATGGAAGCCAATGCATTACCAAGTTCTTAAATAGTGTGCTCTTCTTAGTAAGCATTTTCAATATGGAGTCTACAGATGGGGCTATTGATGTAGAGAGCGAGGGTATCCCTGTCCATCAACTGTGGTACACTGGCCCAGAGGTGGAACAAGACTAGAATCATGACATGTTCATCCACAAAGAACAGGCATGGAGAAGAAGAAGGTCTAGCTAAGAATATGAAGCACAGCAGTTAGATAAGATGAAAGAGAGTGGCAGGTGCCCATTCAAAAGATGCTAAGGTTCAAGGAAGTGCTTTTTCAAGGTCTCGTTACTAGACCCAGAATCCAAGGTCAGAACATATATGAAGTGATATTTAGTTAAATAATATGCTAAATTAGGGGTCCTTAAGAGTGTTCTTTACTTAGGAAGAACTTGGCTCTGGGATGAGGGGTAGTGTCAAAGCTTTTGTTGGGGAATCAGCTGGCCATAGCTACTGGCAGAACAGGACTCTTCCAGCAGGAGCCAAGTAATGGTTATGCCAGGATGATCAGTTCCTGGTGCAGAACTGGCCATGAAACATGATTCCTTTACAAAGTCCTTGATGCTATAATCATTTGTCTCTTTTTCATGGAGATTTCATAAAGCATGTAAAGTTGCAGTCTCCTAGATAGTGAAATATTGCTTGCTTTTTGCATAAATAATTAGTGAATTACAACAGAAGGAAGTAGCCTCTGTGTTAGTAACATTTAAATCCTCTAGAAAACTATTTTCTCTGCTACCTAACAGGGGTTTTGATTTTTCAGCACCTTTCTAAGGATTATCTATATTTTATACATATGCAACAATACTGTGGGTACTTCTCTTTTGTTTGAGTGGCCACAAGTTTCGTTGATTCATGGATCAAATGTGGGAACAATCAATATCATTCCTAAACTTCACTTTAGGCTGTCTTGGAGACGGTTCATTTGGAGTTTATAGGTGCTTTTTCAACATTCGTGGAAGATGACACATTTTCATATATGAGATCAGGTCCAAAATTTCCTTCACACTTTCCTTAATGTCTGACTTAAAGCCCTCTATTAGTGGCCTGTGACTACCTCTCTAGTTTTGTTTCTCTCATTCCCACAAACCCACTCTACTTTTGAATATACCAGACTATTAATAGTTTCTCAAACATAAGCTATTTCAAACACTTACGCTTTTGCACATGCTGCATTCTCTACCTGCAATGTTCTGCTCTGACTAAAGGTTATCGCCTGTTCATTCTTGAGGATTCATCTGACACATCATCTCTTGTTGCAGGCTCCTCCTTCCTGGGCTCAACTGGGCACCTTGCCTAGATGCTGCCAAAGCAGTCTGTGTTTATGACTGTCATCTGCCATTCTTTATTTACTTATTGGTTTGCCTAAAATGTGAATTCCTTGTGGGCACTCATTCTCATTAATTTTAATTAAAATCTATGTAACTCAAAATATCTAAAATATTATTTTCTCAACATGTAATCGATATAAATAAACTATGACTGAAACTTCTACATTCTTTTTTTTCTTTGTAAGTCTTCACAATCCACTGCATATGTTATACATGGGATACACAACAGTTTGAACTAGTCACAATTACAGTGCTCAATATGTGGCTAGTGGTCATCATGTTGAACTATATGGTTCTATTTCATTGCTCTTAGTGCAGTATCTGGAACTCAAAAGGTATTTAATAAATGTTGCTGACAAATGAGTCTCAGGCACAAGCAGCATTAAGTATTGCATCTTTAATGCCATAAAGTTGAAATTTCCATGTAAGGTCATTATGATAGATATTTTGAAATTAAATCTTCCTATTATCTCTGGATTTTTAATGATTCCTTAATGCATGGATTGATTTAGTTAGTCATATCTCATCATAAGTAACAGCATGACTAATAATCTTATTGAGCTTTAGTCTGCTCCTTTGTGATGTATGGAGCTACTTAGGAAGAGAAAGCTTTTCCTAGAGCCAATCTACTTTTTAGGGGCCACAGATTCCCACAGGGCTCAGAGATATGCTTGTTTTCTTGACTCTAATTTGCTCAATTTTTTAAAAGTATCTTCTGTCAAATTACTCACTTGGCCATCACTCTGTTCACCTCCTCTACCCTTTCTGCTTCTTTATGTTTGCTTTGTTCCCCAGCTCCTCTAACATCACAGAGCTGGAGGCAAGAGTACAAATGGTGCCCACCTATACCATATGTCTAAATACTTAAATTTATAAATGAAGTCAACAATCTGTTAAATAAAATATGTTCATTTCTCCCCTATTGGCAAACGTATTGAGAATACCAAAATTCAAATGATTCATGCAAAGCTATGTGCTGTTATTGGGCCAGTGATACTTAGAAAAGTAATAAAAGTCTCCTTGATAAATTATTATTTATTTAAAACATAAATAAGTTGTTTTTCTTAAAGATATACTATGTTATTATAATCAAGATGTCCACATAATTTTTCTATTGACAGTAATGACCAAAGGCTGGAGCCAGGAAAATAGTAAATATTTTTAGCATTGTGGCCCTTAGGAGTTTGTCTCCACTACTCAACTCTGCTGTTATAATGTGAAAGCAGACATAAGCAACATGTAAACAAATGAATGTGTCTGTGTTCCAATAAAACTTTATTTATGAACATTAAAATCAGAATTTCATGCAGCTATTTTATGCCACAAATATTAGTTTTTTTAAATTTGGTCCAACTATTTAAAATGTAAAAAAAAGTTCTTAAAATGCAGACTACAAAAACAGGGGCAGATTTGGTCTGCAGGGCATAACCTGCTGACCACTGATCTAAATGACTGAAAAACGAAATGCAATTGATTTCAAAGTATACAAAGTTTGAGTATATTATAAAAAATGTAAGTTAAAGTAAACAAAAATACAAAAATAATTTCTCATGTTTTCTAAAAAGTTATTTTTGTTCCAAAATATTTAAAACTACTTACTAAAATAAAAAGGCAAAACACATTTCAATCAATACATATAAAAATTTAAAGTCAAACTTACTTAAATATTTCAGAAATTCTCAATTTTTATTTCACACCGCATAATTCTTAGCTCTTTTTTAAATGCTAGTGTCAAGCATGGTCGATTTTAACTTTTAATTTGAAATTGAAGGTCTTTATTTTAAGCCCCTTCTGTTCACTTCCCGGTTCTAATTAACAATTTGTACACTTGAGAAATAAAGCATGGCTTATTTTAAGACTAATTTTTTTCAGAGTGTCCTACTTAATTTGTAGTCAGTCTGAAAAATTAGAGATAACAGCATTTAATTACTGAAAAACAGGTTTAAAAAATGCTTAGGCATGCTAAACATTTCATATATTCTTTGACATATATTCTTTGACCAATATGAGTATCTCAATTTTGATGATCTATTCCAGTAAAATTCAAAAGTGCATGATTAGTCTTTTGCCATAATGTATTATGGAATATTCTGTGAGATGATGCCAATGGGAAAAGGAAAAATCAACACAGGTAAATAATGATAATTCATATACTTTTCTATTGCACTAGTTTGCAAAGCATTTCCATATACATTGTATCCTTTCATTTTTTAAATTCTTGATATAGGGAATTCCCTTAAACTTGACCTCTTTCTCTGCTTAGTACTCTGTCTTCATCCAGTTGATGGAATGTTACACATCTCAGCTTAAAGATTTCCTCCTCTATGAACCTGCCTCAGTCTGTACAAGAGTTTGATGCTTCAACCTCCATGTGACCAATACTTCTTGTATCTTATTAAACTTACCCAGCTTTTTGGCAAGAGTTGACTCACAACTGCATAATGTAACTTCTCTAAGGATTAGGATTGCAATTTTATTCACCTTTGGATTTCAGCAGCCAGCATGATATAAGGCAAGTTACATGTGCTCAGGCAATACATGATCAATTCATTTATTCATTCAACAAATATTTGTGAAATGAACTAAAAGTTCCGACTATCATTCTAGGTGCTGGAGATGCAACAGTGCATAAAACAGACAAAAATCTCTGCTCTTGTGAAGCTTTCATTTTATGAGAGGAGTCAGACAATAAACAAGATAAACTAGGAAAACTTACGGTATGTTTGATGATTATTAAGTGTCATGGAGAAAAACGAAGCAGGGAAGAGTACAAGGAGTGTTGAGACAGGACTGCCTCATTAAGAATGGACATTTAAGTGAAGATTTAAGAAAGGAAGGAAGAAACCCACTTGGATAACTGAGGGAAAGCAGGAGGGAGTATGCTTTGCCTTTTGGAGGTAGGTGTTGCTGGCATGGAAGTGAGCAAGGGAGAATCAGTAAGGAAGCCAGATCTACAGCCTCAAAGACTATTGCAAAAACTCTGGTCTTTACTTCAACTAAAATCCAAACTTTTAGTTCTAAAATAAATTAGTCATGGGGATGAAAAGTACAGCATAGGGAATATAGTTAATAATACTGTAATAACTTGTATGGTGACAGACGGTAACGACATTGATTATGGTAAGCATTGTATGATATACATAATTGTTGAATTATTATGTTGTACACCTAAAACTAAACATAATACTCTATGCCAACTATACTTCAATTAAAATCTTTTTTTTAAATTAAAAATCCACTGGAGGATTTAGAGCTGAGTAGTGACACATTCAATTTTGTTTTTTTTGTTTTTTTTTTTATCCCCAAATACTTTTATTTTGTTTTTTCAGTGTTACAAGATTCATTGTTTATGTACCACACCCAGTGCTCCATGCAATACGTGCCCTCCTCAATACCCACCACCAGGCTCGCCCATCCCCCCACCCCCTCCCCTCCAAATCTCTCAGTCCCTTGTTCTGAGAGGGGTGAAGAACCATGAGAGACTGTGAACTCAATTTTGTTTTTATCAAGATCATCTTCATTAAAAGAATGTACATGTGGAGCAACTGATGCATAGAGAAAACATTTGCCTAAAGTCATACAGTTAGATATTGGAAAATATAGGACCAAACTCAGGCTTCCTAGCCCAAGCGATTCTTTTTCCAGCACCGTTCACTGAGAAAGAGTTCTCAGGAGTGTGAGCATTGTTGAAAAGAATGATTTTGTTTCCCTTTCAATTGCTCATTGATTATGTCTAGGGGCAGCTGATTACTTGCAAGAAAAATAAAAAGAAATCAATCAATCCTGATATTTTAACTGGATAACCTCGACTTTCTAAATACGTTGAATATTTAAAATGTGCATATGTCTGTCATTGTCCAGACAATACAACTGGATGTGAGAAAGAATTGTTCATTTTTTATTTGGCTGGCCATGGGTTATTTATGCACCAAATTGGTCTCTTCAGTTTTATTTATATTCATGACAGTAACACTTGGGGTCAATTTTTATGAATTTGAATTATATAGCTGTATGGCATAATTTTCTTTAAAAAATCCTATGTATATATGTACATAAATAATATCAAATGAATTTATTTTATTCTCCCCACTCCCCAATATTTGAATCCTTAGCTACTGACGAGTAACCTGATCTTTAGGTTATATAGACATAATATTGATCACTTATCTCCCTAAAATACTATCTCTCTTCTTGAAATGAGAAAGAATATCCACTTGAAAGCTGATAAGTGATACATAACATGAGGCAGATGAACCATGAGAGACTGTGGACTCTGAGCAACAAACTGAGGGTTTTGGAGGGGAGGGGGTGGGGGTTGGGTGAGCCTGGTGGTGGGTATTGAGGAGGGCACGTATTGCATGGAGCACTGGGTGTGGTACATGAACAATGAATCTTGGAACACTGAAAAAATAAAATTAAATTAATTGAAAAAAATAATAAAAAATTGTTAATTTGTCATTATTGAAATAAAATTTCTGAACAGCATATTTATATTATTTATCATTTCACTGGCAAAAAATTATCAGGGATAATGGTTAAATAAATTATTGAGGTAAATGAAAGTGATGCCAGACTAGGAGAAGAAGAGTAGCATATATTTAATAGGTTTTCATTGAAGACAATGAACTAAAAAATAAAAATTAATTGCCATTCATATCATTAGGCTTTTTCAATATCATTAGGTTTTTAAAATTTTCACCTTTATTAAGGTATAATTGACATATAAAATTATAAGGTATTTAAAATGTACATCATGGTGATTTGATATATGTATGCATTATGAAAGGATTTCTCCCATCTAGTTAATTAACACATCCATCACCTCACAAATTTATCTTTTTTGTGCATGTGTGAGAACATTTAAGTTCTCTCTTAGCAAACTTCAACTATATGATACAGTGTTATCAGCTATAATCACCATGTTTTATATTAGATACACAGACCTTCATCTTATAGCTAAAAGTTTGTACCCATTAACAACCTCTTCCTAATTTCCCCTAACCCCAGCCCCTAGGAACCATTTTCTTACTCTCTGTTGCTGAATTTTACTTGACTTTGTTTTGGGGGGGTTTTCTTGTTGTTGTTTCTTTGTTTGTTAGATTCCAAAGATGAATGATACCATGCAGTATTTGTCTTTGTCTGGCTAATTTCACTTAACATAACGTCCTCAAGCTCAATCCATGTTATCACAAATGGCAGAATTTCCTTATTTCTCATGACTAAATATTATTTCACTCTGTATGTATATATATACCACATCTTTTTTTTAAAATCTATTCATCTGTTGATGGACACTTAGGTTGTTTCTATATCCTAGCTATTGTGAATAATGCTGCAATGAACATGGTAGTACGGATATCTCTTTGAGACCCTATTTTCATTTTCTTTGGATATATACCCAGAAGTGGTTTTGCTGGATCACTTGGTAGTTCTTTCTTAATTTTTTGAGAAACCTTCATACTGTTTTCCCTGATGGTCAGTGATGTTTAGTATCCTTTCATGTATCTCTTAGTCATCTGTAGTCTCCTTTGGAAAATTTTCTATTCAGATCTTCTGCCCATTTTTTAATTGGATTGTTTGGGTTTGTTGGAACTTTTTGTTTGTTTGTTTTGGTTTGTTTTTTGTTTGTTTGTTTGTTTTTTTGGTATTGAGTTATATTTTAGATACTAACCCCTTATCAGATTATTTACAAATACTTTCTCCCATTTAGTAGTTTGTCTTTTCATTTTATTAATAGCTTCCTATGCTGTAGCTTTTTGATTTGATACAGTCCTATTTGTTTATTTTTGCTTTTGTGTCATTGCTTTTGGTGTCAAATCCAAAAAATCATTGCCAAGAGCAACGTCAAGGAGATTATCCCCTATGCTTTCTTCTAGGAGTTTTATGGTTTCAGGCCTTATGCTCAAATTTTGAATCCATTTTGAGTTGATTTTTATTTATGGTGTAAAATAGGGGTCCAGTTTTCTAGCACCATTTAATGAACAGACTCTCCTTCCCCTGTTGTCTATTCTTGGATTATTTGTTATACATCAATTGACCATATCTGCATAAATTCATTTTTGGGCTCTCTATGTTCCATTAGTCTATGTGTCTATTTTTATGCCGACATCATTCTGTTTTGATTATTTTAGCTTTTTTTTTTGTTATGTTATGTTAGTCACCATACAGTACATCATTAGTTTTGATGTAGTGTTCCATGATTCAGTGTTTGCAGATGACACCCAGTGCTCCATGCAATATGCGACCTCCTTAATACCCATCACCAGGCTAACCCACTCCCCACCAAACCCTCAGTTTGTTTCCAAAGTACAGTCTCTCGTTGTTTGTCTCCCCCTCCAATTTTCCCCCTTCATTTCTCCCTTCCTTCTCCTAATGTCCTCCATGCTATTCCTTATGCCATTGGAATTTTGATAGAGATTGCACTGAAGTTGTAAATTGCTTTGAGTAACACGAACATTTTAAAATATAAATTCTCCCAATCCATAAGCATGGAGTATCTTTCCACTTATTCATGTCTTCTTCAGTTTCATTCATCAATATTGTATAGCTTTCAGTGTAGAGTTCTTTCACCTCTTTGGTTAAATTTATTCCTAAATATTTTATTCTTTTGATGAAATTGTAAGTGGGACTGTTTTCTTAATTTCTCTTTCTGATAGTTCATTATTAGTTTGTAGAAATGCAATAGATTTTGTACATTAATTTAGTGTTTTCACAAAATTTACTGAATTCATTTATTAGTTCTACCTGTTTTTTGGTGAAGTCTTTAGAGGTTTCTATATATAATATCATGTCATTTGCAAATAGAGACAGTTTTATTCTTCTTTTCCAACTTAGATGATTTGTATCTCTTTTTTCTTGCCTAATTGTTCTTGCTAAGACTTCTAATACTATGTTGAATAAAAGTGGTGAGAGTGAGTATCTTTGTCTTGTTGCTGATCTTTCCACCATTGAGCTTTTCACCACTGAATATGATGTTTGCTGTGGACCTGTCATATATGGCCTTTATTATGTTGAGGTACGTATCTTCTACATACATTTTTTTTTGAATTCTTATCATAAGTGGATGTTAAGTTTTGTCAAATGTTTTTCCTGCATCTATTATTGAGATATTCATATAATGTTTATCTTTCATTTTGTTAATGTGGTATGTCACACTGATTGTTTTTCAGATGTTAAATATCCTTGGCATCCCTAAAATAAATCCCACTTGATCATGGTATATGACCCTCTTTAGTGTATTGCTGAATTTTGTTTGCTCCCCTTATTTTTTGGAAGAGTTTGAGAAGGATTGGCATAAATTCTTCTTTAAATGTTTGGTAGAATTCCCCAGTGAAGCCATCAGTCCTGGACTTACATTCATTGGGAGGTTTTGATTACTGATTAAATCTCCTTATTAGTAATTGGTCTGTTCAGATTTTCTATTTCTTCATGACTCAGTCTTGGTAGGTTGTATGTTTCTAGGAATTTGCTTCTACATTGTCCAATTTGTTGGTATATAACTGTTCATAGTAGATATCATTAAATTTTTGAAGCCTGGAAAAAGGGCCCCTACTTTTTCAGATACTAATATAAAATCACAGAGAGGAGAAGCCCTCCAGTGGGTCAGCATGAGGGCATGACCTACACCCAGATTCTGTAGTCATCTTCCATCGCTTGTCCAAAAGCATCAGGCACTCAATCAAAAGAGTAGGATGTAACTGGGGGAAATCAGAGGGGGAGATGAACCATGAGAGACTGTGGACTCTGAGCAACAAACTGAAGGGTTGTGGAGGGGAAGAGGTGGGGGGTTGGGTGAGCCTGGTGGTGGGTATTGAGGAGAGCACGTATTGCATGGAGCACTGGATGTGGTACATGAACAATGAATCTTGTAACACCGAAAAAATAAAATAAAAGTATTTGGAGAAAAAAAAGAGTAGGATGTAATCAGCTACAGAATAGTATTATTATTGACTTATTTATATCAAGCTCAGAGGTTACAAAGTGCGGTCACATACATTGTTTCATTTATTGATGTATCAATTTGATTATACTAATAACTTACTGATTATTATAATTAGTAGTTTGTATCTAGACATGTCTCTCTAGGCTTAACTACTTGCTGACTCTCCAGACCCATCTGGAGTTAATGTTAAGCATCATTTGATAAGAACTAAGCTACAGTGTCTCCCTGCACACATCTACCAGCATGCCCACAAACCTAGGAATTGCCGGAGGTATGACTTGCATGGGTCAACAACATTTCGAAAGATATATTTTGCTGTTAGTGTTAGGGACAAAGGTTGCCAAATTGTTATTTCATCAGGTAATGAAATTTTTTAAAGTATATATTTTTAGAATCACCGTTTTACTCTGTGGTTGTCACTGAATCAATGACTTGCTCAAAGTTAGCCAGTATAGGGCTCTTTAGGACTTAAGCTTTGGTCTTCTGACTCTTAAGCCAGTGCTAAGAAGTAAAGTTTAATTCTTAAAAAACAAACAAACAAAAAACAAACAAGACATTTAGGGCTGGTAACCAAAAATCACCATGTTTAGACATCAGAATGAGAGAATAAATGTGGTAGGAGGAGAAGCAAAGAGGTAGGTTTTAACTGGTGGATGAGAAATGTTTAGTCAAGGAATAAGAGAGAGACAATGTCCTTCTAGTAGCCTGAAACCAGCTGGGAAAGGACCTTATGTAAGTCAATAATTGGGAGTCTGAGAAAAATTAGAGAGGATATAACCAACATAAGGTGGTGTTTGATGAAAATCATTGTATCCAGTGTACCTAAGAAGTGGAGAAGCTTGACCAAAGGAGTTAGAAGGATTCAAGATAATGAAAAAGAAAAGGTGCTGGAGGTGGTGGTTAGAAAGATTACTGCTTAGATCAGGAGTTAAATAAGAATCAGAAAATTGGAATGAAAATAGAGATAGCTGAAAAATGTAGTAAAGGCAGTAACACGCTCTTTTATGAACAAGTTAGCATGGACATTCAAAGCACCAATGAGTGTTCACTAATTCAGGGCTACCAAAGAATAGATTTTTCAAAGCCATTAATTTGGCAATTAATCATATGCTGTCTTGTGATTTTCCTTATATTGTTGTTTGAACAGTTATTACCTCTTCTATTATTTAGCTTTTTATCTCATTAATCTTTATCTCTTCAGGATGTTCTGGGGTGAGGGCAGTATGGGTGAAACTAGCTGGTGGGAGCAAAGACAAATTCTGTATGAAAGAAAAAAAATCTGGTTTGTGAACAAATTTTATGTGGAATATCCAAGATAGCCTGTATATCCCAACTCTCTATGGATAATACAAACGAAGTGTCTAGGACATAGGTATGTAGATATTATCTGACCAACAGTGAAGAGATACTAAAAGGAACTAGGAAAAGTTATAAGCTACTACATATAGGTCATAAGATTTCACATGAGATTAAAATTTCTGACAGAGAGTAGGAATGACCATTATAAAGAATGTTCAAAGGAGGCTACACAAACTTCCCTGGAAGATTTTAAAGAGATAAGGTTGAGATCATTTAGGCATGGTAGAGAAGGGTTTTCAAATGACAGACTGGACCAGTGCTTGTCTCTACTAAATTTTTACAGGTATCCAGTGAAATCAGAAAAATAAAACAAAGTCAGGATAACAGATAAAGGTATGGATTCATAAATGACACAGTACAGATATAGTTGCTAGATATTCTTTTCTGAGAAGGACTGTTTGTTCTGTATTCCAAGGTTTTATCCTTTCTAGTTTTGGGGGGGGATTAAAATATTTTTTAGTTAAATCATTCTGATAGTAGAAATTGGTATTTTTAACATGTTACTACATGTCAAAGAAAAACTAGCACTCTTATGATGTAAACTACTCTTTCCCTTTCAAAAAATGTCTTTTTAAATGTTGCTGTCCCATGATCTATAGGCAGGTAACCCCTAGATTAGAGGGCATGGTGGAAGATGTGGGGTGAGGGGGAGGACTCTGCAGCTCAGTTTTTACCAGATGATTCTTAACTTTAAAGCCAGTACGGCCTGTGAGAGATAAGTCTGGGGAGGCAGCAAATGGTTAAGTCTAAAGAGGTATGTCTAGAATTACTAGTAATATTAATAGGTAATCATTATTGAATGTTTATGATACTATTGAGGTAGATATTATCATTAACTCATTCTTTACAGGTAGGGACCTGAGTACTAGGGAGATTAAGTTACTTGCCCAAGGGTACAAACTGGCAAGTGCTGATACCAGCATTTGAACCCAGGTTTGCTTGAATTCCAAGTTCTTACTCACCATGCTATTCTGACTTTCATTAATGTTTAAGTAGTTGTTAAAAACCCTGAATACAGAAAATACTTCCAACAGGACCAATACGAAAGGATAAATTAAAAACAAGAGAGGGATCCTTAGCCAAATGTAGGGGTGATAGTAAGACACAATGATAATTCACTGTTTGATGTAAGAAGTAGCTAAGCAAAGGAGCTATTACTTTTGGCCAACCTGTCTCACTAGAGACAAGGAAAATGAGCTATTTATGGAGTGGTTTGGCTGGAAGACATACTGGAAAGAAGAGAGGGCTACTGATTCAACCACACTGCATCACTGAATTCCAGTGGATGACTCTAGATCAGAGTAACCAGATAAATCATTTGAAGCAGTGTATAGAAAAGACATTAAAGCAAAGAGACCCATGCTCAGACTTAGGACTGTCACAGAGTATATCATTGATCAATTCAACAAATGTTTTAAGTGTTTATCATCCGCCAGATACTGTTCTAGACACCACAGAACAATGGTGAACAGTCAGACAAACTCCCTGTCCTTCTGAACTTTACACTCTAGTGTGAGGGAGGAACAATAAGCAATAAATATATAATATGAGAAAGTGATCAAGACAAAGGGATAGGGAGAAACAGAATGGATGCTGTTTTAGACACTTACTGGCGAAATGCATCATAATACACCGGCCCTCAACTCCCACTCTCAAGAAATTTAGTACATCTCAACATACCACGCCATAACAGAGCAACATCAGGTAATAACTTGTGACATACAGTTTCTGTTACAGAATATTCTAAAAGTGGAATATGTGTCTACAGAGCAATATCAATAGAGACAGACCAATATGATTATACTTCATATCAGAAGACAGTCCTGTCAAGTCTGCCATCTCTTGGGCACCCGACCCAATCCTTCACCCTTCAGGGTGTGGAGATAGTAATGAATTCAGCACGATACAGGCATTGCTCCACGGCATCACTGTCAGGCTCAATTCTTGCTATGAGACTAAATACCAAATTTAAGAGCTAGGGTAGAGGATGCCTTAACTCTAAGACTGTTAGGTGCTTTGCTTTGCACTGAGATGGTTTTGAAACATTATCAACAAACCAAGAATATCCAAGGAAAGGTGTGGACCCCCTCCTCCAATCCTATGCACACATATGCATTAACTAGAAAAGTATCTGATGACTATGAATCTGATAAACACTCAATCTCAATTCTATTTCACCCTAGGGGGAAAGGGCCACATAAATCCTTGCAGGATATGGGGATTAATTAGTCAAGTGGAGGATTTATGATGAACTTTGAACTCACGAGTCACTTCCACATTGCTCTGCCTAAGTCTTTGTACTAGTTGTATCCTTTATTTCCGCTGCACAAATTGCAGAGATGACATTCAATTTCTTTCCGTGCCAAACCACAAAGTACTTTAAAATCTCCCGTAGTAGAGCTGAAGAAATACAGCCTTTCAGAAAGCCACACAGAGAATATTATAAACATTCACTATTATAGATTCATTGAAGAAATGTTCATGGAGCACCTACCATGTGTTACACCCAAAGTCTTAAAGACACAAACTTTTCCTTTGCAGTGCAAGGAATAGAAACAAAGATTCCTTTCTCTTTGAGTCTTGATTTTATTCCCATTGATCACTTATATGCTGTTCTAATTCCTAACCTGTTAGTTCTAGGAAATCCATTTCTTTAGGGTCACAGAGTCCTTCATAACAAATCAGAAAGTATTTTTATTTGGTATCTAGTATGTGCTCAACTTTTGAAAGTAACATTCTTTTAGATTATATTTTATTGGTCTTTTAGAAGGCTGCATCAAACTCCAAATCCCTGTTTCCCAGCTTTGCTAATATGCAGTTCTTATCTTGAGATCAATGGAAAGTAGAGTGATGATAGCAAGATATGCTGTAAACAGAAAACAGTACAAAGTGTTCTTCCCTTGGAAAGTTTCTAGGTTTTGTATTAAACTATTATTGGAGCCAGAAACATGCAAAATAGGTATGCAGCGCTGTGAGAAAAATGAAGAGTACATTTGGCTATTTTAGAATTAGCTTGTCCAAAGAAATTCATAGTTTTCATTACACAAAAGCTGAAGAGTTTCTATTTTCCTACTTGGCTTCAGGTATAGTCTGTTTTCCTTCTTTATTCTTCCCCAGGCATACAGTAAAAATAGAACTCATTATCAATATCAAAAACTATAGTTTTATTTTTCTGGCAGAATAGGGAGAAATATGACCTTCCACAAGACAATGTCAATTTGCAATCCCAAACATCACCCTTGACATGAGTTGGGATTGCCTAGCCAAACATTAGAGTCTATGGAAAAGAGATCCCAGGTAATAATCCCGTTTCTAGATAAAAAATAGTTGTTTGGATAGTGATTGGGCTAGTGGGTGTTTCGTTAGGGGTCTCACAGAAATCCAGATAATGAAGCATGATAATTTTATCTACCAAAGCCTGCCAGATGGCTACTTGTACAGATGTGAATCTGCCTGGTGGGGAGGTGCAAACTCTGCAGTATTTATTCAATATTTTATTATTGAACAACTTTTTTTTTAAAGATAATTTCTTTCTTTTTTTTTAAGATTTTATTTATTTATTTGACAGAGAGAGAGATCACAAGCAGGCAGATGCAGGCAGAGAGAGAAGGGGAAGCAGGCTCCCTGGGGCTCGATCCCAGGATCCCGAGATCATAACCTGGGCTGAAGGCAGAGGCTTCAACCCACTGAGCCACCCAGGCGCCCCATTATTGAACAACTTTTGAGGGCCCATCATCCTTTGGGTTTATTACTATCACATCACTAGCTTTCAAACCAACGCAACAGCTGTTGTGATCATTTATCATCTTTCTATCCATATTTCACCCTGTTCTTTATGAACAAGGAAATTTTGCTTACTATCTAAATACAAGGTCCTTAATTTTTTACTTTCTTATATACCACATAAAATATTATTTATTAGAGTGATTTACTTACCTATTAGGCCAATTTTCTTTCTTTTTTTTTATCTTTTTATTCTACTCCTTTCACTTTTTAATGGATTTAATTCTATTGCAGCTATTTATTTTCCTTGTGAACCTTCACTCAGACAGACCTTGGTCATCACCAACTATATACACTTAAGAAGAGTAAGCATGAGTTTATTTTCAAAAGAGCTATAACTGTGGATTCCGGAAGTAGGAAACTGAGATGGGGGAGAGTGAAATAGGGTAAGTAATGGGTGTTACAGAGGCTCATTGAACACTGCTTTTGTTTGTGCAATTTTCCCCAGAAAAGCCCACTCACCCTGGTATAGGAGAAGGTGGGCAGAGGCAGAAGCAGTTGGTGGGAGAGTTCTATTAGAGGGATCAGCCCTCAGGACCCAGCGGTGTAGAGAGAGTAGTCTTGAGAGAGGCAATGAATAGGGTGAAAGCAGAAGGTTCCCCTGGCTGAAGTGTGTACTCAATGTTAGAAAGGCAAACTCCTGGTCATATGTGCAAATCCTAGCCTTCACTCTATGAGATGGGGCTTTGTCTGGGCCTGCCTAGTTTTCCTGTGGGCAGCTGTGATGAAGTGGAGAAGGAATAGTTACTTCAGAATGGTGAACACAAGAACATTTTCCACATGATTCCCAGACATCTGTGAGGCTAGTGTTGTTTCATGGGAGAGAAAAAGCAGGTATTGGTTAAATGTAACTAATCATGTATCATATTATAAAAAAATCTGTCTTATTCTTGATTCTTGGCCCTACTGGGCAAATTTAACAATCCAAACACTTGAGAATTGGTATGTGAAATGAAAATAAGCAATTGTCTCCACATGCTGTGCAAAGGTTCTTTAGTAAAATTCATTGGAAGCTTTCTCTTTCACAGCAAGGACTAGAAAATTCTTCACCATCTTCTTCAATAAAATTTGGAAATGGGGCTTCCCGACTCTTTAAATGTGAATAATTAAATATCATCTTCATTATTAACTAAGCCTCATATATATTTAGTGACTGACAAGTATTTCATTGTGAAAATAGGAGAAATGGGATTATATGATCAAATCAAAAGTATACAAAAATCCTTCCCCCTTTCCTCCCTCCTCTTCTCTTTTTCTATTCTTCCTCCTCTTCTTTGAATGGAGGAAGTTGGTGCTGGTAGACAGAAAGCACAGTGGAGTTTTTATCAAGAAAGGATACTGTATTTTGTCAAATGCTTTTTCTGCAATTATTGAGAGGATTGTATGGTTCTTGCCCTTTTTTTTTTTTTCTTAATTAAGATACCACCATTTTTCACAGAGCAGGAACAAACAATCCTAAAATTTGTATGGAACCAGAAAAAACCCCGAATAGTCAAAGGAATGTTGAAAAAGAAAACCAAAGATGGTGGCATCACAATTCCAGACTTCAATCTGTATTACAAAGCTATAGTCATCAAGACAGTGTGGTACTGGCACAAAAACAGACACATAGATCAATGGAACAGAATAGAGAACCCAGAAATGGACCTTCAACTCTGTGGTCAACTAATCTTCGACAAAGCAGGAAAGAATACCCAATGGAAAAAAATCTCCTCAACAAATGGCGTTGGAAAAATTGGACAGCCACATGCAGAAGAATGAAACTAGACCACTTTCTTACACCATACACAAAAATAAACTAAAAATGAATGAAAGACCTCAGTGTGAGACAGGAATCCATTAAAATCCTAGAGGAGAACACAGGCGGCAACCTTTTTAACCTCCTCAGTCACAGAAACTTCTTGTTAGACACATCTTCAAAGGCAAGGGAGACAAAAGCAAAAATGAACTATTTGGACTCCATCAAGACAAAAAGCTTTAGCACAGCCAAGGGAAACTAAAAGACAACCTGAAGAATGGGAGAAGATATTTGGAAATGTCTTATTAGATGAAGGGCTAGTATCTAAAATTTATAAAGAATTTATCAAACTTAACACCCCAAAACCAAAAAATCCAGTCAAGAAATAGGCAGGAGACATGAACAGACATTTCTCCAAAGAAGACACAAAAATGGCCAACAGACACATGAAAAAATACTCCACATCGCTTGGAACAAGTGATGAAACACAAATCAAAACCACAGTAAGATACCACCTCACCTCACACCAGTCAGAATGGCTAAAATGAACAACGGAGGAAACAACAGCTCTTGGCAAGGATGCAGATAAAGAGGAACCCTCTTACACTGTTGGTGGGAATGCAAACTGGTACAGTCACTCTGGAAAACAATATGGAGTTTCCTCAAAAAGTTGAAAATAGAGCTACCCTATGACACAGCAATTGCACTACTAAGTATTTATCCAAAGGATAAAACCATAGTGATTGGAAGGGGCACATGTACCCCAATATTTATAACAGCAATGTCCACAATAGCCAAAATATGGAAAAAGCCCAGATGTCCATTGACAGATGAATGGATAAAGAAGAGGTGATATATATATATACACACACACACACACATATATATATGTGTGTGTGTGTGTGTGTGTATATATATATATGGAATATTACTCAATCATCAAAAAGAATGAAATCTTGCCATTTGCAATTACATGGATGGAACTAGAGGATATTATGATAAGCGAAATAAATCAGTCAGAGAAAGACAAATATCAGATTATCTCACTCATTTGTGGAATTTAAGAACAAAACAGATGAACATAGGGGAAGGGAAGGAAACATAAAATAAGACTTAATCAGAGAGGGAGACAAACCATAAGAGACTCTTAACCATAGGAAACAAACTGAAGGTTGTTGGAGAGGAGGTGGGTGGGGGATAGTGTTACCTGAGTGATGGACATTAAGGAGGGCACCTGAAGTAATGAGCACCGGGTGTTATAGGCAACTAATGAATCACCAAACGCTACCTCTGAAACTAATAATACACTATATGTTAATTAATTGATTTTAAATTAAAAAAATAAAAAAGAAAGAACAAGAAAAAAAAGAGAGCACAATGGAAGGAAAGAAGAAAGGAAGGAGGGAGGGAGGGCCACTACTGAGAAAAAAGTAGGCCAAACTGCAGGAAATGTTTAATATCTAAGAGAATGAGACTTTCCCATCTTGTTTCAGGTTTCTAGTTCAGTTTAGCTATAAAAGCCCAAATAGGGAGATGATCTGGTACCTTTTCTGTGTGTTCTAGTCATGACTTTAAATACCATCTCTATGCCAACAATTCTCATATTTATATCTCTAGCTCATATTTCTCTTCCAAATTTCAGATATAACCCAAATCTTCATGGATATCTAATATCTAACTTACATTCAACATATGCTGAATTTCTCTCTCTGAATCTGTTATATTTATGCCCTCCCATAACTCATTTAATGAGAATTTCAAACTATCCATTCTGCAGGCAAAAATAAATGGAGTCATTTTTTAATATGCTTTTTTCTCTTTTAATCATAACCCACATTCAAATTCTCAGAGAATCATGTTGGATCTACCTTAACAATATATCCAGAATCCAACTTTTCTGACCACTGCTGTTAATACCATGGTCTTTATCACCATTATCTCTCTCTTGGATTACTACAATCGATTCCCTATATCTCCATTGCCCCCTACCATCTATTCTCAAAACACTTGCCAGAGAGTTCCTTTTAACATGAAAGTCAGGTCAAGCAATTCCTCTCCTCAAAACCCTGCAATGGTTCCCATTTCCCTCAGAGGGAAAACCAGATTCTTTATAATGACTTACATGGCCCCACATGCTCTCAGTCCCCAGCATCCAGTTACTTTTATGATCTCATCTCCTACTATCCTGCTGTCTCTGTTCCAACCAATCTGCTCTCCTTGCTCTTCCTGAAACACTCTGGGCATGCTCCTACCTCAGGACCTTTGTATTGCCTGTGTCCTCTACCTGAAATGATCTTTCTTTAGATAATATGACTCATCTTCTCATCTCTATCAAGTAAATGTCACTTTTTCTAGAAATAAATCATTTAAATAGCAACTCTACCCTCCTCTAGCACTTCCTTATTTCTCTTTACATTTTTTCCCCATACGATTCTTCACTTTCCAACATGCAAATTACTTATTTGTTACACTCACAGTTTATTGTTTCCACCAGTTGGACCATAAGTTCTATGAGAACAGGAATCTTTCTTTTGTTCATTGCTTTAATTCCAAGTGCTAAGAATGGTGCCTGACACATAGCACATGATCAAATGTTAAATAAATAAAAGTGAAAATAAGTCAGATATTGTCTAAAGAGAATTGAGAATTCCATGGTAGACATCTGGCATCAGGAAGCAGCTGATGGAGAACTTCTTGCTTCTCTATGACAGAGACATACCTCCTAAATCACCAGCATTGTGCGCTACATCACAATTTAAAAATAAGTGTTGAATCACTATATTGTATATCTGAAACTAATATTACACTGTATGTTAACTAATAGGAATTTAAATAAGATCTTGAAAAAACAGAGAAAAAAAATAAGTGGTCAGTAAATGATTGTGGAATAAAGTTAGGGTCCACAGGTGATAGAAAACTATTGATGTCCTTGAAAAGAAAGGCCTAATGCAAAAAAAGCATTTAGGAGAACATAATCCTGTCAATCTCTTGTAGTAAAGAATGAAGAAAAAACACAAGGTTCATTAAAACAAATTCTGTCTCCAATTGTATCTGAGTTTAGCTTTCTTTTGATGAACTGGCCAACGTGTACTTTTATAATAACTTGTCATAACTCAAAACCAAAACCAGCAACAAACAAACAAACAAACAAATAAAAAGCATACTGATTAATTCCATTTATAGGAAACAGTATATATATGAACAGAGGCCAGATCGGTGATTGGCAAGGGTTTGGGATAGGAGAAAAGTCTGACTACAAAGGGTATTAGAATTAGTCTGTTCTCTATTTGTAGTGGTGGCTACAACATCTCTGTATTTGTTAAAACTCATAGAACTATATACCAGAAAAAGTGAATACCACTGTATGTAAATTTTTTAAATGACATTCCCCATTTACAAGATACTGCTGATGCTCTGCTAAAATCTAAGCTGTAAGGCTACACACCCATAAATTTGAGAGAAAGTGGAAGCTTAATGGTCCCTGGGCTCCTTATGATGTTTGCATTGAGCATCTTTAGACAACCAGGGAGTGCTCCTCTGGGTCCAGATATTTACATTTGTCCAGTCATGCACTATTTGGCAGTGAAAAGTTCTGGGTATGTGTTGCTCTAAGGTGTCATTTATTAAAGCCTCCCTGGCCTGTCACTTCCACATTTGTGCTGTCCGCTAACAAACAAGAGACCTACACAAAAGTCACACCTATGGGTCTTTGTTTTCACAACAGGCCTGCTGATCTAATAACTGCGTGATACTAGATCTGTTTTCCCTTTTCAAGACTTTACCTACTCGTGAGTTAGATGACTCATTCTTTTACAGGAGAACATTTTCGTGGAGTAGCTTTCAGTCCTTGGATTATTGGTTTAAAGAATGAGCTTCTTTCCGATTTTTACTATCCCTACCCCACCATCACCTTGCATTTTTGTTTTACTCTAATCCCCAGTTCAGAGGATGCATTATTTATGGTCAAGTAAAATCCACCTTGGAAATTTTAAAGTTATCATATCAATTATTTTGATAACACCTTATCTTTAATATGTATCTTACAGTTCACCATATACTTTTATCTGCGTGGCATCTTTTAATTTTTATTATAACCAATTAAGTTCACAGGCAGGAAGTATCATTTCTAGTTTAAAAACTAGGACAGAGACTCAAAGTGGTTAAATAACTTTCTCGAGGTCACATGGCCCATCAGAGGCAGGGCAGGGACTAGATTCCTGTTATGTGTGAGGGATCGCTTAATTCTCATTTCTCTTACAAAAAAATGAATTCTCACACCATTTGATGCCACTCTGAAACCTATCAGCATATAATCATGTTCTTTCTAAACTTGTCCTTTAAAGGATTGATGCGTACTAAATTATATAGACATTTGACTCAAATATCCTATGAAATTCCATGTGCAATTCAACTTACAACACTGCGTTTGCATTATGTCCACTACCAAGGGATCCTCTCGTAAGTGCGCCTTAGTATCTCCTAGTCACCTATATATCACCTATTTTCTAAGTTGCCTTGTAGAATTTTTACAGATTGCATAATTTTAAATCAACATGACATGCCAACTATGGTTCCCGTCAGTTTTTAGGTGCCTGTTCTTGGCACATGTCTTTGACACCCTGTGAAGTATTAGCTTGGGAAGCTTAAAAGCCAAGCAAGTTCTCATCGAAACAGTTTCATCAATAACCGAGTGACTCTTTTTGGAAAGTGCAGACTGTATTAGAGCCTTGGGTCTCCCACTTGTCCCCTGGAGACCCTGCCATGCAGAGAAGGCAATCCTGTCACAGGCAGGTCTTCTAATAGGTAGGGCCATGGTACTGCACCTCAGGCCCATGCTCCAAATTCAAGCTGCAACTATTACTTGCCATTTCCCAATTATACTGCATTTTAGCCTTTGCATAGACTGTTCCCTCTGCCTGGATTACTTTTCTCTCACTTGTGCTAGGGACTTGCCAGACACTGTCATTTACTTTTATGGGGGTCTGCAGAGGTGGGAAGTACTACACCAGGTGCTACGTATAATGACAGTCAGTGGAGCATGTCCAACAGAAATTTCTAATCTGACTGCCCTTACCCCTCTTAATTCCCTCTCCCTGGGCCCTGTTTGCTGCCATGACAGCCATTCTTTGGATCCTGGTTTTGTACTAAATCAAGCCCTTTCTAACTCTGTTCTTTGGCTGTTATTCAGACATGACATTTCCCAGATACCAACTTTAATCCTTCAAAGTTGGTTCAAATACCACCACTCCCATCCTCCCACCCTAGCAGAAGCCCCCTTCTGTCTATCCCCTGGCGGGGAGCAGAATCAGCCATTCTACCCCGTGTCCTGTGACCATCTGCACATAAGCCCTCACAGCACTCTTACCTCAGTCCTTAGTTCATTGTAGCTTGTAACCCTGCTGGAACGTGAGGTTCTAAGGGTAGGAGCTGTGTTGTATTTATCTGTGTTTTCACTACATATCCAGGACAGTACCTGGTGCTTAGTAAATTCTCAAAAATGTTTCTTACTTCAGTAAATAAATAAATATAATTTTACTGCTTCTTAAGAGGGTTTTATGCATATTGATAGGGAGATAAACTAAAAACTAAAACCAAAAAACTCCAATGAAGTGAAAATGCTGACTCTAAAAACAGGATGAATGAAACAGTTTCATTCCAGAAAATTCTCCATCAGAATTCATTCCTAACCTTTGGTTAGATACTTGAGCCACCCTAGTCTACACAGTGATTTTCCCTTGAAACAATCTGGTCCAAAGGTCAATAGTTCCTGTCCTCGCACTGATAAAACTCACCAGAGTCCATCTTGACTGGTATCCAGTTAGTGTGTGTTTGTGTATATGTCAATGTGTGTGTGTGTGTGTGTGCAGATATTGTGCCAAATCCATTATTTGAAAAATATACATTTCCCAAGAATTGCAATTATTATCGGCAATCTTGAAACATGTAAGAAAAGAGAGCTTTATCCTCAGTGTATTCTGTGTTTTTACATGTGGACATCTGATACTATCTTAGCAGGTTCTGTGGGGTCTTTCTCTTGACATATATTTTCTTAGCTTTATTTTAATAACATAAAGCACCATTGCTAGACAGTGAAACATTAGAAATACAAGTGATATTCAATTATAGGAAAGCTGTCTCTCCATCCTAAAACAAGTTTCTCTCTCTCTTTAAAAAGCTCATTCAACAAATATGTGTTAAGGTGTTTTATCTTAAATTTGATCTAACCCAATTCAAATAATGAGAATGCAGTGAAATTATGGGAAAGGAACACATAAACTAGGTTGGCTGTCCAGATTTATTTTCCTTTAGATATTCAATTTGCTTTTAAAGAATTGAATTCATTTGCCATGTTCTCTTTGAGAAGCACTGTGAGAAGTATAATTTAGAACTGCTCTCTTTTTTGCATGATCTCTGCAAGACATAAAGGGGGCTCACAATGCATGTTTCTACTATAACGAGGGCTCTGTTCTGTTTGCCTCTATGTGAATTGCTCCTTCAGATAGAAAGATCAGTCAAAATGCTCCCAGGACCTAAACTACTCCTAGGGAGTAAATTGTGCATATTTGAATGCTTAACTCTTTCAGACCCCAAAACACATTTTCTTTTAAAGTTGCTAATCGCTCAAGAAACTTGATTCTATTGTCAAAGCTGTCTAATTAGCTAATGAGGGGTAGGTAAGCTCACAATCTCTTCAGTCTAATTTTTTCCATATTAAAATGCCTATTTCAATCTCTAGTGAATCAAAAATTTTGTCAGGTTTCTCTGTCTACTACTCTCAGGATAGAAGTAGCAACAGGGACTTGCTAAATAGCAACAACTACCCTCCAAAACAAAACAAAGAATCCCCACCAAAGCCTGAACAGTCTGATGGAATTAACTAAGTCTGATGGAATTAACTAATGTTTCATTATAAAAGAGAAGGCAGACTGGCATGGCCAAGAAGGACACATGTTTCAGTATGTTGAGATTCTTTCATTGCCTACAAAAATATATTCCAGGGGTAGCATAGGACTAAACAATAAAGTACTCAACTCTAAGAGGAATTTTTTTGAAGAACAGATTGGCCTTCAAAGAATTCTGAATTAAACTACTCTCAGTTTCTAAAATAAGCAGTGAAAAAAGTGACTCATGAAGAAGTAGTAAAAAGAGTAGTACTATCACAAGGTTTGTAATCTCCCTAAAGAAATTCTAGTTTAAATCACCCAGGTCAAATTTATCCTCATCAGGAAAAATACGGTAAGGTGGGAAGTGGCAGAGATTTGGTAACATGGGAAGGTGGGGAGAAGGGTATTGGTGGGTAGGTTGGAGGGTTGCACAGAAGAGGGGTCAGGACATATTAAGTGTTAGGGGATGGAGAAATTCTTTCTCCAAGAAACTACATATAATTTTGAATGCAGGATAAATACAGAGTACCAGAAGGACAATAGATGTTTATCAAGTTTCTGTTTCATGCATCTGAGGAAATTGATTTTCAGATTTCTGAGCATACAGCTATCTCATCTTACACAGCATCAACTTCTTGTGCACTAATGACTAAGACAGATATCCCCAGCCCTGGCTGTTTTGATCTAGTCATTTCCTTGTTTTTGATCTGACACAGTAATGGTTTTGGGGGGTTCAATGCAAGAGAGACACTATATTGGAATGTGTGTCATTGATTTATGCCCTCTGACAGACTTCCAGGGAGTAAATTATGAGGTTCCTTTATGTCCTTTTCGAGGACTTGTTCGGTTTCTTTAAACACTTCCCCAGTAAATTCAGGGAAGTATATGTGTGGGCTTGAATGCCTGTGTGTATGTATAAAAGCATCTAATCCATACTGTCCAGCCTGGATTGTTGCAATGTCTGCGGGGCAGGACAACTCCACAGAGCTGATGGTATGACCCAAAGCCTCCCTTAACCTGTAAGTTGGATGCAATTGTAGCAGATCTAGCAGATTTGGCAAAGGTTTTTATCAATAAACAGAGACAAAAGCACAATCGATTCTCAGGAAGCAATGGATTCAGGCTTGCCAATCTGTTTACAGTTAGCATGTCTTCAGAACAGAAAAGGCAAGAAGTTCTTCTGATAGAATCCATTTCTTTCTGTGGTTCCTTTCTTTAAATATTGCCCTGAAGAATCAAAACAGTCTTATTTTCCTGCCTAACATAGTTCTAGTACTAGATGTAAATAAATGCTACAATTCTTATAAATTCAATTCTTATAAATAGCTATTGTGTTTAGCATGCATAAAGTTTTAAAATGCTAGCCCTATAGTTCTTTCAGTATAGTTTTCCCCCTTTTCCCACCAGACTTGAAAGCAAGGGTCACCGTGGCCTCAATATTATTTCTTTAACTTAATTTTAAATCACTATTAAGCCATTTTCACACGTGCTCTTTCCTCAGGAGAAAAACACTTTACATTCTTCAAACTTTTAATAAGAAGAATGTTATAGAAGTCTAGTTTATAAAATTTAAAGCATGAAATGGGAGTTTTCTTCTTTCCTGAAATAGCCATTGAGAAATTCCAGAAGCATCTTTCTGAAAGACAATATGCACTGCCTCTCTTCATAATATTCAGGGGAAAACTCCTATGAATTAATGCAGTGATAAGTACTGCAGATATAGCCTCCAGATATATAGTCGCATGATGTTTCTGATTAGATGCAGCAAGATTCTCAAATACAAAATTATTTTATATTAAGAGCCAAAATTAGAATAACTTGTATTAAAGGTTATACTAAGTGTAACATCAACCCATTGCCATTGTGTATTTTCAGTAAAAGCTGACTAAATTTATTTTTTTAGAAAGTAATGAAATTATGGAGTGAATCTAGTTGAAATAACAGATTTGTTTTTAGTGTTGTAAGTCAGTGAGTAGCAGAGCTTTTTCATTCAATTTTGCTGTTGTTTAGAAGTTCATGGGAAATGAAAACAAATAAAAATTTAAAAAAACTTTAGTGCTAACAGTTGGTTCTCATAAAACACAATTCACTGGGAAATGAAACAATTTGTAACTTTTAGATTCATTGTTAGACTAGTAAAAGTTATCCTAAATTAAATCAATGAAGTATCCAACAAATATTTATTGAATACCTACTTTGTATACAGCAGAGTAGAAGGTGGTATTTAATAGAATTGATTTTGTATCTCTTCTGAATCAAAATTTACTTCAGATTCCCCATTTGGTTTTAGTTTACTAGACAGATGATAAATAAAATACATTTGGATGGAGAATCTATTCTCATTTACTACGAAGATTGCCTTGATGAAGTAAATGCTAAAATATCTGTACTTAAGATCTCTCTCTCTTTAACTTCGTATCAGTAAATTAAAATCTGTATATGCTCAGCTCTGCAGAGCTGTAAGTGCAGGAAGGTCCCAGGAACTGTTCACAGGGTTTTGTTTTTTGTTGTTGTTGTTTTGGCAAGTATTTTCCCATTTTGTCAACCCTGAAAATCTGAATACCACTATCAAACTATATTATGAGCCATCATTTAACAGACTTGGGGCTCCCCGCTCAGTGGGGAACCCGCTTCTCCTTCTCCCTCTGCCTGCTGCTCCCCCTACTTGTGTGCACTCTCTCCCTCTCTCTGTCAAATAAATAAATAAAATCTTAAAAATAATGATTACCTATTATAAGGCTATCACTGTGCTACACACATCCTATTACCCAGCAACCCTACTCCTAGGATTTACTTGATAGAAATTCATGTGTATGTGCAGCAAAAGACATAGAATGTTTATAGCAGCACTTTTCATGACTACCAAAATGCTATCTACAGTAGAATAGATAAATCATACGAAGGTCACACTATACATAAAATTTGTAGGAGATTGCTTTATATGCTATTATTACTTAATAATCTTCAAAACTCTGCAAGTACTATTATTCTGTTTTAAAGCAAGTGGAAGTTCTGAAAGCTAAACTGATTTGTCTAAAAGTACTCACCTAGTAAGTATTGCATCCAAAAAAAGCTCCTCAGATTTCCAAAGTCCAGGCTCTCAATTGTACCCCATGACTGCTGCCGCTTAATAGCTGCCATTCATTAAGCCCTTTGTGCTTGACTCTTAGATGCTTTACATATATCACTGCATTTAATATCATCTCATTTTAATCTCATAATAACTGTACAAAGTTAGGAAATTGAAACTCAGAGAAACAAGAAAGTGGGGAAGTTAAGATTAAAACCCAGCTCCTCTCAGTCTCAAAGCTCACATTTGTTCTGCAATGACACGGTATCTCATATAGTTTAAGTTACCTTTATTTTTCTTTAAATAAATTTATGAGGCTAATGGTGAAAATATTTTATGTGTAAAATCAGAGATTGTGTAGTAAAAAAATTTTGATTGTGTTGTAATTATTTATCCTAAAATGTAAAATTAGGTCTATTAAACTTGATAGTCTGTTTTCATTTTTTTCCTCCTCCCTTTTAATCAAAAATGGCGATGGTGAAAAGAATAACTGGAGAAAATTAGTATTTTCTTTACAATGAACTTAATATTTTAAATATTTATTTTCAAAATAAGACTACCTGATGCTTTCATATGGAATTTGTTGGAAAAAAATGATGAATATTTTCAAGGTTATTTTTATTTTATTTTTTAAAAAATCCATACATTGATTAAGAGAAAGTACCTTATACAGATATTTTTAAAATGTTAAAATATAGTGATAAAAAGAGGCTCCTGGGTGGCTCAGTTGGTTAAGTGTCTGCCTTCCATTCAGTTTCATGATCCCAGGGTCCTGGGATAGAGCCCTGCATCAGTCTCCCTTCTCAGTGGGGAGTCTGCTTCTCCCTCTCCCTCTGCTGCTCCACCTGCTCGTTCGTGCACAGTTTCTCACTCTCTCAAATAAATAAATAAATAAATAAATAAATAAATAAATAAATATTTAAAAAACCAAACAAATAAATAAATAAATAAATCACACATAATTATATATGATAGTAAGGGCATATAGGTCATAACTCAATGTTAATAAGAGCAAGAATAGTTTTAATAGTAATACCTCACATTTTCTCAACCTTTATCCATGCCAGGCACTGGAGTGAGCACTTGACATATCTTATCTCCCTTCATTTGTAGAACAACCCCACTGATTGACATTACTGTTACTACTTTTTTCAAGATGAGCAAAAAGATTTTAAAGAACTTACTCAAGGTCACAGAATCAATAAAAAGCAGAGCCAAATTGATACCTAGTTCTGTCTGACTGCACTGAGGGACTCTTGGCTACCTCTTAATGTAGAACAATACTTGCAGAGTTAGATTAGTAAAGTACATATAAAACTCCCTATCTCTATCTTCACTTATACTTGAAGATATGAACATCTCTTCCACAATATGGGTGAAAACACCGGTGAAAAATAAATGAGCTTCTGGAAATTTGGTTAGCACACCAATCATCCCCAATCTTGAAAAATACAGCTCTGAGGATGAATGTTATCTTTGCAGTAAAAAAGATGGCATTCATTTAAATAAAATAGAAGGTTCTTGCTCTATAATATCCCAATTCCACGACAGTCACCTGTCATTAACTCAGCACGTAACTCTTTCATGCAGGCTGAATAATGTTCTGGAAAAGGCAGCCAGACTACTTAAACATTCATACCTATATTGGGTAGGAATTCATTTTTTCAACCACTGAGCACTCATTCCTTATGGACAAAAAGAGTAAGATATGAATGAAATATGTATTGAGGAAGGAACTATTTCCCCAGGACAGTTCAAAATAGGTGGAAAGCACCATAGTAATTTCCTTGCAATTGCATAGTTCCTTTGCTTATTAAATTTTGAAGAGGTTATCAATTTGGAATATAACCTAAAGAGTTTATGTTTCATAATTTTACTTTATTGCTGAAATATTTATGCAAATATTCAGTGTAGGAAGATGCTGCCAGATGGAAATGCAATAGTTGTGGAATTCTTCCTGGCATTTCCGACAGAATATATAATACCGAATCGCTTTATGCTAATGTTTTGCAATGGAATACATATTTTATAGCTACTTTGAAATGCAAATTTAAAAGATCTGAACACTTTAGAAATCATGCCAATGCAAAGTAAACTAATATAAAAAGTAGGAGTTAGATAGATAAATTACAGCAGTGTCATATCAACTGCATTTTGGTAAAAGTAATGAGCCATGTCTTTATAGCCTTTGTGTAAATACACTTTAATATTTAGAAGTAAAACAGTGTTTTGGCAAGATTAATGTTAACTAACCTCAAATATATGTGACATCTGTCAAATATCTGACTTCTAATCTAAAAGGTACACTTAAAGATACTCAACTTTCCTACTCCCCCTTCTCACACTATTTTCATCATTGATGAATTCTGTGATGTGGAGTATGTGGTATCTTTGCCGCATCCAAAATTCAATGGAAAATTTAAGGCATGTGTCACAAATGAATTTGAGTTATAAGAGGATTAAATTTTTATTATTATTGAAAATCTTTAAGTCTGAAATTTGTTGAGTTTCTATTACTTGTCATTCAATTTTATCTCACTATGTTATAACACCTTGTAAGAATCAATGCAATATCTTAACCCTGTTGTTTCTTAAAATTGTGGTCAGAAGCTCAGTGTTTAAATACCAAAACATTCTTTAAAAGACACTAGAAAAAAAAAAAAAAGACACTAGAAAGAACAATCTTCTCAATGACTTCATTAAACAATTTCCTCTTTTCAAATTGGGATATATTTCATCACAGAATTTTAAATAAAATGACATCTTGTTTTGAAAGTTATGGTTGTTTTTGACAATGCCTTCAATTTACAGTCTCGTTTTTAGAGCTATTTTGAACATGACTCAGGAACTGAATCTGGGCAAGAAAAAGGAAACTGTGAGTGTCTCATGAATGATTAAAATTATAAATGGTTAAAATAACTATTTAGGTTCATTTAAGATCCCAAAATACCTGGACCATTTTCTCTTTTGCTTCATTCCTCCTTAGTCTCACAGAGGATATTAAAAAACAAACAATATCAATGCCATGGGACTTTTTTTGCAAATCCAAGAAAAGCAATTTTTGTTGAATTCACTATTAATAAAATATATTATGCTATTTGACCATTACAAATTGTCTTAATTGTCATTATTCCATTCATTTCTTACAATTATTATAGGAGGTGGTTTGTTTTCAGTTAGGGAAATAGACTCCTAGAGGTTAATTGGCTCACCCAAGTCACATCCAGGGAATGCTACTGCTAGTTTCTTCTGATACTTAAACTTTGATAATTTAGGCTTGGCTTAAGTACAGCTGCAACTGTGAATTAGAATGCTTCAGTGTTAGTTTCATTCTGCCTCTCTAACCAGGGAGAAATTCTTTAGAACAACTACTATCCTGTGATCTACTTTGTCTTCTCTCAGTACAGTCTATACAGATAGAACTATACTTACTATAGTCTAGTATAGTGTACTAAACACAGTACTATCATATGGTAACATATACACTTACTACAAAAAAAATTTATATGTATGTATATACTTACTACAATAAGTAGATGTGGAACATGTGAATATTTGTATTTGTGAAGGACAGAGCTTGTGAGGAATTCAGATTTGGTCATGAAGCCAGTGAGGTATAAGGCTTTGGAAAAAAAGTAAGGGAGGAACAGTATTATTCCTCCATCCTCCTTTACCTGAAGCCCTGTAAGGGAAACCCTGTCCGGCAGTATTTCTTGGCTCTGAGGCCTGGCCCTTAAATGTGATCCTGCATTTGCAAACTTAAATCTGATATTGCAGGGATTGCATTTATTAACAAAAGCATTAGTACATGCATTAAAGTTTTACACAAAAATCTTACTCATGCCATTAGAATTTCCAGGTGAATACCTGTATGACACATTCACTAATGCCAATGACTATGCCCCTATATACCTACTTACTCTCCTTAGAAAGGGGTGCTGTGGATGGTTATTTTTTATAATAAAATTGCTATTCTCTACAATGCACAAACCCAAGCTAATCAAAAATGAATCATGTGGCTCCCAACACATTTGAGGTAAATTAGGAATCACCATCTGGCAGAGAGCTTCTCTTCTTAAAATTGCTCTCTCCTTTTTTAATTAAAATGTGTTTTAATTAAAAATAGACACGTCAAGAAGCACTGTATATCAATTACATGACTGACAATATGCTTTCATTTTTTTCCTAAAACATATGAACCAGAAATGGGATGTCATGGTTTCTCTCAAGAGAAACCGTAAAATATAAGAGGAGAGAGAGTTAGGGAGAGAGAGTTGCAACTAGAAGCCATTTCAGCTTTATCAAAATCCAACCAAATCTTTTCTTGAATGTTTTCTTGCTTAAAGAAAACATTGGAAGGGTGTTTATCCCTCATCTTTTGATGCAACTAATAGTGTTTTTCATTCACTCTGTATCATCAGTGGTTTCAGAAAATTTCTCAAATGTTCTTAGCCAGCTTCCTCTTAAGTGACCTGGGATCTTCTATGACCTATCCTCATTGCCCAGGACCTCCTTTATCCTGTTCCTGTCCATGCTCCTTTTCTGATTGGCTCAAAGAAATAGCAGACTTCTTTTGTGTAGTCTGAGGTACAAAGGGTGAGGGTGATGGATGGGGATCTAGAAAGAAGCAGCAGGAAGAGAGAACAAGAAACCACAGCAAGGAGCAAAGGTAACACACACACACACACACACACACACACACACACACACACACACGGTATATAAGTGAAAGAGAGTGAGTGAGAGAGAGAAAGGACAGAGACAGAGACAAAGAGAGAATGCTGTCAAATAAACTGGACTTTCAATCCATACGACTGGCATTTGAACCTTCCTACCATTGTTTTAGGCAGTCCCAGGGTAATTCCTAAGGACACCCAGTTCTAAACGTGTAAAGGTAAAATATTAATGAACATAATGAGACATACTTAGCAATAGTCAAGTGATTTTTAGTTTGGATTGGTTTTCCCAACTGCTACAATTATTTAGTATCACTGTAATTTTCTCTCTCAAAAAATCTGTTTCCAGTATTTGGCTTTGTCTTAATTTGTTTTTATTATTTTTCCTTACTTTATATTACTGTAATTTAGTATTTTTCTTAAATAGACTTGTTTATTTTAGAATAGTTCATATTTGCAGAAAAATTATATAGTATGGCGTTCCCATATATCTCACATTCAGTTTTCCTTATTATTAACATCTTACACTAGTACAGTATATTTGTCACATGAATAAATGAACATGGATACATTATTATTAGCTAAAATTTATATTTTATTCATATTTTCTTAGTTTTTACCTAATATACCTTTTTTCTGCCTCAGTATCTTATCCAGAATGCCACATTACAGCTAGTTGTCATTTCTCTTTAAGCTCCTTTTGGCTGTGACAGTTTTTCAGACCTTCCTTATTGTTGATGCTCTTAACAATTTTGAGAGGTACTGGTCAAGTATTTTGTTAAATGTCCCTCTATTGGAACATTACTGATGCTTATCTGTGGTTGTGTCTTTTAGGAGGAATATCACAGACATAAAGTGCTACTTTGGCACATCATATCAAGAGTACATAGTATCAACAAGACTTATTACTCTTGAGGTTAATCTTGACCACCTGGTTGAGGTAGTGTTTGTCAGGTTTCTCCACTGTAAAGTTACTCCTCCCTCTGTCCCCCTATCTTTTTCATACTTTTCCCTTTATTGGAGAATGGCATTAGAAACCGAGATGAAACTCAACTTTTATTTATGTATATATGTGTTTTTAGATAACCTACCTTGCTTTAAAATAATTTTGAAGCGCTGAAGCATCTCTGTGGCTTAGTCAGTTAAGCATCTACCTTTGGCTCAGGTCATGATCCCAGGGTCTTGGGATCCAGCCCCACATTGGGCTCCCTGATCAGTGGGGAGGGAGCCTGCTTCTCCCTCTCTCTCTGCCCCTCTCCCCCACTCATGCTCTCTCTCTTGCTCTACTCTTTTGCTCTCTCAAATAAATAAATAAAATCTTAAAAAAATAAAATGTTATTAGTTATTTTCCAAATAGCAGTAGATCTTTTATTTAAAAATTAAAGAATTGATAAAAACATTTAAATTTTATCCATAAAACAGAAACTCCAGTTGATAATTTATTATATACTTCAATTTCCATTCTACATAGGACCTGTGATATATACACACCTTCACTGCATAGATTTAGCATGTGCAATATTGATAATAACAAAGGAAAACATTCTACTTATAGCACTGCACAAGCAGTATGTGATAGACTGGAATTGTTATAGAAATATCCTCTTGAAATAGACTGTGGTCGCAGGGTGGGGAAGGAGCTGTGGTCAGAGACAAGGGCAAGAAACAGACTAACACACAGGGAAGTACATGGAGAAAACAAATCCCCATTGCAGTTAGCTGGGAAAACAAGAGGGGCTGAATTTCATGAGTTCTTGCAACCAATGAGGCTTAAGGTCTAGAGTTCTAAAGGTCAGCAGGCTTGGCTCAGGGAGATCCCAGAGATGTTGGGGCTACTCTTGGAGAGACGGCAGGCAGACAGCCCATGAACATACGGTGTAGAAACAGTGACCTGAAGAGCATCTGGGGCTCATGATGGGGAGGTTATTTGCTCATCTCAGAACATGTCCCAGAAAGGCAGCATTCACAGAGAAACTCCTCCTGGAAAAAAGGGAATGGCAGGGGCCATTTCCCTCCTTCAACCCCTCAGGATAAACACAGAGCCACCTGCAGTACTAGCACAGTGCTGACACTCACTACCTAAACTTGCTTACACCAAGCCCTTCCCCTGACCCTCCCATGGAACCACCCTTCCCAGTCATG
>CM052898.1:99264771-99281114 GCA_028534135.1 Potos flavus | reverse complement strand
CCCAAACAGAAATACTTACATCAAACAAAATAGACATTAAAACAAGGAGTATAATAAGAGACAAAGAATACTACTTTATAATAAAGGGGACAATCCAACAAAAAGATATAACAATTGTAAATATTTATGCACCCAAATGGGAGCACTAAAATACATAAAACAATTAATAACAAACATAAAGGAACTAACCAATAATACAATAATAGTGGTCTTTAACACCCACTACATCAATGGACAGATCATCCAAACAAAAAATCAATAAGGAAACAATGACTTTGAATGACACACTGGAACAGAGGGATTTAACAGATATATTCAGGGATGCCTGGGTGGCTTAGTCGGTTAAGTCTCTGCCTTCAGCTCAGGTCATGATCCCAGGGTCTTGGGATTGGGTCCCACATTAGGCTCCCTGGTCAGCTGGAAAGAAGTCTGCTTCTCCTTCTGCCTGCCATTCTGCCTACTTGTGCTTTCTCTCTCCTCAAAGAAATAAATAAAATATTTAAAAAAAAACAACCCAGATATATTTGGAACATTCCATCCTGAAACAGAAGAATACACACTCTTTTCAAGTGCACATGGAACATTCTCCAGAACTGATCACATATTAGCCCACAAAACAAGCCTCAACAAATTCAAAATGACCCAAGTCATACCATGCATCTTTTCTGACCACAACACTATGAAAGTAGAAGTTAATCACAAAAAAAAGTGGAAAGACCACAAATACATAGAAGCTAAATAATCTGCTACTAAACAATGAATGAGTCAACAAAGAAATCAAAGACAAAATTAAAAAGCTCATGGAAACAAATGAAAATACAATAGTTCAAAACATTTGGGACATGGCAAAAGTGGTTTTAAAAGGGAAGTTTATAGCAACACAGGCCTACCTCAAGAAGGAAGAAAAATCTCAAATGAACAACCTAAACTTACACCTAACGGAGCTAGAAAAAGAAAACAAAACCTCAAGTCAGCAGAAGGAAGGAAATAATAAATGGTATAGAAACTAAAAAAACAATAGAGCAGACTAGTGAAATCAGGACCTGATTCTTTGAAAAAAAAAAATCAATAAAATCAATAAACCTCTATCCAGATTTACTAAGAAAAAAAGAGGAAGGACAAATAAATAAAATTGCAAATAGAAGAGGAGAAATGCAACAACACAGAAATACAGTAAGAGAGTATTATGAAAAACTATGCACCAACAAATTGGAGAACATTGAAAAAAATGGATAAATTCCTAGAAACATATAACCCACCAGAATTGGTTGAAATAGAAAATTTGAACAGAACAATTACCAGCAAAGAAATTGAGTCAATAAACAAAAAAATCCCAAAAAACAAAAGTCCAGGACCAGATGGCTTCACAGGCAAATTCTACCAAACACTTAAAGAAGAGTTAATATCTATTCTTCTCAAACTACTCCAAAAAAATAGAAAAGGCAGGAAAACTTCCAAATTCATGCTATGATGACAGCATTACTTTGATATCAAAACCAGATAAATACACCACAAAAAAAAAAAAAAAAGAGGACTACAGGCCAATATGTGTGATGAACACATATGCAAAAAAAACTCAACAAAATAGTAACAAACAGAATCCAATAATACATTAAAAAAATCATTCACCGTGTTAAGTAGGATTTATTCCTGGGATGCAAGAGTGGTTTAATATTTGTAAATCAATTACATGATACATCATATCAATAACATAAAGGATAAGAACCATATGATCATTTCGATAGATGCAGAAAAAGCATTTGACAAAGTATAACATCCATTCAAGATAAAAATCTTCAACAAAGTAGGTTTAGAGGGAACATAAAGTCCATATATGAAACATCATAAAGTCCATATATGAAAAATTCACAGCTAGTTTTCATCCTTAATGGGGAAAAACTGAGAACTTTTTCTCTGAGGTCAGGAACAAGACAAGGATGTCTATTCTCACCACTTTTTTCATCATAGTACTGGAAGTCCTAGCCACGGCAATCAGACAAAAAAAAGAAATGAAAGGAATCCAAGTCAGTAAGAAAGAAGTGAAATTTTCACTATTTGCCGATGATATGATACTACATATAGAAAATCCAAAAGATCCCACCAAAAAACTGCTAGAACTGATAAACAAATTCAGTAAAGTTGCAGGATACAAAATCAATGTACAGAAATCTGTTGCCTTTCTTTCTTTCTTTTTTTTTAAGATTTTATTTATTTATTTGACAGAGAGAAAGAGATCACAAGTAGGCAGAGAGGCAGGCAGAGGGAGAGGAGGAAGCAGGCTCCCTGCTGAGCAGAGAGCCTGATGCGGGGCTCCATCCCAAGACCCTGAGATCATGACCTGAGCTGAAGGCAGAGGCTTAACCCACTGAGCCAACCGGCACCCCTCTGTTGCATTTCTATACATCAGTAATGAAGCAACAGAAAGAGAAATCAAGGAATAAATTCCATTTACAAATTTTGTACCAAAAATAATATGATACCTAGGAATAAACCTAACCAAAGAGGTGAAAGACCTGTACTCTGAGAATTATAAAATTCTGATGAAAGAAATTGAAAATAATACAAAAAAATGAAAAGACATTCCATAGTCATGGATTGGAAGAATAAATATTGTTAAAATGTATATACTACCCAAAGCAATCTACACATTTAATGCAATCCCTATCAAATAGCAACGCCATTTTTCACAGAACTAGAAAAATTCTAAAATTTGTATGGAAACACCAAAGACCCTGAATAACCAAAGCAATCTTGAAAAACAAAAGAGCAAAGCTGGAGACATCACAATTCCAGACTTCAAGTTAAATCAGAAAGCTGTAGTAATCAAAACAGTATGGTACTGGCTTAAAAATAGACACACAGATCAATAGGACAGAATAGAAAACCCAGAAATGAATGCACAACTATATGGTCAATTAATCTTCCACAAAGCAGGAAAGAATATACAATGGAAAAAAGATAATCTCTTCAGTGAATGGCACTGGGAAAACTGGACAGCAACATATAAAATAATGAGACTGGACCACTTTCTTACACAATACACAAAAATAAATTCAAAATGAATTAAAGACCTAAATGTGAGACCCAAAACCATAAAAATTCTAGAAGAGAGTAGAGGCAGTAACTTCTTGACATCAGTCATAGCAACTTTTTTCTAGATAGGTCCTTTGAAGCAAGGGAAACAAAAGTAAAAATAAACTATTGGGACTACATCAAATAAAAACCTGGACAGCGAAGGAAACAATCAAGAAAACTAAAATGTAATCTACAGAATGGGAGAAGATATTTTCAAATGGCATACCCAATAAAGGGTTAGTATCCAAAATATATAAAGAACTTACACAATTCAACACCCAAAACACAAATAATCCAATTAAAAATGAGCACAAGACAAGAAGAGACATTTCTTCAAAGACGACATACAGATGGCAAACAGACACATGAAAAGATGCTCAATATCACTCATCACCAGAGAAATGTAAATAAAAAACACAATGAGATGTCACCTTGCACCTGTCAGAATGAATGAAATCAAAAACGTAAGAAACAACAATTGTTGGCAAAGATTTGGAGACAAGGGGACCCTCATGCACTGTTGGTGGGAATGTAAATTGGTGCAATAACTTACAGTGTAAGTGGAGAAGAGTATAGAGGTTCCTCAAAAACCTAAAAATAGCAACATCATATAACCCAGTAATTCCACTACTGGATATTTACCCAAAGAAAATGAAAACACTAACTTAAAAAGATATATGTGTCCCTATGTTTATTGTAGCATTATTTATAATAGCCAAAATATGGAAGCAACCCAAGTGTCCATCCATAGAATCTAAGAAACAAAACCAATGAATAAAAAAAAAGAGAGACAAATCAAAAACTAGACTCTTAACTATAGAGAAAAAACTGATAGTTGCCAGAAGGGAGGTGGGCAGTGGGATGGGTGAAATAGGTGAAGAGGATTAAGAGTACTGAGCAATGTATAGAATTGTTGAATCATTATATTGTACTTGAAACTAATATAACACTTTATATTAATTATACTTGAATTTAAATAATTAATTAAGTTTTAAAAAGACAGGACAGGACTTGCCAGCACTGGTCCTGGGGCAAGGCTGAAGGCCAAGCTGATACCATATCGAACCCAATATAGAGTTGTCTCTTTTAGATCAAAGATCTCTACAGATTATCTTCACTTGCCTCTCCCCTGGACCATTGCAAAAACCAGTGAAACAGTCTCACCCACAACTTCTTCATATACTTCAGATGATCTGGAAGGCCAAATTAGAATGGGAAGATATTATCAAGCAATATTTCCAGATGATGAAGTTGATTCTTGAATGATATAATCTCTTATGGCTTTACAAGTTTATGGGGTATGTAATACTGGGTTTTTTCCTCTACAGAACGTGATCTTCAGCAGTGTATTTGAGTAAGCTATTGAGTGCATGTTTCAAAACTGGTAGGTATGTTTTTAATACTTGCTTTATTTTATATTGATTATCTTTTTTGGTTCACTAGAAGGTTGTCATTCATTCTGGGAATTCAGAATTAAGCATTTGGGCTGTAAGTCCTGCCTATCACAACTAAAGACCTGTTAACTACTTCTTAAATTTCACTGTTTACTTGAGAAATCCCATGAATATTAGTACTTTCTGTACTTTCCAATTTAATATGATATATTTTTTTACAGACAGAGTGGAAGGAAAAAGGATCCTATCACATGTTGATGATATCAGACTACTATAAAAATTCAACTTAAAGGTTGAATTCAGATCAATACCTTTAAAGCAGGTATTATAAGGCCTGCAATGTACAAGACTAGATTTTAATATCTTTTTTGAATCATTCATGTCTGCTGTGTTCTTTCAGGATTGAATTGTGAGTATTTGATAAATCACGGATTTAATTTCAGTCTCATAGGAAAAGTCAATGGGGAGTGTGCGTGTGTGAAAGAGAGGGTAATTGCTAATAGCTGAGCACTGATTAATATCAGCATTATAGATGAACAAGTTTCGTTTAATAATTGTCTTTTCTTATAATAATATTAATGATAATTATAGCAAACATGCATTGATTGCTTACTATAGTCTGTGTACTATATTGAGTGTTTTACATTCATTTTCTCATTTAGTTTCTGTCATAAATTCTCATACAATATTTGAATCTTCCAAGTGTTATATTTTGCACCAGGGAGCCAACTGACCCAGAGTTGTAAATGGATGTAAAAAAGTCATACTTCTGCAACTTTGGATTTATAGATAATTTAATGCCTTTTGTAAATAAGTAAGTTTGTATTTTAAGTTCCACAATATAAAGGCAAAAACAAAAAGAAAAAAAAAAACACGCTCATGTGAGGCTGACCTAAATTTATCTTGGAAAATTATTTCCTTATAATTTCCAAGGTACATACTTTATTTCAAAAGTAACATTCTTTCAGTACCATCTCCTCTTTTGTTGCTTATTTATTTCTGAATCCAATGAGCACTCTGAATTTCGAGCATACTGAAACTGATGCTGACTGTCAAGCATGGACTGTGGCGCATAAGCAGCTCTTACAAGAGACCAGGATCCATAAACAGTGTAGTAAAAACCCGGAAACATCCATTTAACTGCTTTGTAATTGATGGATAATCATTTCACTTCCACAATCAGTGATGTATGAAAATTTACTGTTTATATTTCCAAATCTCCTCACCCTGCCCACTCCCTAGGCCCTCACATATATCCTCTTGACTGTCAAACTGACTGATGCTTATTTAAATTCCACAAGCTCAGAGGCATCACAATTTAACCATGGATATTCATTTCCATGATCTAACCCCCATACATAAAATAAAAGTTCCACTACAAAGTCACAGGCTACTCTCAGTGAACTCTATACCAAACCTTGCAGGATTTGTATTCCTGGTAGTTGAATATTTCATTTCTAGAAGAAGCTAACTGTGAATACATTCATTTACAGAAAAATTTTTTAAATTCAGGGTTTTTTAAATTCTCAAATTGTGAAACAGAGAAAATGTTTAGTGTTTTGCAATGATAAAAATTAGGATGATTTAATGAAAAGAATATGGGCTTTAGAGGCGGATTTGAATTCAAATCCTGATTTGATCATTTTTTTAGCTCAGTGATCTTGAGCAAGGTGTTTAATCTACCTGAGCTAAAAATCTTTATCTGTAAAGTGAAGATAATAATACAATCTCATAGGACCCTTTTGAGGAGTAAAGAAGAGAATTTTGGCAAAATAATTAATTCAACAACTATTTATCGAGCACCTATTATGAGGAGGTACTGTGCTAGGTACTAGAGATTGAGACTAATAGAGAAACTCTGCTTCTGGGGCACTTGGAGCTGAGTTGAGGAGATGGACAAATCAGTAGTCAATAACACTAGTGTTATGGGATGAGAGCAAATGCAGCCACTACCAGGTGAGGAGTCAGGATAAGGCACTCTCAGGGGGGATACCTCACAGATGAACCAGGATTGGGCAGAGTCTATGCAAAAATCCTAAAACTGAAACAGCTCAGGGTGGCCTAGGTGCATGGTGAGGTAGAAGAGTGACATGGGATGAAAATGGCAATACCTCTTTGTTTTGTTGACTGTTTCCTTTGCTGTGCAGAAGCGTTTTATCTTGATGAAGTCCCAAAAGTTCATTTTCACTTTTGTTTCCTTTGCCTTTGGAGACATGTCTTGAAAGAAGTTGCTGTGGCCAATGTCGAAGAGGTCACTGCCTATGTTCTCCTCCAGGATTTTGATAGATTCCTGCCTCACGTTGAGGTCTTTTATCCATTTTGAGTTTATTTTTGTGTATGATGTAAGAGAATGGTCAAGTTTCATTCTTCTATATATAGCTGTCCAATTTTGCCAGCACCATTTATTGAAGATAAATGGTGTCTTTTTTCCACTGGATATTTTTTCCTGCTTTGTCGAAGATTATTTGGCCATAGAGTTGCAGGTCCATATCTGGGCTCTCGACTCTGTTCCACTGGTCTATGTATCTGTTTTTGTGCCAGTACCATGCTGTCTTGGTGATCACAGCTTTATAGTAAAGCTTGAAATCAGGCAATGTGATGCCCCCAGCTTTGTTTTTCTTTTTCAACATGTCCTTAGCAATTTGGGGTCTTTTCTGGTTCCATACAAATTTTAGGATTGTTTGTTCCAGCACTTTGAAAAATGCCGGTGGAACTTTGATTGCGATGGCATTGAAAGTATAGATTGCTCTGGGCAGTACAGGTATTTTAACGATGTTTACTCTTCTGATCCATGAGCATGGAATGTTTTTCCACCTTTTTGTGTCTTCTTCAATTTCTTTCATGAGTGTTCTGTAGTTCCTCGAGTACAGATCCTTTACTTCTTTGGTTAGGTTTATTCCCAGGTATCTTATGAAAGACTGTGGACTCTGTGAAACAAACTGAGGGTTTTGGAGGGGAGGGGAGTGGGGGGTTGGGTGAGCCTGGTGGTGGGTATTGAGGATGGCACGTATTGCATGGAGCACTGGGTGTGGTGCATGAACAATGAATCTTGGAACACTGAAAAAATAAAATAAAATTTAAAAAAAAGAGAGAAAAGAAAAGAAAATGGCAATACCATGGACAACCTCATGAGGGAATTTAAACTTCACCCTGGACATCCTTAATGATTTTAAGCAGAGAAAAGACATGGTCAGATGTATGTTTTGGAACTCATTCTGGCTTACTTCTTTTGGAACTCTCACATCTGGAAGGAGGAAGACCGGTAGAGAGACTGGTTAGAAGAGTAAAATAGGAAAGTGTGAGGAAAATAATGAGGGTCTAAAATAATGTAGCCAGTGTTGAGGGGGAATAAAAGGACAGTTAGGATCTACTGAGGTAATGTTGGTAAGATTCAGTCCCTGAAAAGAAGATGGTGGGATCGGTCCCTGTCTGGATCAAGGAGTAAACTGTAGCACATTCCCTAGGGTGCAGAGGAAAAACAAGTTTGGGGGACCAAGTTTGGATGCCCAGAGCTTGGTGGATCTGTATGACATTTCCATGGAAAATGGCAGCCCCAGACACTGCGGTACACTGATAGTAACCTCTTGGGCATGAACCTGTGACTTTTTACCTAAAAGTTTCCTCTCTCCCATGTGCATGGATATCCAAACCAACATGACGAAGAGTTAGTCTCTGCAGCTGCCTTCTGGCCATGACAAAGGCAGTTGAGGGATACATACCCCACCTCATCCCCTCTTCCCTCTGGGGGAAATCTAAGATGCCTTCTATACTATCTCCCAGAGTGCCCAGGACTGAAGTCCAGTTGCACACAAGTTGTATTCTACTTCATGATAAATCTTTGATTCCTGTATCATTTCCTCACTCCTCTGCTGGAGCTTTCTGGGATATCCTCTCAAATTAACTACTTGCATTCAAACTCCTGTCTCAGGGTCTGTTTATAATGAGAGATCCCATCCAAGCCATACCTAGTGGGCACTGGGGCATATGGATCTGTATAAGGAAAGAGATATCTGGGTAGGAGATATAAATTTAGAAATGATCAGCATAAATAAAATTGTTGAAGCCAGAGGAAGAAATGAACTCATCTCGAGGAAGGGAGGAGAGATGAGATATTGGGACATAAAAGAAAAAAATCTAAAAACTCAAGCACAGTGTGTGAAACCAGAATTAATAAGTACCAGTTCATTTTCAAATAGTGATCTGTGGCAGAGAAGTTCTCAAAGAAAGTTGCTGGAAATACTGGACTAATTATTTTATAGTTATGTAATCAATTTAATTTATAGTTCTGCTGTACCTGGAAAATTGAGTATTTACTGGCTCTTTATGAGCTGTAACATTTTATGACCTGTCAGGGTATTGATTGATATGGTACACTGAAAAATAATCATATAAGATTACCCTAAAATACGTATCAGTATCTGTCATTTTGACAGTAGAATTGCAATACTATAAATCTACAAAGATTAAAATTTTTAAGTGGAATGTTCCAAGTTGAGTATTTATTAAAATACCTCAACTACACTGAAAGAAGAAACAGAAACAAATTACTAATTTGACTTGAAGAAAATTTAGCTCTGGAATTTTAGGTCCATATGTTTATGGACCTTAGAGTTATCTGCCATTCTTACTACATTTCTCATGACAAACAATTTCTAGACTAGTGTGCAATCTTATGGGATACCATCTCTCCAATTACATATCTAAATAATGGCTAGAAATAGAAAAAGGCATTCTTGATAAATGCATGCTTTAGTAATAGTATACCCCCACAATCAGGAGAAAAATATATAAAATTGTGATCATCTTTCAACAATCTTAAAGAAAACGTGGTGAGCTGGTTTTATCTCTCCATGTGCCACAATAGTCCTGCTACAGGCCAGTGACTCCTGGTCTGTTTACCTCCTAATATTCATTTCGACTCCTCCAAGTTTTTTGAAAGATTTTATGCATTAAATGACACATTCCGAAAATTAATTTTCCAATGTTTTCTTAACCAGAGGTAAGCAAATCTATTCAATCAATCGAGAACTTTCAATCAATAGGACATAACCACAGCCATCACCTCTGACTTAATAGAACTCTAGCCAAAGGGATTTTAAAAAAATTATTAAGGGTCCTTGTGCCCTCACTTTTTCTTCCACTGGTATGTGGGAGTTGAGGGTCTTCAAATGGGAAACACTGCTATAGATTTACAACCAGGACTAAAGTCTAATGTATTGTCTAAATGCAATTTTCAGCTGTTAAGAGAAAACAGGAAATGCTGGAAAGAAAAAAAATGGAAGTGAGATGATGGCCATAGAAAGAAGCAGGATTTGTTGTAAAATTGGAGTAGAGATGGTTTTTATATAAATAAATATGAAATCCAACTGACTCCACAGACAGTGTGTCACATCCCAGACTTGCACTCTGCACACAGAACCCATCATGCCCTTCCTTCATACAACCTTCCACTGAGGAGCCCCCAGGACAGTCTCTACGGGAGGAAGATGAGTGGGTATTTTGCTAAAGACTTCATCTCTTTCTACCTCATAACTGTACCAGGGACCACCTTTATTTTCTTTCTTTATGTCAACATGACCTTCTTGGCTCAATCAAGTTTCTTCTTTTAAGCTTGCCCAATCCCTCACTGAAAACTAATCCCCAACAAACACCCCCTCCCACATACGGGTTATCTGACGCTAGAACCACCTTGTAGCTTAGAATATCACCTTGGGTAGGAGAGATTGTGCTTGGGGGGGTGGGTAATACCATAGTTACTTATGTTCTTGTCCTACTCCTCTACACATTCCCATTCTCACTCAACATTAAGGGACATTAGTTAATTAAGACATCAATGTATCTCTGAGGGCCCAAATGGACATCAGTCATTTTGTTTCCTTTGCAACAATAGGCCAATAAAAGGATTTAAGATTTGTTAGACACGTCTTATATACCAGGGACTATACTGACTGCTTTATCTACATTATATTATTTCATCCTCTTATTATTCCTATGAGGTGGAAATAAGCCTCATTTTATAAATGAGGAAACTGAGACTCAGAAAAATTAAATAACATGGCCAAAGACACAGTGAAATGTGCAGCATTTAAAACATTGATGCTTTGACATCAAACTCTAAGCTTTTTCCATTCCAGTTCATATAAATCTGACCATATAATTCACTCTCCTGTTCAAAACCCTTCACTGTCTTTTCATTGCCCAAAAGACAAAGTCCCCACCACTTGGTGTAGTGCCCAAACCCTCCCAGTCTGGCCCCACCTACCTCCCTGAGCTTCATTCTGGCTGCACACTTCAGCCATACTAAGCATTTTCCTGAACAGTCCACACTGCTTCACTCTTTTCTTTTCTTTAAGATTTTATTTATTTGACAGAGAGAGACAGCGAGAGAGGGAACACAAGCAGGGGGAGTGGGAGAGGGAGAAGCAAGTTTCCGGCTGAGCAGGGAGCCCGATGCAGGGCTCTATCCCAGACCCTGGAATCATGACCTGCCCGAAGGCAGATGCTTAAGGACTCAGCCACCCAAGCACCCCTGCTTCACACTTTCTTGATTTGCTTATCTACTGCTTATAATGCTCTCCTCTACCCTTGACTACCTGGGAAAACCCACTCACCTTTATTCATTTCTCCACCCACTCTGAAGTCTTTTCTGAAGAGCTGCTTTTCCCTCATCCTCTTATTTGGCCACCATCCTTTTTAAGCCTCCTTACCCTTGCCTCAACCCCTACAAGAGTATGTTGACATACTTCTATCACAGCCCCATCAGTTGAAATGTGGCTTGTGCAACTGAGGAACTGAATTTTTAATTAGTTAGATATTTAATTTTAAATAATTTAAATTCAAATAGGCACATGTGACTAATGGCTATCATACTGGATGTGCAGTTTTAGAGATTATAAAGGGTCTGAGAAATAGTAGGTTATCAATAACTATTTGCTGAATTGTATAGCTATTCATTTTAGGTCACCCAAGGTTTCCACATAACCAAGCCCAAGAGCCTTTGTTATATTTTCTAATTCTGCTCAGTCACCTTATTGATGGACATTTTCTGGGCCATCCTTCACATTCCCCATACACTTTCCAGACCTGGCTGGAGGAGCACCCCTCTCTCTCTTGGAACTCTTCCTGACCACTAATTTGCTTTCTTTGCTGTTTTTTCCGCCTCTCATTTCTACAGAGGCTATAAATTAGGATTGTATTTCCACCAGGGTCTCTATCCACAATGTGTAACCATAAAACACAGAAGCAGAGTTATTAAAGCCTCAAGGGAAAATGTATGAACAAAATATCAGCCTGATTCATTATGAGCAGTTATTATAAACAGTGGGCTTGCTAACAAATGACAGGAAAACTAATTTGCATTTGCAACAACATTATACCACACACATCTACCATGCTCCCATTCCCTCTCCTCTCCTCCACCCCAGTATTACTAGGACTCTTTAAAGAAGTACTGCCAACTGAGAAAGCTTTATGGTCTGTGGCTCATATTCATGAGGGCTTGACTTGAAATTTTTGCTAATACTCTCAGTTTTGCCTTGGTTTCCAGGTGGGTAGAAAGTCCACTAGATTCCCAAGAAGAGTACCTGAGCCTGCAATTGCTGGGTGCTTACAACATTCCAGGCACTATGTTAAAAATTCCACCCCCCAAGAACTTCTGAATAGGTATTAATATTTCCACTGAACCAGTAAAGAAGAGGAGGATGAGAAAGGTCACTAATTCTTCTGTGGCCATGAATGGCTGAGTTGGGAATACAGCCTCAGTTGCCCAACTCCAAAGCCCATGCACTTGGAAATAACCTAAGTGTCTGTTGATGGATGAGTGAATTAAAAAAAATATGAGGAATAGTGAAGATATATACATATATATCCATATATCTTCTATATACATAATGGAATGTTTTTCAGCCATAAAAAGGAATAAAATCCTGACATTTGCAACAACATGGATGTCATTATACTAACTGAGATAAGTCAGACAGAAAAAAACAAATACTGTATGATCTCACATGTATGTGTAGTTTAAAAAGGTGAAACTCATAAAAACAGTGTAGATCAGTGGTTGCCTACGTGATGGATGGGGAAAATAGGGAGATGTTGGTCAAAGGGTAAAAACTCTGAATTATAAGATGAATGTCCTGGAGATCTAATGTGTATCATGATGATGATAGTTAATGAAACTGTATTGTGTACTTAAAATTTGCTAAGAGAATGTATCTCTCGTCCTGTCCTGATTCTAGGTTGAATTTTCAAGGTGATAATTTCAAGTTCCAGAGACTTACTCTCTTAATCAATACCTTCCTTGGCCTGGGAGCACTTAAAAATACGTTAATACCATGGACATGAACAGACAACTTTCAGAGAAAGAAAAACATGATTTAACACATGAAAAAAAATTCTCAACCTCATACAAATTAAGCTACACTGAGATAATATTTTTTTTTTTTACCTATCAGACTGGCAAAGATGAAGAGTTTGGTAATACACCCTGTTATATCCCCATAAGGCTATAAGGACTATAAATTCATGAAAACTTATATAAAGCAAGTTGACAAAGTATATATAAATTAAAAGGCATATATCTTTGATTTGGAAATTCCACTTTCAGGAATTTATCATACAGATTTATTTGCATATGTATTGAGAGACTGAATATGCAAATGAACAATGGTTGCAACCATATATAAAACTAGAACTTTGACCCACAGCCTGAAGCAACTGCCCAGGAAACCAACTCCTTATCTGCAATAAATAGCCCAGGAAGTGAGCCGCTATATGTCAGAATTGCAAGAAGCTAGACTAGCTATCTCTAGTAATAATCTAGGAAGCTAACCAACAGCTTCTGTAATAATCAGTTCAAAATGTCTAGGATTTTATTAATAATTGATAGGTTCCCTAATTTTTGTCTCCACTTCCAACTTAAGACCAATCAGAAAAAGACAAATATGCTCCCCTAACCAATTACATAGGATGCCCTGCTTAACTCACCTCCAGCTTCCCCATGCCAACAGTCTCCAATCAGGGTACACCTGCAAGCTTTCCCTTTTTTCCACTATAAAGCTTTCCCACTCTTCTGTCTGCCTTTGAGTATCTGCCAAAATGCAAGTGAAAATGGCTGCTCCTTAGCTATAGCAAGACTGAATAAATAGCCTTTGCTTTTCTCATTTGGTTGGTCTTTATTTCAACAGTATGCAAACATGTATGTAAAAGGATATTTATTTTAGCATTGCTTTATGTAGCAAAAGACTGAAGATAACTCAAATGTTCATCTATAGGAGAATGGCAAAGCAAATTATGGTTCATCTATAGATAGAATACCGTGCAAATATTAATGAGAGAGTTCAAGGTAGATATACATGTGTGTGCAAGGACTAATCACTAAAAAAAATCATCATTAAGGAAAAAGGTAGCACTGGAACCACATCTATGATACTCTACGGTGTACAATCATTTTATGATGCACTCTGCACATTTTTGAAAATTACGGAAATTAAAGAGTATCCTTTAAACAAAAAATGCACTTCACAAAGAGGAATGACGAAGATTATACTATTTCTAAAGAAAACCCAGGACTTACCATCATATGTCCAAAATAAATAGCCCCTGAGTACAAAATGCCAAGAGACTCTGACCCTGCATTAGATTGATGGTCAGAGGTGAACTACTAGAACCAGGTTGCCAAGCAAACCTGTCTCATTATCTGTGCCACAGGGGGATGCTATTACAGCATCAAGAGAGCAAACCTGTGACATCCTAAAACACTTAACTGGCCAACATTAAGTATTGCCTGACAGATTCAAATGAAGAGTAAACCATGATTATAAAAAGAGGAGGCAATGCATTTATCATTAATTACACTTGAAAACTAGAAACCAACACATGGATGGATGCTTTCAAAAAAAGAGCAATAGATTTCAAAGCAAATTGAAAATGAGGCATTAATGTAAGAGAAGATAACTAAATAAACAAGCAGATTTTACACATTAACATCACTGCCCAAGAAGAAGTTGTCCCTACTGATACATTAATAGAACCTTAACATATTCACTGGACAAATTATCTGGCCCAGTTCTAGTCACAACCCATGGGCATACAAGCACACCTTAAACAGATACAGAGACCTGTATAGATATTCATAACAGGCGTTTAGGTTACCTACAGGCAGATAAGCTTTTTTCAGGGGTTTTGAGGCTGTTTGTCTATCTTATGGTTAGCTCTCTCCACTCAAAACCAACAACTAAGGCTTTTCATGCTCCAACTTTTGGACCACTGATGAACTTTCTAATGCTTACAGGTCCCAGTTTCAGCATGTAGAGAAAAATGAAACTTTTTCTCCAAAGAAGTGTCCATATCACCACTGCCCATATTCAAATGTGAATCAGAGATCCTTTCATCAAGGCACCTGTTCTCCAGGGGATATGGGCAATGACTTGAGCCTCAACGAGCTCTTGTGACCCCACAACTGGTCTTTGGGTTTTGTGTGGATGACAACAAATATTTGGATAAAAAAAGAATATAAATAAGATTCTTGAGGAGAAAATAAATAACCATAGAATGTCATAGACGGAGGGAAAATATGGAAGCCATCTAACTCTATTATTCACTTTATAGTGACTCCAAAAAGAGTAAATTATTTGATGAAAGCCCTTCTTTGCTTCATGCCTTTTTATGTCTCTCCTATTGGCATGTTTCATTTCTCACATGTTATAAGCTGTAGCCTTTTCTTTTATCTTGCTATTCTACTTTACAAAACAACTCTATCCTTAGAAGTTGACTAGAGCTTATTCATTGGACAGTGTACACTTAAGCTTAACATCGCTCCTTTTCACCACTTTATTTCCAAGTACAGTATAAAGACCTTTAGTTTATATGAATATTAATTGTTTTTTGGTAGTTTCTCAACAATTTGCATCTAGACTATGATTCATGATAATAAAGAAATTGATATAGAATGGATATGAACATTAATACATATATAAATATAATTTGTCACAATGTGATACTACTACCCATACACTGAATCAAAATGCTTAAATAAAAAGTTTAATAATACCAAGTGTTGGCAAGGATATGAAGCAACTGTAACTCTCACAATTTTTTTATTATTATGTTCAATTAGCCAAATCATTGGTTTTTGATGTAGTCTTCAACGATTCATTAACTGCATATAACACACAGTGCTCATCACAACATGTGCCCTCCTTAATATCAATTTCCTGGTTACCCCCTCTCCCCACTCCCCTCCTCTCTAAAACCCTCAGTTTGTTTCCTGGGGTCCAGAGTCTCTCGTGGTTTGTCTCTCTCTCTGATTTCTTCCCATTCAGTTTTCCCTCTCTTCTCCTATGGTCCTCTGTGCTATTCCTTATGTTGCACATATGAATGAAACCATACGATAATTTTCTTTCTCTCTTTGACTTATTCCACTTTGCATAATCCCCTCCAGTTCCATCCATGTTGATGCAAACATCCTTTCTGATGGCTGAGTAATATTCCATTGTATGTATGAACCACATCTTCCTTATCCATTTGTCGGTTGAAGGACATCTCAGCTCCTTTCATAGTTTGGCTATTATACACATTGCTGCTGAACATTGGGGTGTATGTGCCCCCTCTTTTCACTACACCTGTATCTTTGGGGTAAATACCTAGTAGTGCAATTGCTGGGTCATAGGGTAGCTCTATTTTTAACATCTTGAGGAACCTCCATACTGTTTTCCAGAGTGGTGGTATCAGCTTGCATTCCCACCTACAGTGTAAAGGGTTCCCCATTAGAATAAGTCAAGCAGAGAGATTCAATTATCATATGGTCTCACTTACGTGTGGAGCATAAGGAAAAATATGGAGGACATTGTGAGAATGAAAGGAAGCGTGAATTGG
>CM052898.1:99194854-99264271 GCA_028534135.1 Potos flavus | reverse complement strand
AAAGGGAACCCTCTTATACTGTTGGTGGGGATGCAAGTTGGTACAGCCACTTTGGAAAACAGTGTGGAGATTCCTGAAGAAATTAAAAATAGAGTTACCCTATGACCCTGCAATTGCACTACTGGGTATTTACCCCAAAGATACTGATGTAGTGCAAAGAAGGGCCACATGTACCTCAATGTTCATAGCAGCAATGGCCACAATCGCCAAACTGTGGAAAGAGCCAAGATGCCCTTCAACAGAAGAATGGATAAAGATATGGTTTATATATACAATCGAATATTATGCCTCCATCAGAAAGGATGAATACCCAACTTTTATATCAACATGGAAGAGATTATGTTGAGTGAAATAAGTCAGGCAGAGAAAGTGAATTATCATAAGGTTTCACTTACGTGTGGAGCATAAGGAAGATGGAGGACATTGGGAGAAGGAAAGGAAGAGTGAATTGGGAGAAAATGGAGGGGGAGACAAACCATGAGACACCGTGGACTCTGAGAAACAAACTGAGGGTTTTGGAGGGGAGGGGGTTGGGGGGTTGCGTGAGCCTGGTGGTGGGTATTGAGGAGGGCACATATTGCATGAACCACTGGATGTGGTGCATGAACAATGAATCTTGGAACACTGAAAAAAAATAAAATAAAAATAAAAATAAAAATAAATAAAGCCAAACATAAATTTAAATTCTGGCTCCTCCACTAACTAGGTTATTTACCCTTGCCATGTCTCAGTTTATTGATCTTTAAAATAGGGATAATGACACAATTTACCTTACAAGACCTCAATAAATGTAAGCCTTTATTATTTGTGTTCCTTGACTATTTGTCTGTTCAGCTTGTTTTCCTAGCCACACGAAAGTTTTTGGAGACTATTTTAGTCTTGTTTTGTTTCCTCCTTGTACAGTGATCAAATTTTCTGTGTTTGCCCAGGACTTGGGGGTTTCCCAAGACATGAGACTATTAGTGCTAAAACTAGGAAAAATCCCAGGTAAATTGGGATAGTTGGTCACTCTGCCTTCATGCCTAAGACTATGTTTTACATGTTGTAGGTGCTTAAGGATTTCTTATTGAATGTGTTTGTATGTAAAATACAAGCAAAATGATGATAAGCACACACAAATATTTCCTGTTAAACCTAAATCTAAAAATCTGTATTCACAGTGGGGCAATTTCTAAAATGGTGAGGTCTCTTTTCCTGGGTTTATATGACAACTGATATATTTAAACAAATCCTTTTTTGGACAGATAATGTGTTCTGATATTAAAGGTAGCTCTTCCTTTTTTTTATTTTACAATACTATTAGTCTTCTGTAATGATTTGTATCATTCTTTGGGGAGAAGTAAACTTTTAAAACTCTTGTCAAATTCTGAATCTGTATAAACTGCCAGATTTCCTTCCACACTTAAAAATGACTAGGTTATAATTAATTCTTTCTGTGGTTTAAGTTATTTCTGCAAGTTAAAACCAAATACCTTTCTAATTGCCTGGAGTTGAGGATTTCTGATCTCAGAAAAATTCTAGCCAATAGAATGCTCGGTTGAAGCAACTTGTCACGTTGACATCACAAGCTTAACTCTCCTCACTACCCCTAGCAACCAATATGCAAGCATAGCAACGGCAGCTGGTGCACCGGAAGAGCATTGTTTAAAATAAACATTTTCCCAGTTGGCATTTGCAAGTGATCTTTTTCTTTCCATCATTTAAAATATAAGTGTGAACATATCATAAGATAAAGTAAAACAAATGAAAATAAAAACTACTTGGAAAGGTAAGTAGGAGAACAAAAATCATAAGAAAATGCTAACCGTCAAAAGGGATTTGTGCTTTGACCTTTACCACCACTGGAAATCCCATTATCAGATATATTGGAGGTTTTTTCCTAGGGGTTCCCAAAATTTAGAATTCAAGGACCTCCTGAAAAAATCATCCCCATGTAATTCTATTGTTCAAGCATGTGGAGAGTGCCTACCATGTACTAGGAGACAAAGGTATGCAGAGATGGAAGAAAAAAAATTATAAGATATTTACATAAATAACTACAAAATATAAGGTATATAGAGCAGATTACACATTAATGGTTCAGAACATGGTATCTCAAGCCAAACTGACTAGGTTTGAACTATGGCATAGCCATTTAGTAGTGGGAGACTTCATAAGTCACTTATCCTCTCTGCATTGCATTTCCTTATCAGTGAAATAAGGGATAACAGTAGCACCTACTTCTGAAGGTAGATGCGAGGCTTAAGTGAGTTAATTTACATAAAATGCTTAGAATAGGGCCTGACACTTAGCAAGTGCTATAAATGTATGTGCTATTAATTTTAAGATTGAATGTGACAGGTGACATAGACAGTTTCAGAAGACATGCAATGGACATTTAAGAAAGAGCTTATCTCAGGAGAGCAGCACAAACTTTAAGGAGGAGGTGAACGGGATTTTAAGTAGGAGGAAGAGGGCAGAGAGGATGCAAGGGGACAGGAAGGGGACAATGCTGGCATCATCTGACAAGATATCTCCTCACTGGCTCTCTCAGAGTAAACACAACTCTGTGAGGCCTGAAGGTGAGAACAAGCCATTACAGCCAGTGCAAAAGTTCTGAATTTGCATGTAACTCCATGTGTTTGAAAAATGTTAAGAGCTCAGTTTTGGCCAAAGGACAATTGCATGGAGTTGAGTTGAGGGTTAGGTGAAGGGGTACAGGAGAAGAGCAGAAGAAGCTGAAGAAGTAGGCCAAAGGAGGCTGGAAAGGCCGGGAAATCCACAAACATCACACCAAGGAACTGGGCTTCATTATGTAGGCTGGCATTTATCAAAGTATGTGTCTCCTCAGAGTCTTCACCTTACAATCTACTATAGTGTTGGTTAAAAATGTAGATTTCTTAGGAGAGGAGGATATTAAGTGAAACGGTTGTAGAAAAATGAGGCAGAAAGTTGGCTCGGGGAAGGAGAAAATAGTCCCATAGTCATCTTCTGAAGTTCCTGCTTCTAACCCTCACCTTCCCAAGATCTTCCTTCACTGTAAAGTACAAGAACATTGGGTAGCTAGATCAATTATACCTCTCCTATCCTCCCCTGTGTATTTGTAACTATCACCTGAACTCCTGAACGTATGTTTAAACCTTCTTTGAGGTTGAACACATAGGAGCTCACTCTCCTAAAAGGGTAACCAAGGCCCCATGAGAGAAGAAACTATACTCTGGTAATTTTTGTACATCAGAAACATTGTGCTAGATCAGGAGTGGCCTGCAGACAATCAGGGATCACAGTAAGGATCTCTCACCCTATGGTGGGCCCCACTTAGATGTCCAAAAAGGGGTGACACTACACAGATCACACCCTGCTATATGAAAAATAATGCAATGGCAATGGCAACACTAACAAATATGTCAAAGATATCAGCTGCAGAGCCAGGAAAATGAAAAACATACATTTCTCTTAAGCCGTGGTAATCAATTTAAAGAACCTCCCTCCTTGGTGTAGAAAATGCCTATGGGAGGCTATCACTGTAGTTTGATGGGTGTCTCTTCAAACTTTACTCTTTTGCCTTCATTTTTTGTTGTAGTCAAAGAACTATCTGTACCCTTTTCTCAATTTGAGATAACAGAGGCTGGGTCTGTTGTGAATTCTGTTACTCAAAGCAGCAGCTGTACAAGCTCCCTATGCATGTTTCTGTGGGTAAAAGAAAAACAGTCCTATTGAAGTTCAGACTATCAGAGATAAAGGAGATCTGAAGGACCAAAACATAAGGGGTATGTATTCCTTTGGAAATAATTGGATAGTTTAGAGAGCAAAGTACACACACTCACGTGCACACACACACGTAAGCAGCCAAATAATCTTCTTTGTAAAATCAATGAAGAATTCACTAAACTGTGTGTTTTATGATTAATGATTTAATGCTGTCTCTGTTAGAAGGCTTGAAAATTTTCCGATTCATAAATATTTTAGAATTTGTATCCTGGAAAAGTAGATCCAGAACTTTCAACAAAAAGTTAAGTGGTAAGGACACTTATGCGCTGAATGTATGGGGGAAAAAAGGGAGAGAGAAGAGAGGAACTTTAGACTTCACAATGCCTGCCATGTTACATATACTGTCCTGAAGTCTTTTTATATGCATCACTTCATTTAATTCTTAAAACAATCCCAAAAAGCAATAAAAATTATTCCAAATAGTAGTTTCTTTTCCAAAGACTCTATAAACCAATATTTCTGATATCTAGTACCTGGAAACAGTATGAAGGTAATGATAATCATAAAAACAATTATGTCTATAAGCTGTTTGATTTCATTTAATTTTTTCCTCACAGAAATGTTATGACAATGAAGGACAGGAACTATGACCTCTGCTTTTCTAAATATAAGTAATAAATATAGCTTAGACAAGATAAGTGATTTAACCAATGAGGCCTAGTTGAATATAAATCCCAAATATTGAGATTTCCAGGCCCACATTCTTTTTCTCAAAGTCAATTCTCAGTAGAAACTGATGTTAAAGAAATCAGCACCACCCAAGCTGGGTCTGGGGCCACCCCCTACCCTCTGGCCCTCCCTTCCAAAAGCCACCATCTCACAGATGTGTCTTCCTGCCCCACCCACTGCTTGGAAGGCATTACAAGGACATCAAAAGTCTTTGTCCCCATCTTAGCACACAAATATAAATACTCATGATATAAAACGATACAATGGACTGTTAAGCAGAAAGAATATATACACTCACTAAAATGGGTGTTTAAGATAATTAAGTGAAAAAGAGCAAGTTACAAGATATGCGTGATCCTTTCAGGATTTAAGGCTACATACTTTATATAGAGACACACATATACACATGTGCATGTATACATACATACAGTAAATGGAGCACATTACAGACGAAAGCTAACAGCAGTTACTTTCAGGGGTTTGGGGAAGACACCACGTGGTAATCAAAGGGGCTATGCCATGGTGTTTGAGCACTCAATCTCTAGAGCCACACCATGTGGTTTTGAATCCCAGCTCATATAACAGCCATGTGACCTCAGGCAAGTTACTCTATACCTCAGTGTCTTCATCTGTAACATGAAGATGATAATAGGGCTGATACAAGGGCTAAATGATATAATAACACATAAAGCACTTAGTGTCTGGTACATAAAGAAAGCTTTCAATAAATGTGAGGTTTTTACAAGGAAAATATATTACTTATATAACTTTTTAAAAATTTAAGTAGAATTTGAGATAATGAGAAGATAGGTGCCTTAGTTTCCTAAGGTGTCCACAACAAAAGTACTGCAGAGTGAGTGGCTTGAACAACAGAAATTTATTGTCTCCCCATTCTGGAGGCTAAAAATCTGAGGTCGAAGTGTCAGGAGAACGGGTTCTTTCTGAGGCTGTGAGGGAGGATCTATTCCATGTCTCTCTGCCAGCTTCTGGTGGTTTGCTGGCAACCCATAGCATTCCTTTGGCTTGTAGGTGCACCCTGATCTCTGCCTTCATCTTCACCTGGAGTTCTCCCTGTTGTGTTTGCCTCTGAGTCCAAATTTCCCCTTTTTATAAGGACATCAGTCATATTGGATCAGGCCTGCCCTAATAAACTCATCTGAACTGGATTCTCTGCAAAGACCTTATTTCCAAATAACTTCACATTCATAGGTACTGGGGGGTAAGAACTTCAACATCTTTTGAGGGGACACAATTCAACCTACAACAATGGGAGAAGACCAAAGTAGAGGTCATTGCAGTAGTCCAGGTTTTTCTTAGAGTACTGGCCAAGTAGATTTTTTAAATGAAAAGAAACAACAAGACTTGGTGATTGGAAGTAATGTAGAAAAGCAGAGACACTGGAGTTTCTGGCTAAAGCATCTGGCAGACGCTGGTGGTGGCATTTGCTGAAATGAAATGAGGGCTAGACAAACTGAGGGTAAATATTAAAAAGTCTCCAAAATTAACTTTAACAAAATGCCCATTTAGCTTAATTCTAGAAAAGATGTGGCATAGGCCTACCAGGTTTATTTTAAAAGATTAAAGCTTAATTTTTAGATTTTATTTTGTATGCTTTTAGTCTCCTTCATTGCTTCTGGTGCTTGCCTTTCAGTGTCTTGGGTCTTTTACAGTCACTTCTATGTTGTTCTCCATAGCGATTTCTGCAATCCCTTGGCTTTGAGTATCATGTGTTCGAGTGGCTTTCAGGTGCAGACCTGGTCCATAGGATTAGGACTAATCCACTTTGCAAGCAATGGGGGAGTGCCCATTCCTTTCATTGTTCTATCTCCACTTAATTTAAAGGACCCTTAATAAATGCTCCTAGCATAAGCAACTAGGGTTGTAAAGTAAAGCTACTGGAGTAGAAATGGGGAGAAATATTGGCAATTAAAGTTTTTTTAATCTCTAAAGTGCATGCTGAATTGTATGCAGTAGTATCATTAAGACACTGGGGAGCCCCTGGGTAACAGATAAGATTTGCTACAAGAAATTTTGCGTTAAGTATTAACACCTCTAGGTCTATGTGGGTGACTTGTGATTAAAGTTGCCTGTGGCAAAAACAAGAGAAAAGGAGTTGAAGGAGATAGTTTGAGAAGTAGGATGGCGAGCAGAGGTAGAAATCTTTTAGGCTGTAGGAAAGTAAGTTGAAAAAATAAAAAAAAAGACCCCAGATTTTTTCATCTTTAAGGAACTGTAAACAGCACTATTTTGAATCAATTAGGTGAACTATAGAGTCCTCTCTTCTGTGTTTGTTCATCCTTTCAAGAAATATATACAGGAGTCCACCACGTGTGTGTCCCAGGCACCCTTTGATGCTGGGGATACATCAGTGAACAAACCAAAAAAAAGTCCCCATCTTCATGGAGCTTAGGCTCTAGTGTGCAGAAGATAGGCATCAAACAAGGAAACACATGTGTCAGATGAGGATGAATGCTATGAGGGAAAAAAAACTCTGTAGGGGATAGAGCTTGGTGGTTGGGGATAGGGTTGCTAATTTATAGTCATCAGAAAGGTCTTTCTGACAACATCAAAGGTCGTATGGTAAGAATAAATTGATAGGAAATAATCCCCACCCCTTCCAGATTTATAGTGAATTTGTGGCCTCTGGAATATGGAAGCAAACTTACAAAAGAAAGATGGGCTTTTCTTTGACAGTGGTACATCTACACATTTTTCTTTTCACTGTTAATATTTTAAAGGCATCACTGTTTAGGAAGTAAGTGCAACATGATGGGAGAGCCAGGCTTTTGGCTTCTGACAGCCCTGAGTTCAGATTCTCGTTCTAGCCCTTACTGACTGTGAGGGGCTGAGCAAGTGACTTAATCTCCCTTACAAATAAGAATGGTAAAAAAAAATAAGAATGGTAATAAAAATGAATGAAATCTTGCCATTTGCAACAACATGGATGGGACAGAGAGTATAATGCTAAGTGAAATAAGTTAGTCAGAAAAAGAAAAATGCCATACGATTTGACTTATGTGTGGAATTTAAGAAACAAATGAGCAGAGGGGGAAAAAAGAGAAAAAGAGAGAGATAAACCAAAAAACAGACTCTTAATTACAGAAAACAAACTGATGGCTAACAGAAAGGAGGGGATTTGGGGGATGGGTTAAATAGGTGATGGGGATTAGGAAGTATACTTATGACAAGCACCCGGTGATGTATGGAATTTGAGAATCACTATATTGTACACCTAAAACTAATATAACATTGTATGTTAACCAACCGGAATTAAAATAAAAACTTTTTTTTAATTATGTTATGTTAGTCACCATACAGTACATCATTAGTTTTTGATGTAGTGTTCCATGATTCATTGTTTGCGTATACACCCAGTGCTCCATGCACTTAATAGCAATCACCAGGCTCACCCATCCCCCCACCCCTCTCCCCTCTAAAACCCTTCAGTTTGCCAGCATCCACAGTCTCTCATGGTTCATCTCCCCCTCTGATATCCCCCCTTTCATTTTTCCTTTCCTTCTCCTAATGTCCTCCATGCCATTCCTTATGTTCCAAAAATAAGTGAAACCATATGATAATTGACTTTCTCTGCTTGATTTATTTCACTTAACATAATCTCCTCTGGTCCTGTCCATGTTGATGCAAAAGCTGGGTATTCATTCTTTCTGATGGCTGAGTAATATTTCATTGTATATATGGATCACATCTTCTTTATCCATTCGTCTGTTGAAGGGCATCTTGGCTCTCCCCACAATTTGGATATTGTGGACATTGCTGCTATGAACACTGGGGTGCATGTGGCCCTTCTTTTCACTACATCTGTATCTTTGGGGTAAATGCCCAGTAGTACAATTGCTGGGTTATAGGGTAAGTCTATTTTTAACTTTTTGAGGAACCCCCCCCAACACACACTGTTTTCCAAAGTGGCTGTATCAACTTGCATTCCCACCAGCAGTGGAGAGGGGTTCCCCTTTCTCCACAACCTCTCCAACATTTGTTGTTTCTTGCCTTTCCAATTTTGCCATTCTAACTGGTATAAGGTGGTATCTCAATGTGGTTTTGATTTGAATTTCCTGGATGGCTAATGATGATGAACATTTTTGCATGTGTCTGTTAGCCATTTGTATGTCTTCTTTGGAGAAGTGTCTGTTCATGTCTTCTGCCCATTTTTTGACTTGATTATTTGTTTTTTGGGTGTCGAGTTTTAGAAGTTCTTTATAGATCTTGGATATCAGTCCTTTGTAATGTCATTTGCAAATATCTTCTTCAATTCCGTGGGTTGCCTTTTTGTTTTGTTGATGTTTCCTTTGCTGTGCAGAAGCTTTTTATCCTTTTTTTTTTTCTTCAAATTTTGTCCAGGAATTTTTTTTTAATTTAATTTTATTTTTTCAGTGTTACAAGATTCATTGTTCATGCATCACACTCAGTGCTCCATGCAATATGAAGCTTTTTATCTTGATGAAGTCCTAAAAGTTCACTTTCACTTTTGTTTACCTTGCCTTTAGAGACATGTCTTGAAAGAAGTTTCTGTGGCTGATGTCGAAGAGGTTACTGCCTATGTTCTCCTCTAGGATTTTCATGGATTCCTATCTCACATTGAGGTCTCTCATCCATTTAGAGTTTATCTTTGTGTATGGCATAAGAGAATGGTTGAGTTTCATTCTTCTGTATTTAGTGGTCCAATTTTCCCAGCACCATTTATTGAAGAGACTGCCTTTTCTCCATTAGATATTTTTTCCTGCTTTGTCGAAGATTAGCTGACCATAGAGTTGAGGGTCCTGGGCTCTCTATTCTGTTCCATTGATCTATGTGTCTGTTTTTGTACCAGTACCATGCAAGCCTCACTCAAAAAAATAGAAAAATCCCGAATTCACCAACTAACTTTACACCTTAAAGAACTGGAGAAAAAACAACAAATGATGCCTATGCCATGCACGAGAAGAGAAATAATTAAGATTCGAGCAGAGAACAATGAATTAGAAACCAGAAATACAGTAGAACAGATCAACAAAACTAGAAGCTGGTTCTTTGAAAGAATTAATAAGATTGATAAATCACTGGCCAGACTTATCCAAAAGAAAACAGAAAGGACCCAAATTAATAAAAGCGTGAATGAAAGGGGAGAGATCACAACTAACACCAAGGAAATAGAAACCATTTTCAGAAACTATTATCAATAACAATATGCCAATAAATTAAGCAACCTGGAAGAAATGGATGCCTTCCTGGAAACCTATAAACTACCAAGACTGAAACAGGAAAAAATTGACAACCTGAATAGATCAATAACCAGTAAAGAGATTGAAGCAGTGATCAAAAAATCTCCCAAAAAACAAGAGCCCTGGATCTGACGGATTCCCTGGGGAATTCTACCAAACATTCAAAGAAGAAATAATACCTGTTCTCCTGAAGCTGTTTCAAAAAATAGAAACAGAAGGAAAACTTCCAAACTCTTTCTATGAGGCCAGCATTACCTTGATCCCAAAACCAGGCAAAGACCCCATCATAAAGGAGAATTACAGACCAATATCCCTGATGAATACGGATGCCAAGATTCTCAACAAGATCCTAGCTAATAGGATCCAACAGTACATTAAAAGGATTATCCATCACAGTCAGGTGGGATTTATCCCTGGGATGCCAGGGTGGTTCAACATTCGCAAATCAATCAATGTGATAGAACACATTAATAAGAGGAGAGCGAAGAATCATATGGTCCTCTCAATTGATGCACAAAAAGCATTTGACAAAATACAGCAAACTTTCCTGATTAAAACTCTTCAGAGTGTAGGGATAGAGGGAACATTCCTCGATTTCATAAAAACTATCTATGAAAAGCCCACAGTGAATATCATTCTCAATGGGGGAAAGCTGAGAGCCTTTCCCTTAAGATCAGAAACATGACAAGGATGCCCACTCTCAACACTATTGTTCAACATAGTACTAGAAGTCCTAGCAACAACTATCAGACAACAAAAAGAAATAAAGGGTATTCAAATTGGCAAAGAAGAAGTCAAAATGTCTTTCTTCACAGACGACATGGTATTTTATGTGGAGAACACAAAAGACTCCACCCCTAAATTACTAGAACTCATACAACAATTCAGTAATGTGTCAGGATACAAAATCAATGCACAGAAAACAGTTGCTTTCCTATGCACTAACAATGTAACTGTAGAAAGAGAAATTAGGAAATCGATTCCATTTACAATAGCACCAAAAACCGTAAGATACCTTGGAATAAACCTAACCAAAGAGGTGAAGAATCTATGCTCTAGAAACTACAGAACACTTATGAAAGAAATTGAAGAACACACAAAAAGATGGAAAAACATTCCATGCTCACGGATGAGAAGAATAAACATCGTTAATATATCTATGCTGCCCAGAACAATCTATACTTTCAAAACCGTGCCAATCAAAATACCGATGGCATTTTTCAAAGTGCTGGAACAAACTATCCTAAAATTTGTGTGGAACCAGAAAAGACCCCGAATTGCCAAGGAAATGTTGAAAAAGAAAAACAAAGCTGGGGGCATCACACTGCCTGATTTCAAGCTATATTACAAAGTTGTGATCACTAAAATAAAAACTTTTAAAAAATGAGAATGATAATGTCTGTGTTGGGGTACCAAGAACAGTCCCTTCCCCCCTCCCCATCCCCAGGTCCTGTCTCAGGAAAGACATTATTTATTATTATTATTTCTTTAGATACAAAGTCTGAAACTACAAGGCAGTGATCTTGGGTTCATCCTAACCCCAAAGATAGTACTCTGCAGGTGCCATGTCTTTGGAGCATTGTGATCATCCATCTGGAATGGATCCCCTGGTGCTGAACAATGTGGACAAGTTATTTAACCACTCTTGGACTCAGTTTCCACATTTATACACATTTCCACTCAGTTTCCTCATTTATACAATGAGGAGGTTGGATTGGTTGTTCATTAAGATATTTGGGAAGTACACTCTGATGGCTTCATGTACTAGGCAAGTAGCATGCTTCCAAAACCCACAAACATTTGTTTTAGCAGCATTTGATAAATGTGGATTAGTTTTATCTTACTACTAGCAGAATGTCTATGTAGTTCCATCTCTGCATCAACAGTAAGCGACAAATACTGGTACTATCAATTCGATTTGGGATTTTCAATGAGCTCTGATAAGCTGGAACTGCTAATGAGATGCTGTTAAAATATCCTCGTTTGTATCGTAAAACAACTTCAGAAATTGTAACTTGAGAATCCATAAGCATTTATTTATAGTCTACCTTTTGGCTGAGATTTGACATGACATTTTTTTCTTTCAACAAAACTCTCAAGTGGCATACCATGATTCATAACTTTATCTGGTTATTGTCTGCATATGTTGCAGAAAGTTGAAAAATTATTCAAATCCTGCCAAAAAGTATTTAGAGTTATTTTTTCTGATACTGAAATGTCCACCTTCAAAACATTTTGAAGTCTTCATATAGAATCAAGGCTGGGCTTTTTAAAAGGAGCATCTAATAAGGAAGTTTACAGCTGCCCCTTAGTTCTTGGAAGTCCCTCTGTGTTACTTCAATTTTCCTCTAAAGAAAATAATTATCTGAAAGAAGGTTCTATTTCCCTCTCACCTCCCTCCCTCCCACAGAGTAAGAAAGAGAGATAGAGAAAGTATTATTTTCCATTCAATAACTATTGAGTCAAATTTTCTGAATAATATTCTGAGAATAATAGGCTTTCAAGAAAGCTTAGCAGCTAACTTGATATCCAAGACAACAGAGAAAAGGAGGTATGGAGGGAGAAAAGACATATGCCACTTATTTGTCTGAGATCTCTTTTGCCTTACCCACCAGCTCTTTGCCTTATTTATAATTCTTCTAGACAGATTGCTACTTGGCATTGTCAACAAGGACCTCTCAGAATTGCAGTGTAGTTTCAGATCAAAATTGGAAACAGGTGAAAACCAGAGCTAGAAACAAAATTGTGACTTATAAATAAGGGTAAGGAGTTTGCATTTTATTTAATGTACAACTGGATGCTACTTTAGTAAAGAGATGGTGTCATCCAATTTAGGTTTTAATAAATTTAGATTTTGTAGTGGCTGCTTTATGAAGACTGGGTGAGAGCTGGAGGGGAACTCAACATTGGAGATTATGGTGGTGATTTGGTGACATATGATGGTGGTTTAGGCCAATGTGTTGTCAGTGTTAATGAAGAAAAGTTATATACTTAAGAGACACTTTTTTATTGCTTTTTTTAAGTTAAGATATACTGTATCATATGTTTCAGGGGTACACATCTGTGATTCATCAGTGTTATACAGCACTCACTATAGCACATACCCTCCCCAATGTCCATCACCCAGCCACCCCATCCCTCCCACCCCCCCTCCCCTCCAACAACCCTCAATTTGTTTCCTGAGATTAAGAGTCTCTTATGGTTTGTCTCCCTCTCTGGTTTCATCTTGTTTCAATTTTCCCTCCCTTCCCCTATGATGCTCTGTCTTATTTCTCAAATTCCTCATATTAGTGAGATCATATGATAACTGTCTTTCTCTGATTGACTTATTTCGCTTAGCATAATACCCTCTAGTTCCATCCAGGTCATTGCAAATGGCAAGATTTCGGGGTTTTTTGATGGCTGCATAGTATTCCATTGTATATAACTATATACCACATCTTCTTTATCCATTCGTCTGTTGATGGACATCTAGGTTCTTTCCATAGTTTGGCTATTGTGGACATTGCTGCTATAAACATTTGGGTGCATATGCTCCTTCGGATCACTACATTTGTATCTTTAGGGTAAATACCTGGTAGTAAAACACATGCTATTTTCAATCTATCAGAGTCATAATATTGGCAGAACAGTTCCAGAAAAATGATGTGATATATCAAGACCCTTAGAAAATCTTAGAACAATTTCTATTCTACTTATAGCTATCTCTTGTAAGGAAACAGAAATGTAAAAATACATAAACACCCCCAATATTGATGCTGTTGATATCAACAGTGGCATGGTTCAATGAATTATAGCTCATATATCTATATGATTTAATATTATACAAACATTCATCAGACCTTGAGGAATATTTCTTAAGGTCTACATACATATAAAATTTCTACTGTATAATTCCAAGGAATTCACCAAAACATTAATAATGGTAGTTTCCATCTATTGGATTAAGGGTGAGATATATTTTTTAAACTCTGTCTATATTTTCTAAAATGACCATAGATACACATTGTAGTTAGAAATAAATAAGCATTGCTATAAAATAAGCCAGAGAAGTTTGTAATGTAATTAGAAACATTGTAATTGAAAATATGTAAAACAAAAAAAAGGTAATCTGCCATTATTGGTAGATTTCACTTACGTAAAAGCCTCATTTCCTAGGTTTTAGATAAACTAGTTGTCACTGTTTTATTTTTCATTTTTTATTTGTTTTTTAAGATTTTATTTACTTATTTGAGAGAGAAAGAGAAAGACAGAGAGAGAGTACAAGGAAGGGGAGGGACAGAGGGAGAGGAGAAACAGAATCTCCACTGAGTGGGAGCCCAAGGCATTGCTCTATTCCAGGACCCTGAGATTATGACCTGAGCCAAAGGCAAATGCTTAACTGACTGAGGCACTGCTACTAATTGGCCTCATGCCTAGACTGTGCCTTATTGCTCTGCCTAGACTATGCCTTGTTATTCCCCCTTGAATGTGTTTTGATCACTTTCACCAGTTTATTACCTCAACCCACCTAGTATCCTTTGTGAGACTTGCTCTAGCCCTTTTTGATATTAGTTGAACTTCTCAGGTTCTTTCCTGCAATACTTTGGCATTGTTTTGAAAACTAAATTCAGACCTGGGACCTATGTGATAAGTCTTCATGGTCTTCACCCCTGTACTTTGTTTTAAAATGCAAGTAGCACCCTTCTTCCTACAAAGCTCAGATTTGTTGGTATTTACAAAAATGGAAAACATATTTACATAAGAGTAAGCAGGTTTAAAGCTAGACATTTCAGCTTTTGTCACTGAACAATTCCCATTAACCTCTTTTAATTGAATATATAAATGGCATATTATTATTTTTAAAATATACATAAACATGTATTTTAGGTACATATGTAGAAGCCCTTGTATTTGAAAATGATTCTGGTCCAAATAAAGAAAACCATTTAGAACCTTTCTGTATAATTATCACATCGTTTAAGTTTCAGTCACATAAATAAATGCTTCCCTGGATTCCAACAAGTTTTCCTGCCTTTCTCTTCCTTCCAAAATCATTAATAGAAGTTTCAAAACTACATACTTCTCCTCCCTATCTTCTAATTAGTCTACTTAGTTTAATTGCCAAAAGTGCCATTTGCATCACGAATAGCTCTCTTTCAAAGAAGACTATGATGGGGGTGATTTTTGAAGGTCTAAAAAAGGTTCTGTGGCCTTCAGTAGGGCCCCTCTGACCATTCAAATGGAAGCCAGCCAGCCAGTCTATGTGTCAGACAGGGAGCTTCCTTAACACATGCACATATCCCATCCCTTTTCTACTGGCACAAGTCAGAGGTGCTGTTCCAAGTGTGAAATATGGGTATGAGCAGCAATTTACAGACTGTGCGTTGCTTTTTTTGTGTCTGTTGGTGGGACATTGGAAAATGGGTCTGGCACAGTTCATCCCTCACAAATGCTTAATGCCATCCCTGGGGACAGAAATATCACAAACCCAGAAAAACACAGCTTTTAGCTGCTTGGTACTGAAAATTTCAGGCAAGATTCCAAAAGCCCTCAAAGCTAATGTCGAATTGACAAAGTGCCAAAAACCTCTCTGGCATTAAGTTTCCACTCTTTATTTTTTCCCTTCAGGTGAACAGCTTGCGAAAATAATAATGTGATAATGCCACCCTGTGTTCCAAATATCTCAAAGCACCATCTTGTTAAGCCTCTTGGTGTCCCTTTGAGACTAATAGGAATTGAGCCGATTCATTCATTTTACAGATGAGAAAATCGCACAGGAGGTGGGTCAAATATCTGGGCCCTGGCCATGAAGACTTATCACATAGGTCCCAGGTCTGAATTTAGTTTTCAAAACAATGCCAAAGTATTGCAGGAAAGAACCTGAAAAGTTCAACTAATATCAAAAAGGGCTAGAGCAAGTCTCACAAAGGATACTAGGTGGGTTGAGGTAATAAACTGGTGAAAGTGATCAAAACACATTCAAGGGGGAATAACAAGGCATAGTCTAGGCAGAGCAATAAGGCACAGTCTAGGCATGAGGCCAATTAGTAGCAGTAAGAATTGGTGAAGGCCATCAGTAGATCTAATGTAGCATTAGGGGCATCTTAAAACAGCAAGCATGATAGATTTCTATCATTTATTTTTAGTACATCTGAGCCCCCATCTCATAATTACAGAATCCACTGTTATGGAAGTTATAGTGAGAAATAGGATTCTAACTACCTCCGCGCACCCCTCCCATCGCCCACCCCCCCACACACCAACTACAAAAGTAACTTTCCTTCCCTGAATCCTAGCAATCTTGCTTTGAATACATGATCTAAACCAGTCAAGGGGATGGCCTTATTAGGACTCTGAAACTGGAGGAAATGTCCCAGAGAAGCAAGGGATGTTTTAGAGCTCCTTATGACCACTGTATCCACATCCCATGAGGCCAGCAGCACTTGAACAATGTCTTCCTGTAGGTGTGCCTTTGTCTGAAGTTCTGGTCAACCACATTCCCTTAGTGCCCCCTTTTCTACTGAGCATAATTCTCTAGACTTCCACAATCCAGTGAGATAGCTGAAAATAAAATAATTTTTTCTAATAAATAAATTTTTATTATTCTAATAAATTCATTTTTAGCTGCAATTAACTAGGGTCAGGTTCTATAATTTGTAACCTGGAAGACTGAAGTAGGCAGTGGCCAAGGGTATAGAGAAGTTAACATCAAGCGAATCCAGCAGCATATGTCAAGCTTGTAGCAGCAGGAATTATAGGTTTGGAGGAAGAATTCCTTCCAGGTGGAGGAAGCACAGGTATGGTAGAAAGTACTACATGATCTAAAATCCATTCTCTTGTCTTATTTTTAGGTATCCTATAGGACTACGTTTCCCAGTCTCCCTTGCAGTTAAGTATGTCATCTGACTGAGTTCAGTAAAAAGAATATGAGTTGAGTGATGTGTGTCTCATTCAAACCTGGCCCACTAAAACCTTCCAAATGTGCTGCTCCATCTCTTTTTCCCTTACTGGTTTGCTGGAATGTAGATGATTTTAGAGTGGCCTTGGAAGCCACTTGTTAAAGATGGCAGAGCCCCCAACATTCCGCGTTTGCTAAATGACTATATCAAGAAGGATTGCCCCACTGACCTACTCGACAGTCCAGTATTGATACCTACCCAAGAAATAAACTTCAGCTGTGTTTGAATTATTATACTTTTAGAGATTTATTTGTTATAGAATAGCTTAAATATACTACATATGGTAAAAACTTAGTTGGTCAAAAAAAAAAAAATTCAAATTCAGAGCAGGGCCAAAAGAAAGGCTGTTATTTTTCTTTAACTATAAAATGAGAGGTAAATATTGAGTCTTTGAATTGATGAAATTTCCCTCAATTAGTAAAAGAACAGATGACAGTTGAGATAGAATCTCTAACAGTAGATTTGCAGCTATGGCTATACAGGTTGAAAGGATGCAAGCAAAAATACTCATTAGAGATTTGACAATCCTAAATAGAATTATAGAATTTATTAGAGATTAATAAATTTAAAAGCTTTATTTTGTAATACATTGAAGTATCTTCATGCCAGAAATAAAGACAAGATAAATTCTAACTCTGATTCTACTTTTTCCCCTTTAACCTTGTTTTCCCTTCCCAAATAGATTCAAATGATGCATTTTACCCTCCCTCCTGGGTGGTTTTTTTCCCATCCTCTACCTTAACTCATTTCTCAATTTCCTCCTGTCTTACTCCCTCTCAAATGAGTAGTTTCAAGGGGCTCAGTCAAATTTGGGTAATCATATCAGTTCTGAGAATCACACAATCCCTTGAACATGTACCCAATAAATGTTTGTTGAATGAAGAAATTATTCTCATTCTCATTTTTAAGGAGACAACATCGCACTGTCACCTCTCCATGTTCAAGTTGAAAGAGATCTTGGAGATCAGTTAGTCCAACCGCTAGACAGACAGACAGATACACACACACACACACACACACACACACACTCACACACACACACACATTATAGAGTCTCATTCTACATCATCTCTGATGTAGAATATCCAGTCTGTGCATGCATATTTCTGATGATGAGAAGCTCACTGCTTTATAAAAAAGCCTATACCATTGAAACACAGCTCCAAAGCTTAAAAAGTTGTACTTATTTTAAATTTTAAAATTTCTTCATAAAACTTCCACTGATTGCTTAGCATTGGGGTTCCTTGGAGACCACATTCCCCAGAAGAAATTCCCTTGCCTGGTAACCAAAAAACCTGCTTTCTAGCTTCCACTTTACAGTTGACCTACTATCTGACCTTTGACAAGTTGTTTCTCCTCTCCTGTGAATGAAATTTCCTCAACTATGAAATGAGAGGTAGGAAAAAATATATTTAAGGTCATTGATAAAAATACAGAAACCCATTACACACCACTAGAGACTTATCTCCAGGCTAACTCTGATTAATTAGTTAACACTATTTTGATAAGTCTACTTAACCAGCAAAAATGAACCAATTTGTATTATTATTTCATCCACAGTTTTTTATCTTCTCAAAGATATTAGCAAAAAACACTTCAAAGTCATACTGAAGTCCAGATACAATGCCTTTATTAATATTTCTAGTAATTCCAATAAAACTTAAAATGGATAAATTTGTATGACTTGCTCTAAGGCATTGAAGTTTGATATTCTTTTCTAACTACCCTCAAATTGTTAGGCTGAGTCTATCTTTGAACAGTTACTAAAACATATAGATAATATATCATGGATTGTCAACAGATTAGCTTTCTATGCCAAAACTCTGAGCTGCCCAGGATAGGTCCATCAGTTCCAATGCACCCACCATGAACCCCCAGGTGGAGAAATGTTTCTTACCTGCCATTGTGCTGCACAGGGGTCAGAGATCAAGCACCAAAAGAGCACCCTGGAGAAATATGCTATTGATATCACTGCAGAATATTGAATTCAAAATGGGTTTTCTATCAAGATGGGTCTTATAAATGATGTCAGGCACTGTGAAATGTAGCATTGTCAAGTGCAGAAGTGCCAATGAGATGGTGTCAAAGATCCAAGTAAGATGAAAATTAGGAGCACAAAACAAGTTAGGCAAGATATAAATGACCTGAGTTCATCCCAGTAAATGGCTACCCAGTTATATGCTTGTGTTTTATATGCTCCAGCTTGAGTTTACTTATGGGAGGGAGCCAGATTCATTTAGAGGTACTGGGATTTAAAAGACTAGTTAAAATGAGAAATGCATGGTATTCAGACTTATTTCTCTTCAGAGGATATTTCTGTTCTTTCAGCTACTTGGATATTTTCCTTAGAAAGTCTCTAAGCCCTTTTCCGTTCTCTGAAATGATTCCGATTACTCCATGGCTTCTAGTAATATTTAATATAAATTTCACATCAGTTAGGTCATATCTACTTAGGCCCGACATGTACTATAAAGTAAGAATGTGTCTTGTGAGTAAAACTGGGAGAGGAAGGAACATTTAATGGTAAAATGTGACAACTAAAAACAAAAATCACTTGATGGAAATCTCTGTGCAGAAGCCTCAATGCAGGGTGATACTCTAGAAAGCTGAAGAACTGCCCTTGGGCACCTGATGTCACTCTATCCATAATGCTAGAAACTTACTAAAATCCAGAATCCATTTGGAACCAAATAGGGTCCTGTCACTAAAATAATCTCAAGAGTCCCTGTTTCCACCTAAGAAACTACCCTTTGGGATTTTCATACAACATGTTCCACTTTCAGGCTTTCCCCTACTGAGACTGGTCCTGTTGGGACGCTAGTTACGAGAGCTGCTTTCAATTGGAAGCTGATGGAGACTGGTGCAACAGAAATGAGTCTGTGAGTATCTGGGATGTAAAAACAATTTCCAAAAGCAACTTAACCTTCTTAGTGCCAAAAACGAGTTGAAAATAGCTGTAAGAATCTCACCTGCCAATCAGCTCCCTCTATATTCAGCCACCCTGCAAAACATCCTAACTTGGGTGGTTTTCAACTAAATAAATATGCCCTTAAATCCTTTGTAGTCGAAGGTTATCAAGCCTTTGCAAGGATGGGTGGACCATGAAAAAGAGATCCATGAGCATATTTTCACATTGGCAAGAAAAGCAAAATGTCACTCAACTAAATCTAAGATTGTTCACACACATCTGCTACCACCAATGTTATAAACAGAAGAAGAAGAAGAAGCAGGAGAAGAAGGAGAAGGAGAAGGAAGAAATGTAAATGGCTCACAGTCTAAATAGCTCCAAATATATTTCTATTGTTCAGATGACTTATGCTATTTCAAAAAAGATTGAAAGGCTATCGAAGCAGAAGCCAAACATGTTTGTAGTTTGTCATACAGGAATAATTTTTTGTTAAATAAATACACAGAAAACCATATCTCAACTACAAAATGTATGTGCTAGATAGCTGTTATTATATATACACCACTAAAATGTGTGCAAAAAGAAATATAAAATGTTACACTTCCGACAATCTCATAAGTGAATCACATCCTTGAGAGAGAAATACAGAGACAAAGATTGCCAGAGAATAAATTTCTGAATCAGGTAGATTTCTCCGTATTTCAGAACATAAAGCAGATGCATTTTATGACATGAGCCGCAAATACTCAAAATTAGAATGTTACAGTTTAATCCACCAGAATGATCTGTCCAAAGTCCACTCCCAGCAGAAAATTAATGCAGTTTATCATAAAGAAACAAAGTTTTAAAGTCACAGAAGTGCACACAACAGTTATTTCAATAGTGTACGAAAGGCATTACTAAACATCTGTAACAATCAAAGCAAGATTATGTAAAACTTGGGAAAATGAAACTAAAAGAACTAGAATTATAAATCTACCTTTCGCTCCTTTCAAAAACTGACTTCTTTTAAATATTGACACCAGTTAAAGAAATTACCAGTGGATTTATTAAGCCAAGCAGTCAAAAATGTATAAAAAGACCTCCTTAATATAAAATTAAGTCTCATCCTCCAAAATCTTGCACTTCATACACTGTCAAAATGTAAATGCCATTTATCTAAAAATCAAATGCCAAATTACTAAAGAGTTAAGAAGAAACAACAACTTCACTTGGAAATTATTTATAACAAAAAGAATTAATTATATTTGAATTAGGGGGTTAGCTAGGTAAATTACGTTTACTACTGGTTTTTACATATGAGAAGAACTATTGAGGGAAATAAATTCCATATTACAATAATATAAAAAGATAGTTTTATTAGACTTTAAAATAAACAGTTCATTGTAAAAAAAAGTTCCAAAACTCACTTAACTGACCTGAGAAAAGGTAATTATTTGTTATATTACTTTTTTATAACACTATGTTCTCTTAGACAAATTTGAATAGTTAATCAAAATATCTATTGGGGTCATTCTCAGTAGCAATTTGAAGTTTCTTTTTTTCATTGGTTATGTGGTATCATATCATAGAACTACACCTTTGACAATCTTAAAGAGGGTATTAAAAGACATTTTTGAATAAACCATTTCTTTAATTCCTGGCTTGAACAGTTAAATTGGACTATTTTGAAACTAATAAAGTATTTTCAATGATGCCTAAAGGTATGTCTTTAGTGGCCTATTATCTAGTCATTTTATAAAAGGATTTGTCCTTTCTACTTAGTATAGGTTTTTACTGTATGTATTTTATACCAGTAAATTTAAAATTTTCATAAGTTATCAAATATCTCCAATGTGTCCCAACATTAGAATACTTAGACATTTGCTCTTTTTGGTAACAAAGTATAACCTGCAATTAAAAAATTTAAAACTGTCCTTCTAAACACAAATCACAGACTACTTTGCAAAAATAGCTTTTACAAATGATAACAAATTACATAGTTGGAATTTTTTAATTGTGTACATAAAAATGCTATTTCCGAAGCAATTGTTTTGTTCAACTGCAATTAATTTATGGCGAATTAAAAAAAAAAAACTTAGATTCTAAAAATTCAAAGCACCAAACATTCACATATCAACTTTTGGAATGAGAAAGTAATATTTCAAATTAATATATTAACACTTCCTAAAGTAGTATCTTTAAGTGATTAATACTGAATTTGAAATGCAATGAAAGCCATCACTTTTTATAGCTAAATTTAGCATAGCTCAGTTAGACGTCAGAGTTTCCTTTTTATGTATGCAAAAATATGATACATGTAGAAAAGATAACAGACATTTGGAAAACTTACACTTTCAGATTGCTTGCTCTGGTCACAGTCCCACGTCGTCGTCCCACACTGCCCAGACCTCTCCATGGTGCTGAGGAGCTACCCTTGCCCATTTGAGAGGAAAGAGTTATTTATTCAAACTGGCTTTGAAAGGAATCCGTAAAGAGTTGCCTGTGTTAGCAAGTAAAGTTACCTGAAGAATTTCTGTAACACCTACTACAAAGGAGACGCTTTGCCCTTCAGTTATCAACCACGATGCTCAGGCGGCTCAAAGAAGATTTTGGAACAGAAATCTTCAAGTATTGACAAAAAAGAGAGAGTTCTTTGGGAAACGAAGTTTGCTGATTTTCTTCAGCGTTCTTCAGACTGAAAATACACACACACAGATACACACAGACACACAGAATACAAGGCTGTCCAGAGAACGGATGATTCCATCAAAGTTCTTGATCTTAATGCAGAAGACAAGCTCCCGCTAGTCCAGAGCATCCAATTCACTTCATCCTATCACTGCATCTACTTTTTTGATAAAAAGCAATAAAATGAAATAAAGCTCAGAATTCAACAAGGCACTGCACACACTATGTAAACAGGTATGCCTTACTGTAGCCTTAGCCTCTATCTGCTGAAGATTATCACAGCAGAAATCAGGCTCTTGTGGCTTTCACAGATTATCTCTTTCTGAAGCTGAAACGTATAAAGAGCCACATGACACCCAATGATGTCATCTCTAAAGCAGGTCACAGTTGCTGCTGTATGTAGATGAAGTCCTTCTAGAGAAGTGTTTGGCATAGTGATTTTCTTGAAAATCTACTTGCATTAAATAGCATGGTCTTCTATCAATATACTTAACCCTATCAAAATACTGCTACGAAGAGAAAATCAATTTATTGCTCACATGTGAAGCAGCTTGTCTAAGTTAAAATCAGCTTCTGGTGCTGCTTTGGAAATGAATAATTGTAATTAACTCAGAGTGAATATAGTGAAGGAGTTGTTATGAGAACTAGAGGAACTGTAGAGACATATAATCTACTCCTAAAAAATCTTTCAGAATTTTTAGCAAGTTAAAAAAAAACTGATTCTTTTTAAAATCAATCCATGAAAATTTGCAAAATAAAAATAAAGGCAACTGTCTTCAACTTCTAACAATATTTTATGCAATGAAAAAATTTTAAGATTTTATTTATTTGAGAGAGAGAGAGAGCAGGGTGAGTGAGGGAGAGCACAAGGCGGGGGAGGGGGAGGGAGAAGCAGACCCCTCAATGAGCAGGGAGCCCGACGTGGGGCTCGATTTTAGGACCCCAGGATCATGACCTGAGCCGAAGGCAGACGCTTAACGGACTGAGCCACCCAGGTAGGTGCCCCTATGCAATGAAATTTCTTAAGATGTTTCAAAGACATAGAAAAATCTTACTGAAAGGATCTGAGTGTTTTCAAATGTTGGTAGGAAATTTTAACTTATTACTTTTAGGTATTTTTCAGCTCTGAATAAAGTAACAATTAAAATTTTAACTACACCTAATCTGTACATGTAACTGGTGAGAGTAAACATGGATACTATTTTAAAGAATGTGTAATAATGAGAAATGCCCATTTCCATTCTGCGTAATGTATTTCTTTTCTCTTTCTCAACTATGTAGTCACACATCACACTTGATTTTCAGTCATAGTTGACATTCCTGTCAGCTAATAGTTAAATAACCTAATCCCCTTTCATGCCAACTAAATAATCTTCACAACCAAAGTAAAGAATAATTTAAAACTAATCAGAATTTACTGAATGTATCTCCCTTTAATAAAAACCAAACTGAATCAAACAACAGAAACCTTTCTTGAAGAGCACAGTATACCCTGTCACATTTTTGAGAAAGAACCATACGTTTGAAGAAGAGAAAATGGAATTTGCAAACACAACCAGTGCCACTGGGAAAATTCCATTAAACAGTAGTGATTGTTTTGGTATCAAATCAGGAAAAATTTGCTTCAGCAACTCCCCAATGTATATCTTTGCCATGCTAAAACATTGAAATAAAAATTGGAAGAAATATTGCTCACCTGCGTGTTCTGTCCATTTAAGTTTACTAAATAAAATGTATTACTTTTTTTGCAATTCCTATAACATAGTACCTTTTATACTTTAATGGTGATGAGGATTACATTTTTTAAAAAATTTAAAAATACAGATCTTAGGCCTCTTCTCAGATATTCTGATGTAATAGATCTGCTATGGTTCTGAAATCTCTATATATTTTTTAAAGTTCTCAAAGTAATTCTTACTTGAAAAACATTGCAATAATTAATATAGTACAATGTATACAATCTTATAAAAATCAAAACAGGTAAAAAAATTGATATTTATCATAATAAAAGGCCATGCTACATGAAGCATCCAATGTTGGGTACTCCCTTCTCCTCATGTCCTCAGGCGTCCTTGAGGAAGTATTCCTAAATACTCCCACACTTCAATCCTCTCCAGGAAGGTGGAATAAGTAACCCTGATCAGAGGATTAGGCAAAGGGACTGGGAGCCCAGTATCATTCTCTCTCCATCTTTCTATGGGATCCACCTCCCTGCACAAGCTCTCTGGGTGAGGCTGGCAGTTTTCAGTGCTCCCCCTGATTGGTATTTTTCCCTACAAAAGTCAGTAGTAGGAAGCTCAGTGGTGCCACAAGTCAGAGTTATACCCTCAAATCCAGCTTTGACAGTAAATAAAGATGAGATTTTGATATCACGCTTCCTAAATCTCTTGCCTTTCAAAATAAGTTCCTAAATCAAGACAGGGAAAAGGAGTTATTTATTGGCTTCCTAAAACTACATCTCCAACACTATTACATTGTTAACTAGGCTTGTCCTTTTTATTTAAACTCTACCAGCCAGTTACTGTAACAGGTTTTACATGTGAAGTAAGTTAATTATATTTGTATTTGCATAATACAATTCTATATAAAAGTCCTATAAAAAGGAATGTAAAAATTTCATTGGAAGTTTTCAAAATGCATTGTTCAACTCCTATTAATTTTATTATTGAGCCACTTAGAAATTCCAGCTCTTGGAATTTTTATTCAATAAGTACTAATTCTAGAACAGCATTTCCTGAAGTATTCCACGGGTTAACAGTCTAATAAGATGTGACTCTTATTGGGTTTCATGGTCAAAGAAGTTTGGAAAACATGAAAAACAGTACCCTCCCCCCCACACACACAAATTCAAAATGTATATTAGGTTAGGAAGGCTCTAAGAGGTCCTGATATAAATAATTTGGCTTCTTTCACCCTTCCGCAATTAACATCCATCAATATCCAATGAAACTAATATTCCAGGTACCACATTATGGGAAATTCTGCTCTAGAAGATATTTTAGCAGTCAGATTTTTATTAAAAATAATACCTAAAATCTCCTATACAATTAATCAATAAAATGTTATTATCTCCTGTAAGTTACCAGTGCATCTGTGACAAGAATTGCCAACCAGGACGGGGGAATTATGTAAATTTTGCAAGAGCAGAGGTTGAGTGTATTTGGGTGATTGTATCTTTACCTATTGGCAAAGGCCCAGCACACAGTAGGCACTCAGATATTTGTTGAATGAGTGAAAAGACGATGCAGACCTAATCTAGGGATGTGAATAACTATACCCCTCCCCAATGATGTCTTATTTATAAAAAGAAAGAAAGTCCAAAAGAGCCTTAGGCCAATGAGCTTCCAGAATAAAAGGAATACAATAGTAGCTCTTCCTCTAGTGCTACCACATCCAACTTCTCCTGGGATCCTAAAGCATCATTCATACTCACCCAGTGAGTGAATTACTGATCTGTAATACTGAAACTAGATTTTATAACAGAGGGTACACTCTGGGTCTCAACAAGGGGATTTGACACTATAGCTCACCAAAGCTGCAGAATAAGGACAGGATCACATGAGGACAAATACTGAGACAGGACTTAAGGTAAAGGGAAAGCAAGCAAGTTCCTTCTCAACTCTCTCTATTAAAAGTGAGGTGCTTAATGCTTAGGTTTCTGCATCTATACTTAAAGGTCAATAACTTTGAGATTGCTAAGGAGGCTTGATTATATTATTATGGATGAGTGAGTCTGTTATCAAACAATGAACTGTAAATTTTGCATATCATTCTGAACACAAAAAATGATCAGTATTAGCAGTCCAAAAAAAAATTATAATCCCCAAACTGAAACAACATACTTATTTTTAAGCCTATTGAGAAAAAGGTCTTCAAATCCTTAAGTTAAAAGGACAATTTGGGAAAAAGAATCTGTAATATCAACCAATATTCAAAGATATAAAAAGGAGTGTTTTGGCATAAGGTAAATATTTTTATATATAAATATATTAATTCAAACTGTCACATATGTTTATATATTATATAATGTAATTTCCAAAACTTTTGGGAAAATTTGTTCTCTAAGACTCTAGTTTGAAGAAAAGAGAATTCTATCTACTTTTATATAAATACCAAAAAGTCTTCTCCTTTTACATATGATTACTATAGTCTCTGAACCAAAGTTTGGGATGAATAGACTGACAATTTGTGCTATTTGGGGGTCTGAGAGGCTGGATGGAAGATAGAGTTTGGGTACTGAACATTAAAACTCATGGGACCAAAGTTTATAACAACAGCTGGGCATAATACTATAACTTATCCCTGACCTGGAAAATCTAGGTTATTAAATTATTAAGTATCACAAGGCTTACATTCTCTACAGTTTCACAGCTTTCAAGACTGTACTGGAAGAAATCCCAGGAAATCTTCTTTTAGGGTTTGAGGTCCCCCCCCCCACCTTGCCCCAAAAAAACCAAGTGTGACTTTGTACGAAGCCTTTATCCTTTTAGTCCCAAGATTTTTCCTGATGTATTTAAAGTCCAGACGTTGTAAATCTCAAAATGGGCAATAAAACTTGAGGGTAATAAAACAGTTTGAATGCAGGTATACATGTTGTGTTTGGCAGACAGAAGCAGTATTGGCCTTTAGTAGCATACTTGGGAAGGTGTGGTGGATCACCTGGCTGCCTGCTGCTAACTATCCAGCACCTCTTGCTAAAAGCGAGGGCAACCCAAGCAGCCCCAACCATATGAGGGCTCCATGGACTTCTCTCCAGGACAACGGAAGTAATGGGGTCTTTAGCTGGCCCAGACGATTGATCTTTGAACCTGCTCAGAACTGTAATTTTTCCTGATCAGGAGTGAAGTAACGCCTTATGGCTGGAGTTGTGCAGCTGCTGGAAGGGTGCTATGGCATTGACCTGCCTGAGAGGCGAGGCCACATAACTCTGGTCACCCGAACGTGCTGCAGATCCCCCCATTTCTTTTTTCCCAAATCTGAAGGGAGCAGAGTGACCTAAGCTTGCTTTTACTACATATATGGGTGTGGTCTCTCATAAGAGGCCTACTCACTGAGAAGCAAAAATACTTTCACCTGCTTTTACCTTTGGACCTTGAAAATCGGTCTTTACAAGAAGCAACACTAAAACAAATTCTTGATGTATTACTTTGTAATGTATAGTTCCAGTCTCAGAACATACATACATATTCTGGATGTATGTACTCTAAGATACGATTTGGTTCTTAGGGATTTATCAATCAGAAGCAGGCAGTGTGCCCCTCAATAGGAATAGAGTTAAAAAATCCACTTCTGCTCTTCACAAGCTTTGCGGAGTGTTTTGAACACATGGAGTGTTTTCAAGAGCAGATACAGAATCCACTAACATTTATTGACAGCCTTCAGGGTCCCACACTCTGTGCTACATACAGATGTTTTACATCTGTAGTGCTATTTAATCTTCACAGCGACATCAATCCATCTCTAAGGTGGGTGTTACTTCCAGTTTGCAGGCGAAGAACGGTCTCTTAGGTGGTACATTTTAGACTCACAAAAATTGTGGCAGAGCTACTATTAAGTCATGTCCTGTTACTAAGCCAGGGCTTCTTCGTTCCATGAGCCACAGAGCCCCCTACAGGTCACACCATAATAATATGGGAACCCATGGGAATAAGTAGGCGTGGCCAGGAAGATAGACCCAATTAGAGACAAATGGAATTGAAAAAGTCTCCAAACAATCCAAAGATTCTTCTGAAATCTGAGGGGTATGCGAATGATTTGTGAAAAGGTTACCAAGTCATTTAGAATGCACCATTTCCTAGTTTCTGTTCATGATCTTCTATTAGACAAATTACAGATTTTTCAGAGCTGGGAACTAAAAGTATAAGTACTTGGTCATATGAAATTGATTAATAAAAAATACACGAATCATTTTCCACTATTGTCCTCCATGTAATAACTAATATTTTTACGACAGAAAAGTTCTTTTTTTCTCATTTTGATACCCACAAGCTCCATTTCACAATAACTTGCTACTCAAAATTGCTATTTCTAAAATAAATTTTTCTGTTACCTCACAATACATTGTGGTATAAGGACATTTAATATGCAAATTGCTAACATAATTTCATATATATCTTCCCTCTTGTTGCTCTTTAACTTGGCACTGAGCAGCTGAAGTTTGAGGTTTTAATCAAAGAGCATTTAATGAGGCAATTTATGAAATCAAATGAGGATTCTTTTTTCAATTATTTCATTCACTGTTTATACCTACTAAATTGTGGAACGGTCTTAGAAATGCATTGATGCACAGATTATTTCTTCCTCTGCTTGACCATGCCTAAATGCAGGCTTATTTTCAAGTGGTACAATATGGTAGAATAGTGAAGCATGATGGCTCCAGCCCAATGAGTTAGTCAAGGCAAGTTAGTTATCTCTTTAGGTCTCATTTTCATCATGTGTAAAATGGAGATAATAATATACCTCCTTCATATGGTCAGTGAGAGGATTAAGTGAAATAATCCATGGAAAGCATTAGCAAGGTGCCTGTCACATCACACGTGCTCAGCTCTTATTAAGATGATGATTTTGAGAGCTCATACTGAAACATTACTGTTCTTATACTTTAGAGCAGAAATATTCTCAGAACTATATTAACCATTATGCTTAGCCAGAAGAGAGCAAAAGCATGCAAGAGCAGCAGTCTCAGCTCAGCACAGGGACTCACCCAGCTCAGGTTGCTGGCTTCCCATGCAGCACATGCCCTGGGGCAGCCAGCTACTATGGGCAGTAATTGCAGTTATTACAGACATGGGGCAGGCAGAGCAGCTGGAAAGGTTCACGGGTTAGAGAAGAGCAGACTGGCCTCCAACTGACGCTGTGTTAGAGGACAGTAGAGGGTTAGTAGTAGGGACAGGACGGGCAGCTGATCGAATTCGAGAAGACAGACAATGGTCTAGGCAACAACAGTGACAGATCAAGCCCAGAGAAAGAGGGCTGAGTTCAGCAAGCTGGAAGATATCTGGTAGGAGTTAGGGTCCCAGAGAATCCCCCAGGGAGACACCTCATTGAGAGCATTGACCTGGACTGAAGGCTTTTACCCCTGAAGTTCCAAATGGACTCATTTTATTAGAGAAAACTCATCTCTTTATGACAGCCAAGGTGCGCCAGGGCTCATCCTTATCCTCTCCATAAACTTGAGGTCTATTCGTCAGAGAGTAGTAAGACCAAGTCTTCCTATTTGGAACTCCCTGAGAGGATGTATGAACCCAGTGGGTCTTGTAGGTTGATCAAAGTAGAGCAGAGTCACTTTCCTTTCATGGGGCTGTGATCACCAAAAGATGTAAGAATGAATCTTCTGAAAGAGGTCCCAAACAAAGTAATGATCATGGGAAATAAAACAACCTTAACTAGTTATACCAGCTCCAAACAACAAAGCATAAAGTTTTTAAAAATTACGAATTGGATATTTTACCTGCCTGACAAACTAGAGACTTGGGGATGTTCCAGCCACTTATGTTTTCATATTTTATTTTGCATATTTAGTGTCATGCTACTGCGACCATCCATGCCAAAGTTGTTGCTGTAATCAATAACCTCTACTAGAATTCTGGGCAGGGTCTGCTTGTTTTCTGAAGCTAATTCCAATAATGTTTTCCGAAAATGTCTTGATTCTCACTGTTTATAGGCAATCAGGAGTGAGCCAGACTTCCGCACAATGAAGAGAGTTATCCTGGTCCCATGAGCACAGAGATAAGGTATGATGATACAGTAGTGGAGCAGGGTGCCACGCCCAATTCATCCTGAGACACGATAGAGGAAACCAGACTGCTGAGGACATTGGAGAGAGGAAATCTGCTCTACTAAGAAACATCAGGGGACCTGGAGGCCAGGCTAAATTAAATAAGGTAGAAGTGCTAGCCAAGCTGTGCAAAAGATACTGCACATCATGTTTATATGATGACCCATGGGGGAAGAAAGTGTGTTTATGCACAAAGATACTTAAGGTGCTAGAATCTAAGTGGTATGACGGGGTAAATATAAAACAAAGATAGATTATCCCAGAATTTCGGTAAAGTGAAAAGTTAACCACCCTAAGGCAACACTAAAACCATCACATATCACTGGACCCAGAAATGGTTGATACTGTCAGGAACTGGGGCTTTGAGAAAATACAAAGGCAGTAAATCCAAACCTTTAACTCACAGGCAGAATGATTTCTGATACTCAGTTTTCATCATTCAAATAAAATACTCAGTCATTTAATTCCTATTAAATTAATTCTATTGTCATTCACAGCAAAGGCATCCTAAACACTTAATTTTCACATTATTTTTGACTTGCAAATCATGAGATAAATTCATACTTAACTCCAATATGGCTCATCAACGCCCTCTAGTGATCATAAGACCAGTTCAGATAAGTCATCCCCCCTAAAAATTGTTTTAAAAAGGCACCAAGTCACTGAGTATTCAATTTCTGCTGTCTGCTAAAAATAGATCTTCTGCCACTGTTATTTGTACTCAAGTTACTACTCTCTCTTTAGAATCCATAACAGATAAAACCACTTATTAAAGAACACACAATGCAATCATCTGAAAACATGTCAAAGCAACCTTTGCTTGATCCCAATGCGAATACATTATTTTGGCCACTGGGGAGCCTTTTAACCAATGAATAAACATGATTACAAAGTAGTCAAGAAATATTTTTTTTTAATAATACATTTGTAGAGTTACTTCATTTCTCTTCCCAACTTCTTTCTGTGTATTCCAGTGACCATCATACGTGATCACAAAGGCCATATTCACAACACTCTGTATTATAGTTGCCTGATCATTTATTTCCTACCACATTTGGTACGTTTCTTTCTTTGTTGTTGTTTTTAAATAAAGACTTTCAGCACATGTTCCATTCCTTAACTGCGTACCAGGGTTCTTAAACAGGTGGCCTCTGGGATAATTGCAATCTGCGGGTATGGTCTAGTAACATTTTAAATTTTCTTACTAGTTGCCAACATTTAAAAATCTGAATTTCTGGCATCCCTTAAGAGAAGAAATCACATTTGGCAGTGTCTGTCTGTCCAGTATCCCTGCATAGCAACACATCCAGGATCTAAGCAGGATTCCCCCAATAGGTAAGACCTGTGTTCTTCAGTAGCCAGTCACAGCTTAGCCCACATCAAAAACAAGGGTTTCTTACCTGGCCCCTGTAGGCGTCTGAGTTGCAACACCTGAGTTTGTGACCCCTTTGAATTCTTCCTGTTAAAGTTCTCTCTATAATCCTTATAACCAAACTAATCTTCTATCATATTAGCACAACAAAATTCTACCACAGGCACAGACTAAAGGGAACACATTATCATAAAGAAAAGCAAAAAGATATTCTTAGTAATAGAGGAATGCAAACACACAAATGAGTAGTTTAGGTTGAGGTCAAATGCAATCGATTCTCTCAAACTTGATGAAGTACACTTTGTGCTTATGAATTACGTCTTCATTCTCAGATGACAAACCCTCACCATGGGTTCAAATATAGCAAGGGAGCAATGCAGATACACCTAACAACAAGCTACCTGCTCACATCTTGACATTTCCTTCTCGGAACAAAGACCTGGTGATCAAATGATTGGCCAGTCAGGCTTTAAAGAGGAAACATAGCACTCACGGGTGTGCTGCTGTCTGAGAAGGTGTTCATGCTGACAGAGCTGCTCAGCTTCTCTGAGGACACAGAGGGTGGGGACGGGCTCCTCTTCTCCAGGGGGTCCTGCCGCTGCAGGTACTCACGCCAGGCTCGCTGAATGCTGGAAAAGCAAAACACAACAGCATGTGCCCTGTCACTACCTGGTCACAGACTCAGAAAAGCACAAGCCGTCTGAAGGAATTGGCTTTGGAGACAGGGAAAATGTAACACAGAGAATGTGACACAGGAAACCAGAAGACCTGTACTGTTTCTCCATTTTACTGATTTGACAGTCACGGATTAAGCTAAGTCAGTCTACGAGAGTCATCTTAGTCAGAAAAAGTCACCGAAGTGAAACTAGTTTGCACATGTAAATGTACTTTGATTTATGGGACACAAAATCTTTCAATTTCTCATGCTATGTTTCAAATGAGAATAATAAATAGGCTAGCATATAACTTATTCATGCACTAATACAGACTTGTTGAGAGATTCTTCTGGAACAAGGTCAGCCCTAGGCTCTGGACAGTGACTGCAATGCAGCCCTAGAGAGTGCCATTTGCACAGAGCTCAAGGCGAAGAGAATCCCAGGATACTATGGCCCTGCTCTGGGGACAAAACAGTCAAGAGCCCTGTGGTCGTGAATTTTACATACTGTGGAAGGAAACAGGTAATATATGATAAGTAAATAAAGGAATGGACAGAGAGGACAGAACATCTGAAAGTGTTATGAACTATTCAAAAAGTTAAAATAACACATGATTAGGTGGCTATTGGAGAGTTTACCCAAGGAAGCTTTTTATTTCCTGTGATTAGTATCAAAACAAAGTCTTCTGTTTCCTATAATAGAAAGCTCTTCTTTGTGAAAGATAAGTAATTTTTTTCCACCTGAGCTGGTTTCTAATCTTTAAAATTAACATCTGGTTTTTCACAGGTGATCAGTGAATACAATTCTCTTCTGGGAATTAACCAAACATGAAGACCAATTTTCAAGATTCAGCCTTTTAAAATAGTCTTAAATAGTTGCACTAATTCCATTACTATCTCTTCTAGACTCCTGGAAGTATCTGATCTTCTATAATTCTTCCCACACACAATCCAGGCAATTAAAGTTGTTTCTGTATAAACAAACTGATTTATTTTCACTTGATTTATTTTCACTTGGCTGAATGGTTCAAAGATCATTAATTCTCAGTAGTGAGAGGATAGAAAGGTCACAAAAAAACTACCATGTTACTAAATTCATACGTGTCCCCCAATTTATCAAGGCTCTGAATTGTAATGCTCAAGGTAAAGTCCAGAAGCTACAGTTAAACAATACCTTTGGATCAGAGGCCAATTTCCCCTGAAGCTATGAAACATAAGTTTCAGGGGCCCTTACAAGCCAGGATTTTCTTCTAAGACCCTATGAGGGACTCTTCGTGGTTTGTATGAAATTGCAAAAGTAGATAACTTCTAGGATTTTTTAAAGAGCACTCCAAATTATATATACACTTCAAACCCTATTAAGGCAGGATATGGCCCTGCTTTGGATTATATGTAGTTACTGTTTCATTATACAATGCTTGCTCAAAATACATCCTTACTTATTTACTTTTCTTTGGTTTAAATACTTTAAACAGAATCTCAAAGAAGGTTCTGTAAGAGTTTGGTAGTCCCGTTGCTCTTCAGGGACCCATTTTATTAGGGAGTAGCAAACTTTTGGAAACTGTTAATAATTTCTACATCATCTAAAGTGCTTAGGGTCTCCCAGAGTCCCGATAACAAGTTCAGCCAGTGGAGGGCACCTAAAGTCTGTAAACCTGCCCAGGTTACGTGGCATCGTAAAGACTATTTAAAAAATATAAAACATTAACAAGGCATGCAACACCCACACATTTGGTGGTATTGAGGTATTCTCTCTTTCTTGCTCATTGTCTTGATTATTCAGAAAATATAGAAAGAAAATGTAGTAGCCAGTTGAGAGTTTCCATTTTAGTTTATTGAACACCAGGGGGCAGTGTGACGCCTTTAAAGAACCAAATAATGCTAGGCAAAACCAAGGTGCAATCTGCAAAGGTGAATGTGCACTTAAAGCATCCCCTTCCCACTCCTAGCTCTATGGTGCCTGGAAAGTGACCTATCAGTTTTCCTTAAGCCAGAGACTAAGAAGACAACATTCCTTTCTTCCAGGTGGGTGGATATCCTCTTTTAGTTGACAGAATGCAACAAAATTAAATACCTTTAAAATGTGTATTAAAATCACCTATAAGCCTACTCACTTCTTTAATACAAAAGCTGTTTTTAATTTTTGAATACTTACCTTACTATCCTTGTCCACATATATGGGAACAATTTTACTTGGTTGAAAGCACATTATACTATATTTTATTCTTTTTTAACTCAGAAGTTAAAAACGAGGGGCCAGTCATATCACTATTATCTAAATTGCTACATTGGATATTTTTTGAATGGTGGAATCACACTATTATTACTCTCTGAATCACAGAAAACTATCTACATCACACACTGTTTACTCTCATTTGACCACTTTGTAGGTTAAATTGTTCTATTATTAGCTCTCTGAATACAATCTCCAAATGCTATTTTACCGAAAGAGGGAATTAAAACAAAATGTAGAAGCACCTCATCCCTTAGTCATGGAAAATCACTTTTCAGCCTTCTTATCCCAGCTGTACCACAATTCCTCCTCACGAGTCTCCTTTAAAGCTGCAGAGTAAACCCTGAACACCAACTACCTTGACATTTTTATTTCTAAAACTAAGCCTTGCTATAATTCTTTAAAGGCTAGTTGCAGTAAAGGAGAACATCTTGTGTGTTCCTATATTTTGAATTATAAATATAGAGGTTTATTTCAAAGTAGATGAGAAATACATTTTTCATAATTTTTTTTGCTTGTTCAACTCCTGTTTGTCTTCTATCGCAGGGCTGGCGTCATCGCCTGCCTCTGCCATCTCTCCGTGTGTCCCTGTTTCACAGTGCCAGTGGCTCCCTCCTGTGCTCATGGCCACTTGAGGACTTACAGCTTGTGCAGTCCTAGTTGTCACTGGCTGTCCTTACATACAAGATGTCCTTGCCTAGAAGACAGAGCTCTGCAAACTGGGATGCTTAGAGAAGGTTTGAGGGAGTCCTGGTGCTTTAATTAGCCTTGAAGGGTGGAGGGGATTTAGACTGATAAGAAGGATGAGGAAAGGCCTTTGGGCAAAGCCTTGGAAGTGAGAGTACCAGGCAGAAGGTAGGAGGTTCCCAGAGGAAAGTGGTGGGGCATGAGGCTGTGAAGACAGGAGAAGGATCCCAGATGTCTCTGAGGGTGAGCCTGGGGGCAGACTCAGCAGTACCTGCCCCCTGGAGGGAGAACCCCATCTTGGCACAGTTGATTGTTGCCAGATCTTACTACTTATCAAGAACAATCAGAAATCTGGGTTTTATATGTGAAAGTTACTAGTTCTTAAATGTTACCGAATAATTTTTACAACTTCGAAATACATTATTACCCAAGTAGGCTAAATTTGGGGATGGGAAAAAAAAGACAGCATCAAAGAGGACAGAAGTCTGAGCATCTTGGGAGATAACATCAAATTACATATAGCTCTTTTTATGTGTATTCTCTCATTCAATCCTTACCACGAGTGGAATGTGAGAAGGTACTACTACCATCATAATGGTAGTTTTTGCCTGCCCAACATTAACTTTTCCTTCATTTTGTTCCAGCACTCATTTTTCTTTGGGGACCCACCAATCCATGGCCACAATGTTGGGAGAGCCCACACAAGAATGAAGGTATAATGTCCAGAGCAGAGCTTACAGAAGAAGGAGGACAGACATGTCTGATGATGTCTGACTACCTGGGTCTAGATGTGCCTGAAGCTCATTAGCCCCTGGATGTGTCTGTTAGGTGATCCAATACAATCTCTTTTTTATACATAGCTTAGTTTGAGTTGAGTTTCTTTTACTTGCAACCAGGAGTCCTTGACAAGTTTCAGGAAACAAGATAGGAGCTAGCTGACAGACCTGACATTTGGACCAGATCCCTTGTCTTTCCATTACATTGTGTTCCCTCCTCATGGTCTGGCAAAAGGCAGAAAGGGAGAAGAAAGCAAGGTGATGGATTTGGCTTGTCACATACTGACTTTGAGTAGATAAGTAGAACCTATTTGTTTAAGCCTCTTAAATTTTCTATATGCGACTAAAAGCTACCCTAACAGACAAGCTGTGTTTTCATTATTCGGTGTCTGCCTCAACCCTGTATCCTGATACAAACCTGCCCAAAGGCCACTGAAGGGCCACTGCATGCAACAGGTAGGTTTCCCACAGCATTTGCCTGTATCTCTAGCCTGCTTCCACTCCATTCCAGTTTCTGCCTAGTGTGTAACTCCTGACTTCATTTGATCGTTGGTACTTCTTAAGCATCATGGAGTTACGCCCTTACGGATCTTTCTGCAAGTTTCTTCACCTTGACGGTCAGCAACTCCTAATTCCATCACAGATGGAATTTGGGTAACGTGGGCCTTGCCTCTATAACATTCTTCTTTCTGAAGATTGAGAATGCACTTTAGAAATAAGGCCCCTGGAGACTACGGAGTCTGCAAGAGAACACCGGCTCTTGGAGATATTAACCATGCAAAAAAAAAAAAAAAGAATGTCAGATTAGGCTAATCCAGACAACTCTTTCCCAAGAAGTCTTCTCCCTCCACTAGACTGTGACTCCCCTGAGGGCAGTGTCCATCACATTGTCACAGTTCTAGAAACATGGTAAGTAGGTGATCAACAAATACATTCTCCAGACATTGTATCCCAGAAATAACTCAGTAAATCTTCAAACAAGAAAAAGTTTTACCTCATGAGGAAGTGTGCTTAGAAACAAAATGTGTTTATTATATTCATCCTCTCTGTGACCTCTGTTTGGAACTTTCCTATATTTTCCATCTCTTCATGGAAGTTCTCACTGTGCTCATCTATTCTTCTCCCAAGTTCAGTGAGTACATTTATGAGCATTACTTTAAACTCTTTATTATACAAGTTACTTATCTCTGCTTGATTAAGGCTTTTTTCCCCCTGAGGCTTTATCTTGTTCTTTCATTTGGAACATGTTCCTCTGTTTCTTCATTTTGCTTGACACTCCCTACTGGTTTCTAAGTGTTAGATGAAACAGCCACCTCTCTGAGTCTTAAATGGTTGGCCTTGTGCAGCAGATGAACTCTGCCCTAGCTATTGGCTATCTCTCAAACTTTGTGATTGTCCAAGCAGCCTATTTTATTTTTAATAGCTCCGAGTAGTGGAAGGTGTGCCAAGACAAGTCAGTGTCCTAAAGAGGAGGATCATAATAAGAACCCAACTTCAGGCTGATTGAAAGCCAAACCCTAAGGCAGCAGCTTTTAAAGTATGTGAATATATACATTCCTGTGGGGCTACTATTGTAAACTCTGCTGGCCTCCAGGACCAGGTGATCTGGAGATGTCCCCTGGGTGACAGTAGTAAAATCTGGGGCTCTAGACGAGTGTATTATCTCTTTTCTGGGAGATATGGGTGAGATACAGTAAGGTATAGAGAGAGCACAAAGATGGCATCCCCAGGCCTATATTCCCTGGAAGCATCTCTGTTGCCTATAGACGTGTGCCACATCTTTTATGTTTTTATTTTATTTTATTTTTTCAGCGTTCCAAGATTCATTGTTCATGCACCACACCCAGTGCTCCATGTAATACGTGCCCTCCTCAATACCCACCACCAGGCTCACCCACCCCCCCACCCCTTCCCCTCCAAAATCCTCAGTTTGTTTCTCAGAGTCCACAGTCTCTCATGTTTTGTCTCCCCCTCCGATTTCCCCCAATTCACCCTTCCTTTCCTTCTCACAGTGTCCTTCATGTTTTTCCTTATGCTCCACATGTAAGTGAGACGATATGATAACTGACTCTCTCTGCTTGACTTATTTCACTCAGCGTAATCTCTTCCAGTCCCATCCATGTTGATACAAAAGTTGGGTATTCATCCTTTCTGATGGAGGCATAATATTCCATTGTATATATGGACCATATCTTCTTTATCCATTCGTCTGTTGAAGGGCATCTTGGCTCTTTCCACAGTTTGGAGACTGTGGCCATTGCTGCTATGAAATTGGGGTACACGTGGCCCTTCTTTTTACTACATCTGTATCTTTGGGGTAAATACCCAGTAATGCAATTGCAGGGTCATAGGGTAGCTCTATTTTTAATTTCTTAAGGAATCTCCACACTGTTTTCCAAAGTGGTTGCACCAACTTGCATTCCCACCAACAGTTTAAGAGGGTTCCCCTTTCTAGATGTGTGCCAAATCTGAATTCTGCCCCTAAGGCTCACGCTGCAGGTCAAGCAAATAGACCTTTTTCACAGAGAGGCTAAGGGTGTGTTTTATCTGCTGCCTATTCAGGGCCCTGAGGTGGTAGCTTGCCAAGAATTGTCTCTCCAACTGTTACAGTCCCCTAGGACCCAGGAATGCAAGCTCCTCTGGCCACCAGAGCCAAGTGATCAAGAGGTTTCCCCTGGGCAGCAGCCACAAAAACCAGGGCACCAGATGTAAAGACTGGGACACCAGACATATATAAGAGCTCCCTTCCTAGACATGTTAGGACTCTGGAGTGTGGCAGAGGGAGAGTTTGAAGATAGTGCCTGCCCTCTGACGTCTTAGAAAAGGTTGACGGTCAGTCTTCGATGTGTGTTTAATTAAAAGTCTGCAGCTATGATGATAAGCTAATAGGCCTCTTTCGCATCAATACTGAACTCCTGGGTCTGTTGCCTCTTTCTGTGCCCTGGGGGTCGTAGTTGTTCAAGACTCTTTCTCTGTTGGTTACAGTCCTATGAGGACTGCCAGTGCCACCAGAGCTGGGCAGTATAGAGATATCCCCTGGTAGCAACGGTAAAAATCAGGGCCCTAAACAAAGGTATAAGCTCCTTTCTCCGAGATTCCAGTGAGCTGGAGCAAGGCAGAGGGACAGCACGAAGATGGCATCCACTGGCCTCTGTTCCTTGAGACTCCCTATGTAGGCTCCCAGATATATTTAAAAGCAGAAGCCTGTCGCTCACGCCAAAGCTCCTGGACCAGCAAATAGACCTCTTTCTCAGAAAGGTGGGTGTCTGTTTCAGTCGGCTGTCTGTGCTGACCCTGGGAGTGGTGGTCTGCCAAGACCTGTCTCTAATTGCCACAGTCCCATGGGATACAGGACTATCAAACCCCCTGGCCTCCAGAGCCCGGTGATCAAGGGGTGTTCCCTGGGTGGGAACAGGCCATCCAATCCATGTAGACGCTGTCCTCTGGAAGATACTGCTGTTCTGCAGTGCAGAGGAGAACACAAAGATGGTACTCACTGGCTGAAGCAAGAAAGAGGGGGTATGCAAAGATGGCACCTGCCAAAAACATAAAAAAGAGGGAAAGAAAGGAGGAGGAGGAGAAGTCGAAGGAGGAGAGGGAGAAGAGGGAGACGGTGAGGGCGAAAGAAAAGAGAGAAAAAAAAGTAAAGAAAGAAAAAGAAAAAAATTAAAAAGATGGTGCCCATTAGCTTTAGCAAGGCAGAGAGCAGGAAGAGGGCTCCCACCATTCTCTGACCGACCCCAGAGAATACCCCAGCAGGCCTCTGGCTCTCAGACCCATACTTCAAAATTAGGAGACCAGTCTTTTTCACACAAAGTTTAGGCGCTTTTCAAAGGGCTACTTCTGCATGGGGCCCTGGGACAGGTGTCTGCACATGGGCGCTTTAAGAGCCCTGCCTCCGTTGGCCATAACCCTGCAGGACTCATGCGCACTAGAACTCCTCCTGTTATCTTCAAAGCCAAATGTTTTGCAGACTTGTCTTTCGGGTGCTGGTCTTAGTAGTTAGGGTGCCTGATGTACAGTACAATCCTTCATTCCTCAGGAAGAAGTTCTGTGTTTTGAGTTCCCTCCTGGTTGTGAGTCCCTGTACTGGGGTTGGGGTTTACTGCAAGATTATGTTCCAGCATTTTGTACCTGTTTTGATGTGCTTTCCCTCTCGTCTACCTGATTTAAAGGGGTTGCTCTGCCAGTTTTTAGGGATTTCTTTTCAAGGGATATTGTTCCATATGTAGCTGTAAATTCGGTATGTCTGCGGGAGGAGGTAAATTCAGGATCTTCCTCCATCAGGCATCTTGAACTGGAACTCCCCAGAAACTAAGTGTGTTTAGAGACATACAGGATTTGTTCAGTTTACTTCTCATTAGTTGTGGTCTTTGGGCAAAATATTAAAGTTATTGGTCTACATTGTGTTTACCCACAAAATAGGAATAACAATAACCTCTGTGTAATTCTTGTAAGGAATCAAGGATAAGGTATCTAAGTCAGCTTCAAACTTGATAAATAAAGGTCTTAGAAAATCATCATAATTACTTAAAAAAATCAAACACTTCCAAAAATTTTTAAGTAGTATGTGCTAAGCATATACATTAATATGACATGCTGGATTCCTAAGGATCCTTAAAGGCAATATTTCATTAGCCCAATTTGGCATAAAAACATGTTTGGAAACAGTATAACTCCATGGAAAAGATACATTAGGTCAATTTTTTTTTTTTAATTTTCTCACTGAAATCTCACTACAATCCTTTTTGACATAGTTAGTGTTATTATTTTATAGAGGAATGCAACTGTGGCCCAGATAGGTAAGCAGTGTTCCCAAGGCCACACAGTGGATAAAGAGTAGAGCTGGGATTTCTCCTATTTGCTGTAACTCTAAGGTCTATGCTCTCAACCATTCTTCTCTCGTGTCTTCTTTTAATTAAACTTCTGACCAAAGTTGATGGGCATTACTCTCAAACAAACGACATTTAACAAGGCTTTATTGAGAAATATCTTTGAAATTCTTCTGAGAATTGTCTTTTTACTGTCTGTCTATGTGTATGTCTCTCTCTCTCCCTCTCTTTTATATAATCTAAATGCTTCATCACTAAATCATCAAATACATTAATAAAAAATGAGAGGAACTGGACACATTTAACAAGCAGATGTTCAAAAGATGACTTGTACTCAGTAGATGCCTATGTTGTCCATAGAAAATTATTTATTTTGCTAAAACATCAGGAGGGGGATTGCACACAGTTAATGAACAACTGTTAAGTGATGGTTTGTATTCAGAAGATGCATTTTAGATCTTACTGCAACATGCAAGATGTGACCCCCATGTGAAGAGTAGCAGTTTTATGGGATTTGGAGAGTCCGTTTCCTTCCTATCAGTCAGGTCGCTGTGCTAAAGCCCGTGCTCCTTTGATGTGTGCCTTCATCCCCAGGCCCTCATTCCAGCCTTGCCTCCTACAAAGACGTTTGTCTTTAGTCTTAGAGTTGTGCTGAGAGACTTCACTGTGGTGCTTTCACTATTACTTTTGCTTTCACTAAATTTTCTGACTTGAGAGGTTTGCCTTTACTTGATCTTCAGAAAACCTGCTTTTCACCTCCCTCAAATGACTTTTTATTAATAGCTGTGCAACCTTGATTGCTTTTTCCCTTTTGACACAGTCCTTTGATCCTTCAAGTCTAAAACTCAAAATTACCCGTTAACGGTTGCATTCATGAACCAGGTAATGTACCCTTCCCGACATTTCCTCTAAATTCCACCCCCACACTCACATGTGTTCTTTCCCAGCAGGTCTTTACTTCTTTCCACTGACACTTTGCACTCCACATAGAGGTTGAGGCTTTCTTGTCAAATTCTTCTCTTTTAAGTTGGTCTGCATGTGAGGAAAAAACTGAGAGTCTTTCCTGCTCCATCCAACGCCCACCTCAAGTTCTCACTAGTGCAGGTGTATGATGGAGGCAGCCCACACTTGAGAACAGTCTCATCTTCCTTATTGTCTTTTATGTTCATAGACTGGCCTGCCAAGGTGCATCCCACCTCAGGGCTTGAAGAGGTTGGAGTGTCCAGAAAACCTTCACTGGGACCTACTAACCCTGTCTTCCTCGTCAGGGAAGGGAGAGGAGAGTTTCCAGGAAAGCAGATCTTATAGTAATCCTCGCTTCCCTCACTTCTCTCTACCCACCAAAGGAAGACAGATATTCAGCAGGTTCCCACCAACAAATGCCAGAAGACCCTGAGAGAAAGCCTATGAAGTCTGACACTGACTCTGGAACCTGGCACAAGGCCCCATCTTTCATATCCAGTGCTCTGCAAGACTAAAGAAAATCCCTTGGGAAGTGGGAATGAGGGTTTGCCAAGATCCACCCTGTTGAGGATGCCAAGGTCAGTCTGAGGGAGACAGTCCCAGCTGAGCAAGGGGCACAATGAAAGGCACAGCCTACACCATCAGTGGGGACTCAAGGGAGACCAAATGACCCTTCTCACAGGGCCCCAACCCTTAGAGCTATTTTTAAGGAAACAACTGCCTAGGAGCTAAGTGTTTACCATTAATGGGAATCCTGGGGCAGCTGGGTGTTTAGCACATGAGGGGTGGGAGAGGTAATACCAAGGAGAAGGGGCAACTAGAAAGAGGAGAGAATACAGATGAGAGCAAGCTGCACAGCTGTAGGAAAGATCTAATGTGTGTAGAGGGGAGATGTTCAACCTGTCATGACAGTTAAGAATTTAATAACCAGATTAGACAAGAGTCACTGAACTGGAGTAAATTCTCCAATGGGACTCAAATTCCATTACTGGACAAGATTAAGCTTTCTCTTCCTCATCCCCCTCCAGTGAGTGGGAATGGGGTTCAGAGTTATTAAAAGAGATAAAACCATTCTGTTTGCACCTCACTGAGCTGAGACTCCTCCATCAAGCCAAATACAGGGCAAGTCCCAGACTCTCTGAGCTGGCTGGAATCTCAGCCAGAGAGATTTTTTCCTTACCTGCTCCTCTTCCTGGCACCTGCCCCTCTGCCTACATATTAGGGATGATGAAAACTAAAAAAGACCAAACAGGCTTCTTAGCTTCATTTCAGCATTCAAATCAAACACTCTAATTTTTCACACAAACAACTTTCCATTCTAGCACTTTTTCATTTAAGAGGATGTTATCTTAATGAGAAAATTCCTAAAAATAAAGCAACCTATGTTTGAAAACTCACATCCTGTGTAGTGAGACTGACACATTGCTTGCATAAGATTTGATAGCCTGATTTATTATTCACTTAGTAAGCATGACACAGAGCTTCCTAGTGAGGGACCCAACAGGTTCAGAAGCCATGTCTGAACTTTATCTTGAAGGTATCTCTATGTTCTCACTCAGAGACAAGCTCTTTATTGATAACCAGGTTTAATGTAAATTGGCAGGGGTTTATGTTAATATTTGCTTTTATCCAGCAGGATATTATATGTCTGCATTATTTCTGTTCCTAAATCCATGGCTTATTGTTCTTCAAAGTTGTAAACCTCAAGGCTCCCTTCTTCAGGGTGACTTATTTTCTAAAAGATTCCTCTTTGGGCTTTCCTGCAAATGATCGGTGATCCTAGCCAAGCTCAGACATGTTTAAATTCTCAGATACATGCCTCTCAGAGCGTTAAGCTGTGTGTGTGTGTGTGTGTGTGTGTGTGTGTGTGTGTGATATTACATAGGCTCTCACTGAAAATTCTTATAAGCACCCCTGAGGGAAAATCAGAATGGGAAAGGATCACAGAAAGTGAGCATAGTTTAAAATTGCTTCTAAAGTGATTAGGATAGGTCTCTTCTCTACTTAAATATGGTTTTAGAAAGTTGCTGTTTTGTTCTAGAATATAGCCTGTCTCACTCTGGAAGTTACCAGTTTCATTTTTGTTAATATAGAGGTGTTCTTAGCATTATCTTTTTTTTTTTTTTTTTAAGATTTACTTATTTATTTGAGAGAGAGAGAGGATGTGAGCAGGGGAAGGGGCAGGAGAGGGAGAAAGGGAATCCCAAGCAGACTCCGTGAGGGGCTCCTGACATGGGGGCCCCGACCCAGGGGCTGAGGCAGAGCTTGATCTCAAGAGCCTGAGATCATGACCTGAGCTGAAATTAAGAGTCAGATGCTTAACCAACTGAGCCACCCGGGTGCCCATTCTTAGCACTATCTTTATGTAACAGCCATTTGTAGTGGTGAAGGGATTCACATTTGGCCTTATTAAGAGAGCATAAAAAGGAAAATGACAGGAAGTGAAGAGAAAAAGAGATATTTTTCTAAAATATATGGATGAGAGGTAGAATGGAAATAGGAGGAAGAGGATTAAAAGTGTGTGGGTGTATAATAAAGAAATGGCCCAATGTAAAAATAGCCAAGTTGTTCCAAGGTGGAATTAACCAAGTTACTAAGATGAAAGACAGTGGCAAATGCTAGTGGATGCTGAAGAGGCGCATTCTGCCTAACAAGGGAAAAACCAAGAAATGTGGACGTGATGACAAAAAAATCCCCCACATTATCCAGTAGATGGCGCTGTTTGCCCAAAACAGTTTTGTTGCTGCTCAGAACAAAGAGGAAATAATGTTTAACATAGATGTGAAATATATAAATGCTTAATTCTTGTACCCCCAAATTCCAGAGTGGTCTAGACGTTCATAAAACAAGAACCGTAAAACTAATGCTTTAGTGTAAACTTTCAAATAACTTACATTTTCACCTTTGATTCCAGGGGCTGTAGATTGAAGTGATACTTTTCAATATTATTCTCCATATCCATGGCCACCTGGTGACTAGAAACAGAAATAATGCCTCAATATAGCTGAATCTAGACAACCTACATAGAAATAAAACTGCTAATTGATATTTATTTGAAAAAGCAGATATACATCTGATTTTGTTCATTTTAATTAATTCAAAGAGGCCTAAAGGCTGCTATTGATGGATAATGAATAACTAACCACACCATAAAAAGAAAATATCATATTGCCTTTTACCTTTTCTGTTCTTTTGATTTTTACGTCTCAGCTCAACATTCATATTTAAGGCATGAAAGTCATTTCCTTTAAGCAAAGAGGACAAGTAAATATTGGGCCGTTTCAGGGGGAGAAAAAAATAAGAATAACGTTACATATCCCATGGCATTGTCCAAGTTGTAGAGGGGATCTCATTCATTCTCACCCCAAAGGCACCACTGCCATTGACCTTTCCTCCTTTCATTCTGTAAGCTTTTGCAGAGCTCTTGCTATGAGAAAAGCATGAAGTTCCACCCTGGAAAACTCCTGGCAGGGGTCTATAGATATAGGATCACTGTTCCTATGGGCTTATTAGACAATCACCAGGTGCTACGATGATCAAGGAAGATTTCATGAAGATAGTGGTAGTTGATGTGGGTTTTGAAGAATGGACAGGAATTAGGTAAGTTGAGATGTAAAAGGTAATACATATGAGAGAGATATTAAAACAAAGGATTAGGGGATAAAATTCAGGCTATTTTTAGACAATAAAGAGCAATTTGGTGAAAGTGGAGGATAAAAGTAGGAAATAAGTTTGGCTAAGCAGGGGCGCCTGAGTGACTCAGTGGGTTAAAGCCTCTGCCTTCGGCTCAGGTCATGATCTCAGGGTCCTGGGATCGAGCCCCGCACTGGGCTCTCTGCTCAGCTTCCCCCTCTCTCTGCCTGCCTCTCTGCCTACTTGTGATCTTTCTCTCTGTCAAATAAATAAACAAAAAATCTTAAAAAAAAAAAGTTTGGCTAAGCAGAAAACCAATAGTCATTGGCCACAAATTATATATAAAACACTGTCATAGATATTATACATGTATTATCTTATTCAATTCTCACAGTAGCCTCTACCAATTATTTCCCCCATTGTACAGCTGAGAAATCTGAAGCTCAAAGAGATTATGTTTGAGTCACTATACAGCAGAAGCCACATGAAAACTCAAGTCTCAAACCACAAAATACTGCTTGAAGGATCTTAATATCATACTTACTAAACTTAATCATACTGACTGTGATTTTCATAGATCAAATATTTGGCATCCTGATCCATTACGTGCATGTGCTAAGGGTGTGTGTGTATGTGTATGTGTGTGTGCATGTGTGTTTAAACTGAAACAAAAATTTCAGGGAACATTATTTCCCCAATTATATGTAATGTATGCTAATATCTTTTATTATATTTCAGATTTTTAAAATTATATTTCAGTAGTGACCCATCAAATTGATTTAACAAATGATCAGTGGATTATTATCTATAGTGTGAAAAACATTGCTGCAGGGAAACATAAAGCATCTGGGGTGGGGAAACTTGAATGGGATGCTTAAGGGTGATTTTTGGTAGGAGTGAGAAAGGAGAAATGATGGAAAATATTTAGGAAGGTATTCAAATTGGTCTGATAATAACGACCAGGATTATGGTTTCAGAAAAGAAAAGAAAAAGACAAAAAAAAAATGTGCTGAAGTTATCTAGGATTTTTCTCCTCTTTCGAAAGGAATAACCAAGAGATGGGAAACACACAGTACATTAGATAAAGTCCTATGTGGCCGGTAGATGGTGCCATCAGCACAATATAGCTTTGTGGTTGCCCAGCTGGAATGTTGAGAGGTAAGGGAAAAAAAAAACACTCTTGTTTGCTCTGCACCATTCGTATTCTGGGCCCGTTATTAATTCATCCTTATTCACTCACTCATAAATGTATTGTGTGTCTTCTACGTGTCAGAAATGATGCAGAACACAAATGATATAATGGTGAAAACACCAGACATGGTCCCTGTTCTATGGTTTTACAATCTAGGAGGTGATGGATATTAAACAAATAATTACAAGTGTGATGGGTGTTGTTATAGGGGAAACACAGAGGGACCTAATCCAGGGCTTATGGGCATGAAAAGTCTTCTTTTTACAAGTCTGTGATCTTATAGGGACAACAGCCTTATAGTAAAGAGACTTTAAGATTTTGTTAATTAAACCGCTTAATAGCATATTAGCAAACTGGGCAATAGAGATACATGTGAGGTGTTGTGGGACCTGTAGTTACGCAGCAACCAAAGGCAAAGCTCAAGTTTTCATAAAAAGAAAAAAAATATAATATTAATAAATTTGCTAATTTGGGGTTATAATTTATACAGCCTCAACAAACTCTAAACTATGAATACCTGTAAGTTTAATTGGATAGCTTTAGCTCGTTCCATCAATAATTACCTGTGGGTAATAAAATGATGATATGTGAGGTGAATGTGTGACTAGCAGTCACACATTTCCCACCAGAAAGCCAGCCTGATTCAGTATTTACAACAAATAGCAGTCACCATGGGTCTTATTTAAGTTAATAAATGATTATCAAAAACAATACAGTCATAAGCAGGCCCTTAATTAACGGCCTTACTAATTACTCTTCTGTCTATGGGCACACAGGAAGCTTTACTGAGTGTGTGCATGTATGTGTATACAATGCACTGGATTGGCCCTGCATACAGTCTCCAGTGGAACAGAGCAGCAGCTTGCCCTCCCTTCACACTGACTGTCTACCACGAAACCCTGTTGAGCATTCAGAATAAATGTAATGTTCCAAGGGGGAATAACTGATCAACTGCTACGACACCACTATCACTTAACTTACGGTCATTTCAAGTTGCTGAGATGATTTACATCAGCACCTAAATCAGCTACAGCTATAATGAAATGCCGAACTGCTCACTCAAAGTACACCAATTTTTCAATCAAGTCTGACAGCTTTCAAGGACACAGTCCTGCCCCAGAGCCAACCAGGAAAATCTCCAGAATTCCAGGCAAATGGGTATAGCTTGTTAGGGCTGTGAGCCATTGTTTTCTCTCTGTCCTGGACAAACATGAAAGGGAAGCTTACCCCACAGGCCTGTGTGCTTTGAGGGGAGACTTTAATTCCCATCTCTGCAATTCCTCAGTCATGATAAGGAAAAATAAGCATGCAAAGCCAATTGGCCATTTCCAGAAGCTTTGAGCTTTCCCCAGGCCTCTGGATAACAAGGAAAGAAAAGGGGAGGAAGGAGGAGGCAGAAGCCCACATATCTGCCATCAGTCTTCACAAATCTTCCTGAGAGCAGAGAGCTGGGAAAGATACATGCTGGTACTAGTGAGAAGTTTAATACAGAGTTGTGGTCAATTAGCAAGGAAAAAACTTAGGGAGTTCACTTCTTATATTAAAATCAATAATGAAATATCAACATAACCAAATGTAATAGATAAAAGTGATGAGGAGAACAAAGGCAAGAGGGATGTAGATAAAGTTAAATTTCCTTATAACTTGCAGACTATTGACAAATACCTAAGGCATGCAGGGTGTGATACTCCTCAAGGAACTCCTGGCTGCCTTAACAATGTTGATGTTTTGCTAGAGACTAAAAGCAACCTTAGAGAACAGCCAGACCTCCAGGATCCTGTAAGTCTTCTTTAGCATTTGGAAATCCATTTAGAGACTTTCTTTATCTCTACCATCCCCCCACAACCTTAAAGTATATAATCAATCGCTCCTCAAGATCACAGTGCAGCTCCTTCTGCTCATCGGTCCTGTTCCCAAGCTTTAATAAAAAAACAAAACACTTTTTTGCATCAAAAATGTCTCAAGAATTCTTTCGTGATTGTTGGATTGGTGGCTCTGTGTCAAAAGGGCTGGAAGTCACAAAGGAAGTGTGTCCTAAGAGAATTAAGCTACATGAGATTATCGAATAACCAAAAGGAATCTAAAATGCATGAAGACCACTGGTTCTCATCCCCAGCTCCTCATTTGAGTCACATGAAGTCAGTTTTGAAGAAATACTAAATTAAGGACTTCATCCCCAGAGATTCAGATTCAATTTGTCTAGGGTGGAGATAATGCCAAGGGTTATGCCATTTTTATTAACTCCCAGGTGATTCTAAGGGCATCCAGGATGAAGAACCACTAATCTAATGTCATTACCACACTAATCTCCATAGAGGAAAATCTTTCTAGTTACACAGCCAAAAACTTTTTAATTATTATTGTTTACATATTGCTAGTGGTGGTGGGGGGGTGGGAACTGAACTAATTTATTCTTAGTTATTCATATTAATAAGAGTAGACATGATAAGGATAAATTAAATCTGAAGATAACCCAGAAACTTCATTTAATCAAAGGACTGAAACTGTCCTTCAAGTGACAACATGGCAAATTCTTAGAATCATGGAGACAAAATGAACCTGAAAGTGTCTAGTCCAAACAACTACTAGGATGGAAAGAGAAGGAGCTAACATTGAAGACACTGTGCTATTGTGCATGTCTTATTTAATGCTCTCACTAAGATTGTCAAGTCAGTGTTACTATCTTCATTTTTAAAGATGAGGAAGCTGGGTTCTAGGGGTTAAATAATTTGTCCAGACTCACAAAGGTAGGATAAAATCAGAAAGAGGAATCACATCCAAGACTTCCCATTTTTAGGAATGATTTCAATAGCACTTCAGATGGATGGGCATTTCACTCTTGGAAACCTCTAGTATCTGTCATCTCACTCTTTAACAAAGAAGTCTAAAACTCTCAGTCCCTTGTTCTGAGTTCACAGTCTCTCACGGTTCTTCACCCCTCCGATTTCCTCCAATTCATTTGGAGGGGAAGGGGTGGGGGGATGGGCGAGACTGGTGGTGGGTATTGAGGAGGGCACGTATTGCATGGAGCACTGGGTGTGGTACATAAACAATGAGTCTTGTAACACTGAAAAAATAAAATAAAAGTATTTGGAAAAAAAAAAGAAGTCTATTCTGTTGGGCATGCAGCATTTTTACAAAAGTTATTCTTTTTCTGAGTCACAAACCTGTCTCTCCATATGTCCTGCTCAGATTCTTGTTATGCTCTCTAGAGCAAGAAGAGCAATTTAGCCCCGTTTTAATAGGAAAACTCCTTCAAATGTTTAACAAAAGCCATTATGTTCCCTCTGAGATTTCTTTTCTCCAAGTACCCATACTCAGCTCTTTGTAATAGTTTTACATGATTCCAGAATCCTCATAATTTTAACTGATCTCCTCTGATGCTTTTGGGAAGGTCTATGTGGTTTTTATTTTATTTTATTTTATTTCATTTTATTTTAGAAAGACAGAGAGAGAGAGAACACGTGAGTAGGGGAGAGCAAGGGAAAGGGAGAGAAAGAATTTTAAGCAGGTCCCATGCCCATGGTAGAGCCCGAGAAGGGCCTTGATCTCACAGATCCTGAGATCAAGACCTGAGCCAAAATCAAGAGTTGGATGATTAACTGACGGAGCCACCCAGGTGCCCCTCTATGTGCTTTTTAAATGTGATGACCAGAGCCACTGGTAACACCCACATGGGCTTTGCACTGGGACTTAGCCAGTGGTTGAGAGCACTGGTGGCATCCAAATTCTCACCCTCACTACTCTTAGCTAAATATACTTAGACAAGTGCTGAAAGCTCTCTGAGCCTCTTTCCCTGTAGATAAAATGAAAAGAGTACCTATGTCAAAGGCTGTAATCAGTATTCTATGAGGAAACATCTGTAAGCATTCACTACTATGGAAGATACTGCAAATGCTTGGTAAATGATAGTTCATTTTTTCTTTTATCTTGACAATGTGTGACTATTGATCAGTCTAACGTTGTGGTAATATTTTTAGAAGCCATATAAAATCATGGTATCGTGTTAATATCAAATAAGATCTCTAAGCATCTATTCACAAACTGAAATCTCAGTTTGTGAATAGTTATTTGATATAACTCTCACATGCTCTAATTGTACAATTTTTTAAAAATCTAAATGAAAAATTCACTTGTATCCCTGTTAAATTTCATTTCTTTCTTGCTTGCTTTTTTTTCAGTGCAGTTTTGTTACATTCTGTAATATTATTTCAAATGTTCATTCTATCGGTCTTACTGTTACCTTTGTGCTTTTTGCAAATTTTCTGACTGCCTTCCATACACATCATTGATTAAAGGCCAAAACAGGCAGGGTTGTTCAGTTTTAAGCCCTCAGACAGAGCACCACATCTCCATGCATCATATTATTCTGTTAATCAGTATAGCTTGTGTATCAGAGGTCAACTAGCCATAAATCTATTTAACTGTATCTCAAATGAGCCATATTTCTGGGTCCTGACTACAATGATATCATAAGAAACTGTAGAATTTACTTATTAATTTTTGCCTTGCCAGGTTTTTTTTTTTTTTTTTCTTGCAAGCTGCTTAACCTCAAACATAATATAATTTCCTTTGGTATTTTTTACTTACTTTTCAAGTAAATATTTTCCATCATTAACTTGTTCTAAAGGATTCTGCAATCTTTTCATTTCTTCCTGTGAAAAAGAAAAGAAATATCTTACAAATTGACCCCATGTACTTGTGGGTAATAATATTTGAGTATAGATGTTTGCAAAATCGAGATAACACACTGCTGAGAGTTCTGGACTTTGCAATGGATAAGTGCTTAAACATACAATAAAATTTGATCCTTGATCAAATTAGAATACAATACTGCCACTCAAATTGTGTGATTTTTTTTCTATGCCACTAAAGATAATGCTTCCTGTTATTTTCCTAGAGAAACACACAAACACACACACACACACACACACACACACACACACACACACACACACACACACACACACACCTTCTCTGCATTTCAGGCATCCATAGTCTCAGTAATCCCATTCTTCAGGCCACAGTGATTGGTTCAGGGATATGACAGAAGCCACTACTTGCCTCTTCACAAAAACTGCTAAAGTGCCAAGAGAAAGCCCCAGTTACACACATTTGTCCCTACAAGACCATCAAGACTAGTCTCAACATGCTTCTAAGCTACCAGACCTCCAAGTCTCCTAGGCCATCCCCCATTACTCAATTTAACTTTTTACTGCATCGTGCCTCTCAGAATTTGACCCTGTCACCCACCTCTCCCCAATCCCTCCAACCTTTTCACTGAGCCCTTTAGAATTCACAGTCTGTCATTAGCAAAATCCTCTCTCAACTTTTTTGAACATTCCCTTCAACTTATTCTGACCCTGCTTCACTGTTTTGGGAATAGCTGTTTTTGTTAGAGCAAGAAGATCGAAGAACCATTTAGAAAAGAGTTTTAGGATATAGAGGACTTCACTGATGACAAACTTGGCTGAGTCCCTGAACACACCATCTCCCCTGCAGTCCGCTTAAAAGGTCGTCATTTCTATCCCACATGCTACACCCAGCACAGTCTAAAGGAGGTATGGGGCCCCTTCTTCTCTTCATTGATTCTTCCAGATCCTCCTCACTCCTACAAAATCTTAGCTCCTCTGGAAATATATCAGCAGTTTATCCTAGGCATCTGTCCTCTTTCCTATCAATCCTTACTCCTTAGGAGGTCTTATCCAGTCCTATGGCTTTAAATTTATATTTGTACCTGACCTCTCCTCTGAACTTCTCCCTTCTACACTACTTTCTTGACAGCTCCAGATGCATGTCCAATGGGCATCTCAAGTTCAAAACCAAAGTCTTGATTTCCTTGCCTCCACCCTTCCAAACTCCTTCTTCACCACTTCCTCCTCATTTTAGCAAATGACATCACTATTTACCTAGATATGCAGAGCTAAAACCTAGACGTCACACTGAAAAAATAAAAGTAATTGGAAAAAAAATAAAAATAAATAAAACCTAGAAGTCAGGCTTTATGCCTTCGTTTCTCTCACAACACACAATCAGCTAATCTTGTTGATTCAATTTTAAAACATATCCAGAACTAACTTCTGCTTCTCAGTGTGGTCTAAGCCAACTATGAGTCTCCTATCTCTGTTTCCCATATTAGCCCACTTCCATCAATTCTCCTTACATCAGCCAGCATGACCTTTAGTACCTAGGCTTTCATTTTTAAGGGCATGAAACACACATGCCACAAACACACAACTTTTGACAAATGTATACACTGGCAGAACCACCACCAAAAATGAAATAAAGAACATTTCTTTCTCTAGAAAGTTTCTTTCCAATTCTTCTTCTTTTTTTTTTAAGATTTTATTTATTTATTTGACAGAGAGAGAGAGATCACAAGTAGGCAGAGAGGCAGGCAGAGAGGGGGGAAGCAGGCTCCCTGCTGAGCAGAGAGCCCGATGCAGGACTTGATCCCAGGACCCTGAGATTATGACCTGAGCCGAAGGCAGAGGCTTCAACCCACTGAGCCACCCAGGTGCCCCGCAATTCTCTCTCAATTCCTCTCACCTGTTCTAATTTCTATCATCATAGATTAATTTGGCTTATTCTAGAACTTCATATAAAATTATCTATTCTTTTGCGTCTGGTTTAATTCACTAAGCATTATATTTTGTACTTAGTTGCTCAACCAATGCTTATTGTTTAAATTTCACTTTGGTACCTAGGGAAGAATTTCTATTTTTTTCCTTTGAATTCTAGAGTATAAGGATTTTGAAGTGTGAAGAACCCTGGAACAAATGCAAATATTTGCTATGGTAAGAGTTACTAACTGGAAGAAAAAGATAACATAGCAGAAAGGATGGAAGCCAAGGAAAACAGCTAAGGAACCAATGCCCTAGTGATGCTGTGAACCTCTCGGTCAAACTGGAGCTGGAAACCAGCATACTGATGGACTTTTCAGTTTCATGAGCCAATAGATTCTCTCATTTGCTTAAGGCACTTTTGGTTAAGATTTCTATTTTCTTTCAGTTGAAAGAATCCAAACTCAGAAGTGACAGTATGAGCCATAACCTAGGACTACTATATACAAAGCCTTAACTTAGATGGGGCATGGAACTATAAAAGTTTAGAACTGGGCAGTTCTTGTTTATTTTGTTTTGTTCTATCAGTCTCTTAAAACATGTGTTATTCAGAAGAATAATGGATAAAGCAGGTCATGGTCTTTGGTTCCTTTTTATTAAATACTGCTGCTTTTATATCCAATACTCATGTAACAAACCTCATATGAAGAATAATTCTGCATCTTCTGCAAAACTGCTCTGTAAGACACTGTATGTTTTGCTACAGGTTCTCTCATATAAAAGAATAAAATTTTAGGATTTACTACAAGGGGATATTTTCCCCTTTTGATGCAATATTGCACTTCTCTTCATCAACAATAACAATCCATAAGTCTTACAGAGGTTGTTTATTTTGCCTTGAAGCTTAAGCTAAATTAAATACTCAGTTGTCAGAACTACTTTTTCCATGCTGTTAGTACAATTATACCCTGTTCTTTCACTATATGGTGTGTGAAATTCTTTATTTTTATTTTAACTCTTTCACATGTGTGCTTTTCACAGTAAGTGGAAGCCAGCAGGATAGCAGCAGAGTACAAATATGATAAATGGATAAGAAAGATAAAGATGCTCTATACTAGGTTACTAGGTAGACAGACTGACGGAACATCCTTCTCACTTCTATACATGGCTTTTTATTTTCAAAGTAACTTTTCAGCACTACAGACATTGGTTTCTTATTCTAAGAACAAGTCTCCATATTTATCCTCTATTTTCCCCCAAATCTCCAACCCTCCCATATAATCCTTCATCATATTCCATCCCACCTCTAGTGACATAAGCAATAGATGAAGCAGCTATTATACAGAAAGGAAACAGACTGAATAAGAATTCATAGTAATTCTTGAAAACCAAAGGAGGATTTTTAGGTCATAAACTTGTTCTTTTTCACCCCCTGGATTATGATTAGGAAAGAGACTGAGGTGTTAGTAGTCCCAGCACTTTCTTCTCAGAGATGTGCCTGTGGCGTGCTTTCTTCTTTTCTTTTTCCCTGGGGATTTGGGGGGCAGGAAATAAAGGGCTTTTGCACTCTGTGCCACCACTCTCCTTTCCTTGGTTCTTTCATTGCAGAGAGCTTGCTGTGTGGGGAGGGCTTTGATGCAGTACTTTATTCAATCTGACTAACCACGTTCTAGGAAATCATATTAAACATAAGGTCAATGACTAACAAGAGCTTTCTGAACAGCTGTTCTGCTGACAATTTGGAGGATTGATTTCATCATTTGGTTATTTAAGCTAACTATACAAAAACACTTCAATTCAATTGGCCTGGAATTTCCAAACCATGTCCTCATTTTCTTGGAAATGGATAAGGAAGTTGCTTGCTCAACAGATCTTCACTTGGAGTTTCACTTTTTGAGAAAGTTTTGTATCTATTTACCATTAAAAGCCTGTACAAATTGGTCTTTCCCATCATTGGTTTCTCCCACTAGTCCTTTTTGTCTCTGATTTCATATCCAGCAATGTCATTTCCCTACTAGAAACCAACAGTAGCTCTCCAGTGCTTTGAAGATAGAATCCAAATTCCTCAGTCAAGGTCTGGTACAACAGGGCCCAGCTGTCTGTCCCACTCCACCTCATATGCCCTGCCCCACACACTCCCTCCCTAAGTCTGGTCATATGAAACTTTACATAATCCTAGAACTCACATCCTTTCTTACTGGACATTCAACAACAGTGTGTCCCCAATTATTCTACTCGCCCACTCCCACTCTTCCTTTAGGAAGCCCCCAACATTATTCTCCATAGAAGCTTTTGGAATTCAACAGGAAGGTCAGATACCATACCTTGCTTCCTTAGCAAACCATGGTGATCCCTATTTTAGCATTACCTCTCTACCTGATGTACCCTGCCACCTCACCACTAAGATCTTTGAAAGTTAGGGATGGTGACTTGCTCACACTGGGATGCCTATTCCCTAATAAGGCATTTAGAGGTGCTTAATAAATATCTGTTGAATAAATGAATGAGAAATGAACTGAATGCATTGTTCTAACTGAAGTGAAAAGAAATCTTAGTAGCTTAATGCCCCTAAAAATCCCAAGAAATTGTATGTCCTCTGCTGATTCTTCTCTACCTCTCCCGATAAACTCTTTTTTTTTAATCATTCGGTAACTTTCTTTTTTATTTAACATTATATTTTTTCTTTAGCTTTATTGAGGTATAATTGACAATTTAAAATTGTATATATTTAAGGTGTACTACTTAATGATTTGATATATGTAACATATGTAAACATTGTGAAATAATCACCATAATCAAACTAATTAACACATCCGTCACGTTACAGTTACCCTTTCTTCCTTTCTTCCACCCTTCCTTCTTTCCTTCCTTCCTCCCTCCTTCTCTCTCTCCCTCCTTCCCTTCCTTTCTTCCTTTCCTGCCTTCTCTTTTCTTTTCTTTTTTTTTTTTTTTGTTTTTTGGTGGGGTAAAAACACTTAAGATCTACCCTCTTAGCAAATTTCAGGTATACACTACAGTATTGTTAACTGTACACTGTTATTCATTGGATCTCTAAAATTTACTTATCTTGCATAACTGAAACTTTGTTCTGCTTGACCAACATCTCCCTATTCATACTCTTGACTCATCCCCACTCTCCTCTGAGTTCTGGGAGGCTCAAACTTTTGGGCTGTATCAACCAGGCCCCTTTGTCCTGTGGCCTTGGATAGGATTTGAGCAGTGGGAGGCACTGCATAAAATCAGAGGTTGGCAGAAGAGAGAAGTTGGAGTATTTATTCTCTTTTCTCCTGTCTCTTACCAAAGCACAGATTGGTGTTACTAGAGGCCACAGCTTCCATGGGGTGGCCTCTCCCACAAGGTGGTTCTTGCCATAGCCCCATAACTGCTCCCACTTCTTGCCCCTTCAAGGCCTTTCTTTCCTTTTCTTCCTTTCTTTCACTTCCTTTCCCTTCCTTATTGTTGCCCTTTCTAGCTATCGATAGACCCAGATGCATCACCATCCCTTGTGATTTTCCCTACACCCTGCCCATATCTATATAGCCACTCCATTAACTCTTTCAATCACCCTTTTAAATGAGTCATATGTCTTCTTACTGGATTCTGGCTGACATGCCTCAAGGATCTTAACTTTGCTTTTGCTTGAATTATTCAAGCACAACTAAGACATATAGTATTCCATATCCTTAATCCCATTTTCCCAAATAAAACTTGTGTTACAGGAGGCTGTGAAATGCAGGCTGTACAGTTAGGGGGCGTAATTGATTATTTGCCAAAGTCTATGCTTGCCAACATCATAAGAGTTGTTCTGAAGTAACTTAGGTGTAAACTGTTAGACTAGATGGCAGATGCTAGATTTTGTTCTTTTGTGTCTGGCTGTCCCTCCTACCATACTCCTGCTGGTTTTTCTCCTGTCAAAGACAGGAGAATATAACTAAAAGGTTAGGTCAGCTCATCTTTGTGGTTACTTGGTCAGCCCCTTAATCTGCCCAATAATAAAATATTGTTCTTTTATTCTTTTTCTGTCTTTGCCACTTCTACTGTCTAAACAAGCATGATATGTCTTTTGAATAAGTTTAAAATAAGAAATTCATTCAAAATTATTCTTTCTCTAAAGTACACTTATATTTAAACACCAAACTTTAACTTTTCTGACTTATGCCTTGGCCATTTTATTCCCAGCATATTCCAGAGCATTTAAAGTAACTTAAAACATGGAAACAATCTACAATTTACTTCATTGTGTAGCTGTGGGTGACAAGGCCTGTGCCACTTACATACATCATTCTTTTGTGTTGAAAATAATTTCATGTTAACCTAAAGGTAACTATTTAACAAAAGTTAAGAGCCAAAATTACTTTTGACACTTTTGACTATTCTATCATTCAATTAAACATCATCAATCTTCCTTACTGCCCCCGTCCATTGGCCTTTTTAAATGGAAATGTAATAAGGGCACTAAAAAGGGGGTTACTAATGTTTGCATAATTTGGAAAAGTAGAAGACACAAAATCTATACTAATTTTAGCTCTGCATCATTAAACATGAAATATTGATTATTGCTCTTTGCAACAGAATTTATGAAGCTAGCTAGGCTGCTGTGTCCACATAAGGTGGTTCTGATGCTGTGCCCTCAGATCTCAATGGCTGTAAATGATGCTCCTTGGTGACAGCTGGAAGGCTGGCATTCTGATCCACAGCCTTAAGAGATATATTTCCCAGATTAGACCAGGAATGACCCAGCTGCACAGCCCAACTTCAGAAAATTAAATTGGAGGGAGTCCAACCTCTGTTGAAATAACTATGTGAATTATAATGCTTCCATGGGCCTTGTTATAATGTAAATGTGCTTTACAATTTACTGTCATTTCCCTTCTACTCCTGCTGTGAATATGGGCATTAATAGTCATCTCATATATTTAAAGGAAAACGGCATCAAAAATAAAAATGCAAGATTCATGTTTTCTCCGTTGGAAAGCAGAGACTAAATTCTTTTCTTTTTTTCTTTTGCCGTTTTTTTTTCTTTTTTGCAAAAAGAGCATACGTTTGTTTATGTATTATGCATTAACGGTTTTTACGGCTGACAGACCTGTAAATTTCACACAGGAAGTTATCTTGCAGCTGAACATGAATTTCTTTGGGAGGAAAAAGAGGCTAAAAGGACATCAACAGCTCATTTAAAGGATTCATTCAGGTAAGTTATGGGCACATGAAGCATGTATGAGGTAGTAGACTTAAAAAGAGATTTGCTTGTTTCTAGCACTTTAAGGACATTTTGAATGTCCAACGAGATGCAGAGGGGCTGTGATTTTATAGTGACAATCACCGAGTGAGGTGGTCCCAGGCCTCACTATGCCAGTTCTCAGTGGCATTTTTATTTGCTACCTCATACATAGTAAAACTTACAAACTTATCTACATAAGATAAGACGATGTGAAGTATTGTGATAGCTCATTCTTTATTCTTATTTGACCAATCAGGCTATGTTCATAGGCATTAGGACATAAAATAGCCTTTAACTGCCAATTCTGAGAGTGCCAAACACCTGAGCTCATTTGAACAGATGCCAAAGAGAAATATATTAAGTAAAAACCCAGTTATGACTGTATATGTCATTGGTCACCTTAGATCTGAGCTGATTTCAGACCTTGAGATTCTCATGGAGTAGAAGTGAGGAAGGATACTCATTTGGAAGGGTATACCTACTACCACACCATCCACGTCAGCCCCTTGCCCTAATGTAAATAAGCACCTACAACTTCGTGCAGATGCACTGGATGGCCCCAGTGGATCCAGGATTGTCAGACAGGTATTTATGTTGAAAAATACCACTTAGGCTTAAACATCCCCTTTCTCCTTTCCCTAAGATTATGCATGGTCTCAAGAACTTTCGCTAGTTTTAGATTAGAGACATTCTGAAGTTATTGTTATAAAATAAAATACTCAGCTCATTACAAAAAGTCTAACCACTCCTACTGAATCTATGATGTGAAAAATTAAAACACTATTAGTAATAATTTTAAAGTAATCACTACTCAAAGTTAATTCAGCTTAATAGCTAGACAACCATGAAAATTCAACTGAGACTTAAATACTAAGTACAACCACTAGGGTATAGATATTTTTACATCTTATATATTTCTGTATTCTGAGGGAAAAAAAATCCTAGATACCATGCATCAAATGAAAAAGTCACATGCACACAAGCATAAATGTGTACAGGCCATCAAATAAACACCTCTCAGAATGCAGACAATAGCAAAGATGGATTAATGAATCCATACACCAATTCCAGGTTTCCTCTGCCAAAGGATAAAAACAAAGTACAGGCAATCAGAACATCATGAAACTCCCAAATCATTTATATCTGATTCTGGAATGTATTTCATTATAGTGTAGCAAATGCTGTCCAGATTAGATTTTTTCCTAGTCCAAATGGAAAATGAATTTGTTTCTTATTTTTCGCCAGGTGATACTGTGGGGAAACAACCCAAATTCATGCTGGGAAGAGCTCTCCTAACATGCTGTGCAGTACCTCAGACTTGTTCTCTTTCCGTTCCTTCCACTATCACCCATGGTTGGGACCTTAGGGACTCTCACAAGAACCATTACATTGGGTTACCCTTTTCTTTAAGTATATTTCAGATAATTTAACTCTCCTACTCATAAACTCTAAACAAAAATAATATCCAGGATTAAAAATATTCTTTTTTTCCCCCCTCTCACCATTATCTTTTTTTTTTTTTTTTTTAATTAACACATAATGTATTATTTGGCCCAGGGTACATGTCTATGAATCATCAGGCTTACACATTTCACAGCACTTACCATAGCACATACCCTCCCCAATGTCCATCACCCAGCCACCCTATCCCTATCCGCCCCTACCCCCCAGCCACACTCAGTTTGTTTGGTGAGTTTAGGAGTCTCTTATGGTTTGTCTCCTTCCTGATCCCATTTTGTTTCATTTCCTTCCCCCACCCCCACGACCCCCCACCCTGCCTCTTGAATTCTTCATATCAGAGAGATCATATGATAATTGTCTTTCTCTGATTGACTTATTTCGCTTAGCATAATACCCTCGAGTTCCATCCACGTCGTTGCAAATGGCAAGATTTCATTTCTCTTGATGGCTGCATAGTATAATTCCATAACTGCAGTACTACTCCTTCTATACCTTCTGAAATCCCTCAAAGTTCACTTCAAATGCAATTTTATAAATTTTAATATTTCCTTCCATATTTAATGTCATGTCATTTCTTTGAACTATTGCTATCACTACTAACATTTATTGAATTTTACTAGGTTTCAGGCACTTTGTATAAATTATCTTTTAAAAATTATGACTGCAGCTCCATAAAAATAGTAAAAGATGCAATTATTACTCCCATTACCTGGATAAGAAAACAGACTCAGAAAGATTATAGAACTTGACCAAGGTCTTACAGGAAAAATGGCACGTCAACCTAAACAGCCTGATTCCAGAATCTAAAATTTATCCTCTCCACTCTTTTCCCATGAATGACATGGAACATGCAACAGTGTGAGCAGTGGCAGTAACTCACCAATGAGGCCTATAAAGAAGACGTTCTGGAGTTTTGCAAAGTATTCAGATTTCTTATCTGAACCAGACTTGTCATCTACTTGCTGTGTCATCTTAGACAACAAACTCACTCTTTCTAGGTCTCAGTTTCAACATTTGTAAAATGACGACAATGCCTACTCCACAGTGTTATGTGAGGATCAACTAAAATAACTTATTTAAAAGCATTCTTTGTACAATAAAGTACTGGTCATCCAGACGGAGATTCCTTAAGTGTCTGTCTTACTAAGGACAGCAAGCATATCTCACTTGTTATTCCTGTGGCACCCACCTCTTTGCCATTCTAGCTGTGTGATCTCAGGCTAGGAAACCCCTTTGAGCCTGTTTCATCATTGTTAAGATGAAGACAATAATTATACCAAATTCTAAGGATTGCCATGCTACTTGATTAAAAATTCACATAAAGCTTTCAGTCTTGCACCAGGCACATAGTAGATGCTCAATAATGTTATTTTCATTATTATTAAATTTTTATTATATCTCTCTAGCCCACTCAAAACATGGATGTATATCTAAACAACTTCTCCTGGCTCACTCTAAACTCATTTCCAGTAGTCACTCAATTCTGCCAATTCCATTTTCTGTCTCCAGAGCATACCTTCCCTATTTGCACTGTCCTTAGTTAAGGATTTATTGCCTGCCATAGTGAACAACCTAAAATGCCAACTTCATCATTAGTTCAGTCACTTGCTTGAAACCCTTCTTGCTTCCCTTTACTTAGCTGATAGAGCCTAAGCCTCCAGGTTTGGCAGGACTTCATACGATGGTTCTGTGTAATCTGCCCCGTCTGTCCCTCCCGTCCTTTTCCTAAGAGACCAACCCCCACTACACTTAATCCTCTTGGAACATCAACATATCATTAAAATCCCAAGTTAAGATCAGGTGCTCAAAAACTTGGAATGAGTTGGTCCATGTGTGAGCTGAAATAAAACAGTGATAAAGAGAAGTTTTTTGAAACAGAAACACAAGAGTAATAATACATTATAGTGTACAAGTTATCATTAAATAATAAACACAGCATTACTTCAATTATCAGGACAGTGGTCTCTCAGAAAACTCTATACATTGGAACATGTCTCCATACCTAGATAATTGGTTTTCTGTATCCCAAACACTTCTCACACAGCCCCTAAACTCACCCGTTTTACCTGAAAGTCTTCACTTACAGCCTTCTTTAAAAAACAATTATTACTCAGTTTGTTGCTCAGAGTCCACGGTCTCTCATGGTTCATCTCCCCCTTCAACAAACTGAAGGTTTTGGAGGGAAGGGGGTGGGAGGTTGGGCGAGCCTGGTGGTGGGTATTGAGGAGAGCACATATTTCATGGAGCACTGGGTGTGGTACATGAACAATGAATCTTGTAACACTGAAAAAATAGAAGTATTTGGGAAATTTAAAAAAATAAATAAAATAAAATGCCTGCCTCCAAACAAACAAACAAACAAACAAAACCCAGTTATTAAACAAGCTTAATTCTGTTTCCTGACTTGTAGCAAATAAAATAATTCATTAAAGATGAGATTACCAAAAGATGTGAAAAAGGTGATCAGAGATTAGTTGTGGAGGGAGGAAACAGAAAACTAAAAAGTAGATCCTAATCTATATTTTCATTGAACACATAAAGGAAGATTCTTAACTGCCTGGAATGTTACTTCCTCTTGAAAACTTCCTGGAAGTTCCTCTCTTTTGAAATAAATTTTGCTTCTCTGAAATCTTACAGCTGTATATGTCTATGCTGCGAACAGCCTTTAGTTGACCATATAAGTTGTATTTTATTTTCCTTAATACAGCCAAAGTGTTTAGGGATAGAATTCTTTTTTCATTAAGCTTAAGTATGTTTCAAACTTACAAACCCTATTTCTGGACTTCACAAATGGGGGTGTGCCAGCAATGGGCTAGGGGTACGTGGAGCTTTAGATCAGGGCAAATATACCCAGGATGTCAATTTTACTCCATGAATAGCAAATGCATGGTTTTAAAATGGAGTTCAAAGTTTGCACTAATTTTAAAGTGAAAACAGGAGACGTCAAATAGTTTTAGGTTTGCATATGGCTATTTTTTCCCATATCCCTCGAACAGTAATACTCATGCGATTCTCTGCCTTCAAGATTTCTGGATGGAGAACTGATAAGCCCTACTCTAGTCAGGATGGAAAGTGAATATCAGGTATTTTTAAAGTTAAGATTGCTGAGAAATATGTAATGGTATTATTTCTATCAATACTGCATAAAGCAAAAATACATTTTGTAGTTGTAAGGTAAGGGTAACATTTTTTTTTTCAATGCCATAGGACTTTATTTCTATTTCTTTTATTGAACTCAATGGTTGTGGAGGGAGAAGGTAGAATCCACATATATCTATCCATATAACAGCAAATAAAGTAGACAGTACTATATTTACAGAAGGGAAAACTCACTTCTTTTTTTTATTAAGTTTTTTCTTTTAATTCCAGAATAGTTAATATAGAGTATTATATTAGTTTCAGGTGTACAAAATAGTAATTTGGCAATTCTATACATCATTACTCAGTGCTCATCATGGTAAGTGTACTCTTAATCCCTTTCACCTATTTCACCCATCCCCCCATGCACCTCCCCTCTGATACACTTTATTTTAAACAAATACTCTCAGTTAAAGTTTTTTTTTTCAAGAAGAACATTATTCACTTGAAGTATACTTCACAATACATGATTCTAAAAGATATATATAAAACATTCCAAGAAAAACAGAGTACACATATTCTTCAAGTACACACAGAAGAATCCCCCAGTTGAATCACATAAAAAGAGACATAAAAAATATTACAAATTTAAGAAGACTGAAATCATACCACATATGTTTTCCAAATGCAATCATATAAAACCAGGAATACTCACTTCTACATCTGATCGCATACCAGACTCAGTGGCTGAGCTTGGATTATGATCTCACAGGCACATCAAGCATGATAAATTTTAGCATCCAGCATAATTCTGAGCATACAGCAGTAACTTGGGTGTTAAGAGGAATATTAAATAAAATTCATTAATGGAAAAAGAGATACTTAAGAGGTTGAATGGAGGGGCGCCTGGGTGACTCAGTTGGTTAAGAGTCTGCCTTCGGTTCAGGTCATGGTTTCAGGGTCCTGGGATCGAGTCCTGCATCGGGATCCCTGCTCAGCGAGGAGTCTGCTTCTCCTTCTCACTCTGCCCCTCCCCCCTGTTCATGCTTGCTCTCTCTCTCTCTCTCGTGCTCTCTCTCAAATAAATAAATAAAATCTTAAAAAAAAAACAGAGGTTGAATGGAATCTACAACACAGAAAGCATAGACTTGAGAGCAGAACTTGAGAGAGAACAAGAAAAAAAAAACATTGCAAGTCAGCAAACTTTCCTCTCATCATTATTCATTGTTCCATCCATTCCCTAACAAAAATATAGTCACATATGTTAGGTACTGTGCCAGGCATGAGGATATAATGGGGATAGGGGAGAAGACAAGCAGGCATAACTCTGTCCTCCTACAGCTTGAAAAGCTTTTACAAGCAAAGGAGGAAAGATGATGGTTTTTTGCTTTTGTTTTTAGATTTTATTTATTTATTTGAGAGAGAGAGCAAGAGCAGGGAGGGACAAAGAGGAAGGGAGAAAGAATCTGAAGCAGACTTCACTGAGTGTGGAGCCCAACATGGGGCTCAGTCCCATGACTCGGAGACCATGACCTGACCCAAAACCAAAAGTCAGACGCTTAATTGAGCCACCCAGGTGCCGCAAGATGAGTTTTAAGTAGCCACAGAGTTATCAATGACTGTTCTTATTAAAAAAAAAAGCTGGTTTAAACATTTTGTCATTCAGGACAGAATGCAGATCAGTCAAATAAGCCTGACTCGTGTGTGTGTGTGTGTCTGTGTGTGTGTGTGTGTGTGTCTGTGTCTGTGTGTCTGTGTCTGTGTGTGTGTGTGACAACAGAGTTTGAAAGATGATATTCTAGAGAGGGCCAAGAAAAGAAGATTTGTCAATCCATGTACTTCTGGTGGGACAATTGCTAGAATTGACTAGAATGGTGTACCTGTGTACAGAATGTGAAAATGGTGATGGAAATGCCATGAAAGTTGAAACGCAAAATTCCAAAGTATGGATTAGAGGCTTATTCAATAAGAATGGCATTTATTGAGGAAGAAGACACAAAGCAGGCAGACAGATGAGAACAAAAGACAGTGTGTCTACATCTGCTTTGTCATGTGATGAGCCACGACATCATTACAAATAAGAATGCCTATTTACCCACTGCATATTATAATCTATTAAAGATTGAGTACCACGTGTGTTTAGTAACACCAAAGGCAGATCATGCAGAAGAATAAGTCTTTCTCCTATAGATTTATCTATTCTAAACCAAGGGTTAATTTTTATGAATAGAGAAACCCATACAGAAGGGAAAATATTAGGTTTATATAAACAGAGCATCGCTTTTCTAAACCAACAAGAAATTCCCATTGAGATAACTTTATTCTGCCCATATGTGAAATTCCCCATTAGATTTGTATCATTAGATTTCATGATTTTAGTGATTGCCCAAATTGCTTCATAACAAGTAGGTGAACAATCTTGATAAGAAGTACTTTATTCTAAATCAAGGCATGTTAAAATTGATATTGTTCCCTCAGACAGCTATGGCAGAATATTCAGAAAGAACACTGAAGTGCCAAAGAGGAAATTAAACCTCAGTTGAGCTCTCTGTTATTAAAACTACTATTATATCTTTTAGACATGCAATCTCTATGTACTCAAGATACAGTGACACAACTGTTATCTAAAAACCAAGTGGAGATATATAGGGGGGATAATAGCTGGTTTTCCATAGGTAGATGATGAGGAGAGAGAAAGGGGAGAATAACAAATGATTAGAACAAAAGACAGGAGGCATTCTCTACTATTCAGGATTGCTAAATTCATGAGTGCTACTAACTCCCCTGTGCTCAGTTCATTGAAGTTCCCCAGTCTGGTGACTAGACTACTAGACTACTCTTCTCTTTTCTCGCTATTCACATCAGATTGCCCTAGCAACTACACTACACTAACCCTTATATTCAACATGAAATTGTCACTCTAAGTATCTGTAAAATCTTCAAATTGAGGATTTCATCCTGAATTCTCCAATGACTGTGTTCTTAAACTGTGTTCTTACACCTGCTCTGTAACATCCATGTTCTCACCTATACTGATTGGAAAGCTCTTCTGAAAATGCATTCCTTCTTTGAAAAAACATTTACACCATATTCGTTGGGTAAATGTTTCTCCTTTGCTACGTGGAAATCTTGCAGAATGCTCTTTGAATAATGCTATAGGAAATATCTTTGAGATAATCTTCGAGAAAATAATCTTTGAGAAAAACCTGACGCACACAATAGGCTCCATTCAGCTAGCATTTATTTTGAGTCCACTCTGAACTTGGCCATTTTCTGCCACTGGGAACTTGGAAGTGCTAAGGTGGGGAGACAGCCATCAAATCCACAATGCCACATTTCAAGGTCATTGTAATATATCCCAGCATTTACCCAGATGCAAGTTGAGTGAGAAGACCAAATGGATTCTGGGACATTTCCTTAAAGAAAAGAGTCCTGATATTTCATCCTTCCAGCAGCCCACACACAAAATAATAAAGATGCTCACTTTATGTAAGATGGTCTTGAAAATATCAATATAAGTGGTTATAAGATTTAACAGACCTTGGAATCCAATTAGCTACAATTTTGTGGCAGCTTAATAATTTATGATAATGGCAAATTCATTAGATTATAATTCACCACAGCCAAACCTATGGATTTCCTGGTATCTTTAAAAATATGCATTTTCAAGGTGAAGCATGGTGTTGTCTATGTTCATTGCTACCAAAATAGTCTAATTTTAACAATTCAGAATGCATTCCATTACTTAAACCTGGATCATTTGGAGATTTTCTCTGTTAATGCAAAGACATAAACCTAAGAGCATTGCACCAGTTCATTAAGCCTCCCAATTTCAGCAGCTGTCTAGTATGAGCTGAAAGCAATCTACTGTGTGTGCTTAAATGGCCCCTATTCACCTTTTCCTCTGCTCCACAAACAAAAGCAAATCTAGAGAAAGTATAGATATATGTACATACACAACATATAACACTTGCGCAAAAAAATGCATAGTTTGGTGAATTATTATAAGGTAAACTCCTATAACCATTTCCTAAATCAAGATATAGAACTTCACCAAACATGTCGGTAGCCCCTTCACATGTGCCATCCTGATTACAACTCTCTCCCTTCCTCCCTTCAGAACTATCCACTATTATTACAACTTTTATAGTAACCACTCCTTTACACTTCACTGTAGTATTCTCACCCAAATGTGCATTCTTAATTACAACCTTGCCAATTTTTTTTAATTAATTTATTTATTTATTTAGAGACAGAAAGAGAGAGAGAGAGAAAAAGCGCATGAGCGGTGAGGAGGGGCAGAGGGAGAAGCAAACTCCCTGCTGAGCAGGGAGCCCAACGGGAGACTCAATCCCAGGATCCTGGGATAATGATCTTAGCTAAAGGCAGACACTTAACCGACTGAGTTACTCAGGTGCCCCAGCCTTGCCCATTTTTAAACTTTTTTTTCTGAAATAATTATAGAGTCCCAGCAAGCTGTGGAAAATGCACAGGGTGGTCCCACTCCTCATCTCCCAATATTAGCAATTTGCATAACTACTGTACACTATGAGCTCCATGAAATTGCCATTGACACATTTCACAGAGCTTATTGCAATTTCATCAATTACATATTCACTTATTTGTGTGTGTGTTTATAGTGCAATATAATTTTATCACATGTGTACCTTTGTGTAACCACCACCACAATCAAGATGCAGAACAGTTACAATACTATGAGGCTCCCCTATGTTACCTCTTTATAGCCACAACCCTCTCCTCCTCTCCCAAATCCCAATGCTGGCAACTATTAACCTATTTTCCATCTCTATGATTTCTTTCAAGAATATTCCACAATGGATCCACACACGATGTATTTTTCGCAAACCATAATTTCATTGAGGTCCACTGACATTGCTATCTGTAATAATAGTAACATTCCTTTTTATTGTTGAGTAGTATTTCACTATGGATATATCAGTTTATTTAACCACTTTACCCATTGAAGGGCATTTAGATTGCTTCCAGTTTGTGGCTATTATGAATAAAGCTGCTATGAACATTTGTGTACAGATGATTGTGTAAACATAACTTTTTATTTCTTTGGGATAAATGCAAAAGAACGTAATTTCTGGGTCATACGGTTAGTGAATTCTTAATTTTAGAAGAAATTGTTATTTTCCAGAGTGACTATACCATTTCACATTCCCACCTGCAGTACATGAGTTGGCCTGTTTCTCTGCACCCTTACTAGTATTTTGTGTTTCCCATTTTTCACAATTTTGATAAATTCAATTTCTTCTTATGTTACAGATTCCCCCTCTATCTTTTTCTTTTCCTTAAAATATGTTTGTTGAAAAACCCAGACAAGTAGAAGTATAGAGTTTCCCAGTCTGGATTTTATTGATTTATATGCTCATGGTGACATTCGTGCTCAAGTTCTCTAGCTGGATCCAAAAGTTTGATCAGATTTTAGTTTGACCTCTTTGGCAAAGCCTTAGGCAGAGGCATGTTCTTTCATCAGGAGACTCATAGTGGTCAGGTGGTCTCTCTGTATCTCTGAAGATAGAACCACTGAAGCTCAGTGCTTATATCCATTAATGGGGGGGTGCAAAATGGTTATGTACTAATTACATAATTTTATTGTATTTATTATATGAAATAATTTTGTAAAGAAAATTTATTTACTTCGGCTTACCCACTAGTACATTCATCTAAGAGGCAGGATAAATCTTGATTATTTTCTTTGAGCAGTTTACTAGATCTGATTACATGACAACATCTCTGCCATGCTGCAAAGGTGGCTAAGTTTTTCTTAACATCACTAAAGAATTTATGAATATAAACAAATTTGATTTTTTTCTTATTATTAAATATTAGGTATTTCTAATTATGATTTTTCTTATCATTAAAACTCTACCCCATTTGGGGGCAGTGAGAGCCTCTTCAAGTTGACTCCTGAGTCCTTTTGCTACAATCCCAGTAGTTTCTGATAACTTCCTGGCTATTTGCTCTGATAAAATGATCCAAACTTACACATTTTCTGGCAGAAACCAGGAATCAACCACTATTTTAAGAAGCCCTGGTTTCTTTTAGTGGGCAATGGTATTTTAATATTATAATCTGGGTAATAGGAATGCTCATTATCACTGCATTGGTCATTGTTTCTAAGACTTCTCAGTGACAGAGTTAGGATATAAAATAAACTACCTCATGGGCTCTTACTGAGATTTCCAATTCAATTTCAGGACTGCAGAGTTTTAACATAATCTCTATATCTCCATTTCCACACTAAAGACCTCGTTCTCAAGGACATAGGAGGTAACAGAATTAGAATACTGCTTAATTGTTCACTCCGTAACTATATTATATACATAAGAACACATGTGTAACATTACTAATACTACTACCACCCATTGTGATTGCTCAAAATAGTTAAACTTTTTACATACACTACCCTCACTTTTTATTCCTCACTTCTTTTTTTTTTTTAGAGTAGGAAAATTTATTTGCAACCTGTATAACCAAAGTTATAAATTATATCCAGAATATAATGTAATCCCTTACTTCTTTAACAGTTTTATTACATCTACATTGTTGCATATGGCCATTATATACTATATAATCTCTATTTTGACCCTTATTTAATCTTAATTTTTCAGTAAGTATATATTTAATGCCTACAGCCACTCCATCAGCTCATGTGTCTCTAGTCAGTTTGGTGATCTGAAGCTTATTCTCTAGTAAATTCCTCTTAGAAGTAAAATTCCCTAAGTTCTTATATGTCTATAAGAGTTTGTATTCAAAGAGTTCAGGCCATGCCACCCCAAAACATGCT
>CM052898.1:99158249-99194354 GCA_028534135.1 Potos flavus | reverse complement strand
TGGGTTGAGTCGCCCTGCCCCCCAGTTGAGGGGCTGGGCTCTGTGGAAAACAGTTTTTCAGGCTTCTGCTCTCTGGAGGTTTTCGCTCTTTTGCAGTTTTTTTCACCTTTTCAGAGAGTCTAAGCAAGGAGTCTGCCCGGATCCAGACCTTCACGTCACAAAGCCTCGGTCTGCTCCCCTCTTCGAGCACCGCTCTCACCGCAGCCCGCCACAGGCGGTGCGCACCCCAGCCACCGTCCCAGTGACCCCGAGAGGCCCTCAATAGCCTCTGCACCCTCGCGCGACCAAAGCCGCGAGGTCTAGGAAACTGGTTTCTGGTGGCTGCCCGCGCCGCGACTGCTGTCCGGGCTCCCGGTCCGCGTGGGTGCGCTCAGATTCCTGCCCCAAGCGGCCGCGTTCTCTCCGGCCTCTGGGCGGAGGGCGCCTCCGGTTCTCTCCCCCTTGCGCGGGGCACAGGGCGTGAGCCGATGGCGTTAACACGGGCGGAGAACACAGCGCTCGTCCCGCCCGCCGCTCTTTGTGTCTGGAGGCCCCGACGCCGCGCTCTGGCAGCCTCCAGGGGGATAGGCCTTCTCTAAACTCCTCTTATCTACAGATATTCCAAAAGGAACCCATAAATCCCCTCCCCTGGAGTTTCATCAACCAAGGAAGATAGACTCGTACTATAGGAGAGAAGACTAGAAGTCCATACCACACTCAAACTTTGTCATAAACTATCATATCTCCCACCTATTATTCTAAGGGCTCATTCATCTTTCCTAAAAATCATTTGCTCTCCCATAAGTTGCCTACATCTTCTCTCTCCCTTCCCTATTATAATGATACACAAACTCTCAAATCTTACAGACTTCTTGGCTATTCACTTCCCCCCTATAATGCCCCTGTGTGTGTGATATAAAAAATTAATAAATTTTTACTTATTATATTAATTTTCTCATTAACTCACTGTTGTCAGTTTCATAACCCACGTATCAAACCTAGGAAGGTAAAGCCTTTTCTCCCCTACAGTTCTCTTTATACTTGGAAGTTTTGCTTTTAAGTATATTACATCTTTGGTATACATTTTTTTTTCCTTGAGTATTTTAAATATGTTACTCCATTTTCTTTGTGTCTAATGAAAAATCTGAAGATAATAAAACTTTTTGCCCTTATAAATAAATCACATGTTCTTCTTGCCTAGATATCGAATGGCTGTTTTTCTTTTTCCCTTCAGTTGAAAAAGTTACTAGAGTATGTCTTGGGTATTTGTCATTCTGGGTTGATTAGTCTCAGGTATACATGGTCCTCCTTCAATATATAGTTTCAAATCATAAGGATTTCCTGATGAATTCTAATTATATTATCTGGTTCCCTCGCTTTCAATTTCTTGTTTACGGATTGAATACGTTGAATCTTCCTTGCATGTCTATAGGATTTGTCATATTTCCTTCTCAAATCTCTTTTTTCTATTCCTTCATTTCTTTTTGATTTTAAGCATCTTCCTCCTTTTCACCTTTTACTTCTCTTAAGGCACTGTGTGCTTACTCACTCTTGTGTGTCTTCTAGTTTAGTGTTCAATTCTAAAATTCTTTCTTTCTTTCATTCTTAATTCTTTCCTGGCTTCTGTCACCTCCCCAGCAGAGAGGCTGGCTTGAAGATAAGCCCACCAGATTGGAAGAGTGAATGGAGCTGAAACTTCTTTTAAAAGCTAGTTTGGTCTGGCTTAAGGGACTGAGACAGCAGGGGCTTTTGCTACTTGGAAGAATTTGGACTAAGCGAAAAGCTGACAGGCATTCTATATTCAATCTCCATGAAATCTTTGAGATGTTGAGCAGGACATTACGTGCCTTTTAAAGCCACAGTGTTTGCCTCTACTTAGAGAAAATTGTCGTAATTTATAATGACTTCATTCTCTGCAGGAAAACACTCAGGGACAATCACCTTCGGGCCCCTTCCTCCAGAATTCTAGGACTGCAGCAGAGACATTTTAAGAACAACTTTTCAGAAAAGCATTACTTAACCCTTGAAGGTCTCTTCTTTAGTATCTGTGGTGTTAGGGAAGGGGCCTGGAAATGATAGAGCATCTACTCTGCACCAGGCACCTTACATTTATTATATAATTAAAATCTCCCACACAAGCCTATGGGACTATTTTAATCATCACCATTTTAAAGAGGAAGAAATAAAAAACTGAGAGTTTAAGTACTTGTCTAGTATTACACAGAAGAGTGGGCATTTGAATACAGCCTTGTTCTAACTCCAGGACCATAAATAATGTTACCTTCTGTTTGAAACTTGAAAAAGCAGCAAAAACAAAACCAAATTTTGGCTTTTTTTCCTCCGACTTCTTAATTTACCTGCTCTCTGCTGTTTTAAATTATCTTTCAAATGCTGGCAACTTGAATTATTCTGTCCATAACAGATTTTCCCTTCATATCTTTAGGCTTCTCAGATTCTGAAAGAACTTGAAGGGTAGCAGAATATTCCATCTAAAAAAATATGCTGCTTTGGTATACTGATTAGTTGAGCTGAAGGCAGTTGAGATGAAGCAGGTATAAGAAAGGTTCTCTGTCCTTCCCATATTTGCCTAAAAGCAAGACATAAATTTACAAACGTGTCTCCCCTCCCTTCTCTACCAGAAAGGACAGAAATTAACCCCCAGAGACAATCCTAGACCTTTATCACTCCAGTGACCACCAGAGGAAATCTACTTAACCCATCTTACTAAAACTAGGCCTTATCTACCATTAGTTTTCCCATATATTTACCTTCCCACAATTTGCTGCCCTAGAAACTCAAAGTTCTTTTCCACTGTCTTATCACTTCTCTAAAAATGTATTGCTCTTTTGTTGTTATATAAGCCCAAGTTCTAACTACTCCCTTGAGTTACTCATCACTGACTACTCCCATGTGTACATACAATGCACATGTTAGTCAACTTCTGTTTGTTTTTCTCTTGTTAATCTTCCTTTTGTCAGGCTCATATACAGGGCCCCAGCCTGAGAACCTGAGATGAATAGAAGCAAAATATTTTTTCCCTCCTCCACAAACAAAACATGTAAATGACAACTGTTATATAGACAGCATGGCACAGTAATGGAGGCTTTAGTTTAGGGGCCAGAAGACCTTGGTCAAATCATCTTGAACTATCAACATTGTTTTCTAGTATTTAAGATGAAAATAACAACAATCATAGTCAGCACCCAGGATATGCAGCCCCCAAATCTTAGTGTTCTAAAACTACAAAGTTAATGTTTGCTCATGTTCCATGTTCATCATAGGCCTGCAGCTGGGGTGCTGTATCTTTACTGTGCTGATGTGGGGCCTCTGGCCAAGGAAGCAGCCACCATCTGAAGTGTTTCCAATCCCCACGACTAGAAAGAAGAGATTGTATTAGTTTTCAAGGGCTGCCATAACGAAATACCACAGACTGGGTGGCTTAACCAACAAACATTTCTGGAGATTGGAAGTCTAAGATCAAGGTACTAGAAGAACTGGTTTCTCCTGAAACTTCTCTCCTTGGCCCACAGATGGCTGCATTCTTGCTGTGTCCCCACGTGGCCTCTCCTCTGTGTACATACTTCCCTGGTGTCTGCCTCTTCTTATAAGGACACTAATCTTATTGAATTAGGCCCCCCCCATGACGTCTTCTAACCTCAATCACCTCTTCTAAAGTCCTATCTCCAAATGCACTCACATTGAGGGTTAGGGCTTCAATATATGAATTATTTTTGGAGGAGGCAAAATTCAGTAACCTTACTTCCATTTTTAGTCTGCTGCAGAGACTGTCATTAAAAGGCTGACAATGTGAGAATGAAAAAGGAATTATCAAGGAGCACATGTCATGGAAACCTGAGATCTAGGAAGGATAAAAACACACTCATTGTAGACTCAGTTCTTGTCCATTAGGTTTCATTCATACCTCAACAGAGAAAAATTTCAATAACATAACGAGCAAAGAGAAACCTGTCAAACTTTTTCAGAGACAAACTGTTGAGTGCTGAGGAAAGCATCCCATTTAACCAGGCTTTCTCCTTCACTCACCGAGGGCCTCATCTGGTGGGATGGACAACAGGAAAATATTGCAGACTTCAACATGAAGTGGAAATTATGAAGAAGTCTTTTTAGACTGGACCAGAGTCATTTCTCAAATATAGAAAAATGAGCCAGTTTACATATATCTCCTAGTGAGACCAGCCCCTCCATATTAAGGCATGGATACAAGTCAATACACTTAAAAGGAAAACATTAAAATCTCTAGCAAAGGAAAGATCTTTCATGTTTTACTGGGAAAATATTATGATCCTTTTGAAAGATCTGGAATTGGCGTTTTTCAAATAACCTTTTTGAAGTTTGCTAATTTATGACTACAAAATTTACCTTCACCTCCTGTGCCAAGCATCAAATGGTCATGTGTCTCTGCAGTATCAAAAGGTCATCCTCCCTCCTGACCACAGAACACTGCGGCAGGGTGGGGGTGGGGTTCCTACGCTACACTCATGTATAAAAGAAAGCCAGTCGTTTCAATATGTAAGAACTGAGATGTGGTCATTCCAAGTTTCTGGCTGAGGAAGACTCCCCTCCACCCCTCCTACAACTTAATTCTTATAAAGAGTAGTTTCCTTTTAAATTATAAGATTGAAAAAAATTCTGAATCTTTGGTTTTATTTTCTACAGTATTTTCAATCAGAGGTAACACATGGGGGGGGTGTCCTTTGGCTAGATATGTTTTTCTTAGAGATTATTAATGATTGTAATAGAATAACATCTCCTGTCTCCAAAGATGAAACCCATGAATATTTTCCCTTACACGGCAAAAGTGACATTGCAAATGTGATTAAATTAAGGATCTTGAGATGCAGAGATTATTTTAGATTATCCAGGTGGGCTTAATGTAATCACAAGGGTCCTTATAAGAGGGAGACAGGTCACAGTAAGAGAGAGATCTGATGATGCTATGCTGCTGACTTTGAAGATGGAGTAAAGGGCCAGGAGCCAAGGAATGCAGGTAGCCTCTGGAAGTTGGAAGTAGATTCTCCCCTAAAGTGTTCAGAAGGAATGCAACCTTCCATATACTTAATTTCAGCCCACTGAAATCCTTTTCAGACTTCTGACCATTAGGTCTGTAAGATAATAAATTTGTGTTGTTTTAAACCACCAAATTTATAATCTATTATAGCAGCAACAGAAAACTAATAGAAAGGTTCAATCTATGTAGCCTCCAAATAGGGTTTAAAATAGAGAATTCTTTTTTTATGGCTGAGTAATGAATGAAATCTTGCTATATGCAATGAAATGGATGGCGCTAGATAGTAATATGCTAAGCGAAATAAGTCAGGCAGAGAAAGACAAACACTGTATGATTTCACTCAAATGTGGAATTTAAGAAGCAAAACAAATGGAAATGGGGGCAGGAGAGGCAAATCAAGAAACAGACTCTTAATACAGAGAACAAACTGATGGTTACTCAAAGGGAGATGGGGGGATGGGTTATTTAGGTGATGGGGATTAAGGAGGGCACTTGTGATGAGCACCAGGTGTTGTATGTAAGTGTTGAATCACTAAATAATTCTACACCTGAAACTAATATTCTACTGCATGTTAACTAACTGGAATTTAAATAAAAACTTAAAGAAAAAATAAAAATAAAATAGAGAATTCTGCCTGCTGTTTATTTACCCCACTGACAATATAAACCATTCTGAGACTTACTAATTCTCAAAGCCTCTTTCTCCTGCCAGGTCACCTAGGGAATTTCAAATGGTCCAATTAAACCACAGGTAGATTATGACACTTCTTTTTGCTCTCTCTTCTTATATAAAAAACAAAGAGGTTCAAAAGGCTTTGATACAGCACTACAGTTTTATGTTTCTTACTTGACCCCTGGGCCCATCCCAGACATGTCATTGATTGACTTGTCATAATCTTGCATCTTTCTTGTGCGTTTGAACTTTTGACAATATGTTCTGTCTGTGCGTGTGTGTGTGTGTGCGCGCGCGCGTGTGTGTGTGTGTGTCACTCTGTCTCTGTCTCTCTCTCTCTCTCTGCACCCAAACCACCCAACACAAACACATTTCCCTTTTGGGAACATAGGTTTATCACCGTCTTAATCTTTCAGTATAACCGCTAAGGGCATACCTAATTGGGAGCTACACTCACCGTGCCGCTAGGCCCCTGTGACTTTATACTCACTCACACAGACTTGTTCATCCAGTATATTTATTGAACTCAGACTCTGGAGCCAGACTTTCCAGGATCAAATCCTACCAACTTCTCTTCTTAAGTTGTGTGAATTTGAATATTCAAGTTAATTACCTTTTTTATTTTGCCTCATTCCATCATGTTTAAATAGGAATAATAGCAGTAACTGTCAGGAAATGTTTAAGAGGCTTATATAGAGAGATTATACAAAGTAGTTGAAACAGCAACTGCCACCAATGCTCCAGTAGTGAAGACAACACAGCCCCTGTTGTCAAGGAGTTTTCTAGTGGGAGAGTCAGATAAGAAAAGAGGCCAGTGTGACTCAGGGTGGATGCCTCAATGGACAGGCTCTGGGGCACATAAGGGGACGCAGAACCCCACGGGTGGGTACAGGTAGGTAAAGCCACTTAAGGAAGGTAAATTCCTCAACTGAGACCTGGAAAACAAAAGGAGTTGGCCAGGTAAATGAAGAATTAGGGTAAGATGCTGTGATGTGGAACAGCCATAAAAGGGAAAAGAACAAGAGGAGATTCTGGGCAGTGGGAATGAAGTAGAAAGATGTCCCCTATAGGATGAACAGTATGTGCAGGAAGGACAGTATCTTGGGTTAGATACTTGATTTACTGTAACACTGCAAACTGAAGCCTGTTTTCAGTACAATAGGCAAATTCAAGATTACTGTTTCCATGTAATAGAGATTGAGTGGGAATCCATGCTTCTGATTCCTACATAACAGGAATTATACATACTCACAAACTCTTAGGTCACCATGATTAAATCTAGCCAAGCGTGTCATACACGCTCAGCTAATACAAAAGATATAATTTTATTTTCCTGAAGAAAAATGTCTTGATGGACCACCTCGAAATCTAAATGACAACTCAGTCAACCAATAATAAGAAAATCACAACTTAATGTTATTTGTAAGAATTCTATAGAGATAAAAATCTAGAGTTTTTCAACCCTGGTTAGACATTAGAATTACCCAGGGAGATCTTGAAAATTACCTTTTCTTAGGCCTCATCTCAAACCAATTGAAACAGAATTATCTAAGGATGGGACCAGTTCATTGGCAGTTTCCTAAGTGATGGTAATGTGCAGCCAGGGTTGAAAATTACTGACTTAGCACTATCTCTAAGATTTTTTAAAGAGTTTTGAAATATTCTAAATTTTTCTATTAAGTGATATATTCCAATTTAGATCACTGTTTCAACCCAAATTTGTTGGACAAAAAGGGTAGATATGACCAAGCTCTTAAATTGGTAAAATGGGAGCTATTATTTTAACGATTAAATTTATTTTATGGTTTAGATCGTCTCTACTTTCATCTATACTCACAGTAGTCAAGCTACTGACTCCTATTTTTTTATCACTTTATTTTGTTTTTAAAGATAACATTAGGGGTTGTTTTGATAATACCCCTCTGACATTTTATTGTATTGCCAAACTGAACACACCATTAATGGAAAATGGATTGTGTGCATTTACGTACTCATTTATTTTGAAGAAAAAATACATGTATGTCAGTTAAGAAACAAGTCAAACGCTGAAGAAAAAAAAATGTCCTGCTGAATAGAAAATTAGGCAATGGGCAGGAAACAAAGAGCACCATAATGGAAATCTTTCAAGCTTGAATTAGGTTACTGACTAATGAGGATCCTGCAGGGGACAGTGATAAGGGGGCTGGATGTTTATTAAAGAACTATTCATGTAAATTACCTGACTGATGGTGTTGCTGGCAAGGCCCTTAAGATCCCCCGATAAGGCAGGACCTAAGGGGCAGCAGCCATTAAGCAATTTAGATGCAGAAGCATCTGAAAAGAAAATTAAGAATTTTATTTACATGTACTCCAGGAGAAGAGCTGGCATTATTTATCAAAAGAAAGATACTTTGGCAAATATGCCTTAAGAAATTAGATCTGATGACAGACAATTTAAAAAGAAGGATCTTTTATTTGGAGTTTACCTACAACAGTGTGATGCATCAATGATGCAGTGACACTCGCAATTAGTAGCAAGTCTAGCCAATGCCTGGAGTTAGCAGGAGAAAAGTGGAGGACAAAAGCATCTCAGTTCTTCTTCTGAGTCGTGTGTGTGTGTGTGTGTGTGTGTGTGTGTGTGTGTGTGTGTGTATACATATACACATATATATTTTTTTCCTCTTCCTTTCTTTCCCCCATATTCTCCCTCTTTAAGGGAGGGAAGAAAATCCTCTAATTTCTAAAGGGGACACTTAGCTTTCATTCATTCCATCTGCAGTTAGAGATTTCCAAGTAAAATAAGTTGTTCTAAGCACTGGGTGTGTAGCAATGACTTGAACGCAATCCCTATTTCTGAGAAAAACTTGAAATAGACGTGAAACAAATAATTACAGCATTGTATAGGAGGAAATTGTGCTCCCTTGGAAAACTGTGCAGTATCTAAATCTAGTATATTCTCCACATTATCTGGTCTAGTTATTTATTGCCTTTCAGCTATTTTACGACTCTGTAAATTGTAGAGAACAGGTAACAATGCAAAAATAATCCTTGCCTACATACAAACTCTGTCCTGTCCAAGGGAGGTTCAAATGACTTCTCTCTATTCACTAGGTAAGGGGTTAGTTTTACCTCCTTTTGTACCTTCCTTTCAGTATTCCTGATCTATAAATGTGTATGGCTTTCAATTTCTTCTTTGATTTGGTATAACATCTTTGCTGGTTTTCTCATTAATGAGTTAAATAAAATCCTTAACATGTCTATTTGTAGCCCTATATGAGAGTTGTGATTTTATATACTTTTGAAATTATTTTTTAACAATAGACTTCCCTTCAGTGTGGCAGACTGAGAATGAATAGCAATATCCTCTCTGTCTCCAAACACATGGACTTGCTGGATCAAATTTTTAAAAACAATGGTAGATACACAGCCAAGCTCAAAACTAAGAAAGGAAAATCTCCAGCTGCCAGAAACACATCGCAGAGTACTAACCACTATACGATCACAGCGAGCTACCAGGGACCTTCAGCTGCCAGAAACAAAGAAGCCACCAACAGCCACAGCTATGAGCCAGAGCTCAAATCCTGCAGCTCACAGAGACTCTGTATTAGTGCATACCTCACAGGTAGGTTTTTCTGTTTGTGCATGCCCAGTACCTGGTGGTAAGGTAGAAAGGGTCTTTTCTATAGCACTGGAAACCAGAAAGAAGTTGTGATATATGTGTATGGGTGGGGAGAAATCATTGCCAGCAGCCTGCCCTTGGCCACATGGAAAAATTGAATCATCATGAACAGGTAGGGACCTATCGCTTATGCTAGTAGATGAGAGGTCTGAATTTGAAGCATTCATCTGATTAGAAACTTCAAGCCAAGAAACTAAGCTTAAAAACCATACAGAACCAGTGAATCTGATGAGGACCCTAATGAAAAGATTTGGGGATAGTTCAAGCAAGATTGTTGAAAGTTGAACTTGGGTAATTGCAGTGAGGATCTAGAGAAGATAGGATGGAGCCAAGAGATCTTTAGAAGGCCAAACAACTAGGACTAGCCATTGACAGAATCAGGGAAAGAGGGAGAGTTGTCTATAATAATTCCTAAGGTTTTGGCTCCTGGAACAGATATCATTAATAAGAATGAATAGAGAAAGACAGTGAAAAAACAAGTTGGGGTGGGGACAGAATTATAGGTCCAGTTCTGTGTTTGTTACACTTAAGGTCCATGGATATGTCCAGAATGCAGGTCTGCAACTCAGGGGATGGTCCAGGAGAGAGAAAGAAATTTGGGTGTCAACAGGTAGTAATAGGAAGAGTGGGATTTCCTAGGGAAAGTGTGTCAAGTAAGAATAAATGAGAAATAAAGATAGCTCTGAGGGACATGAACATTTAAGGGATGAGCTGATGAAGGGAAGTCCACAGAGTAGATTGAAAATCAGCAGCCAGTGAGAAAGTAGGAAGAGTAATAGGAAGTAAGAAGAGAAAATAGGGTCATAAAAGTTAGGACTTTCCAATAAGAGGCCACTAATGACTAAAAAGATTATAATTGAAAGCTATCCATTGGTCATGACAAGTAGGAGGCTGTTTGTGGTGGCAGTAGGTTTCACTTCTGTGGTTTAGTCAAGTATTAAGGGGAAAACACAAATTTCAATAGTTAAGGAGTACATTCCTCTTTCCAGAGCCCTCTGCTACTAAAGTTGGCTTAGTTTCTCCCTAACAGTATCATCCCTTTCAAAGCCTAAGACTTGGAGAAGTGAATTGCCTGCACTTGTTCATTTGTCCATTCAGTAAATATTTATCAAGCATGCACTATTTTCTTTTAAAGATTTTACTTATTTATTTGACAGAGAGAGAGAGTGAAAGCACAAGCAGGGGGAGTAGCAGGCAGAGGGAAAGGAGGAAACAGGCTCCCCACTAAGCAGGGAGCCCAATTCGGGGCTTGATCCCAGGACCCCCCATCCCAAGACCCTGGGATCATGACCTGAGCTGAAGACACAGGATTAACTCACTGAGGCACCAGGTGCCCCAAGAACACACTATTATGAAGAACTGTGATAGACAGTGGGATGTAGGAATCTGTGATACCCAAATCTTTAATGGTAGGAGTTTAAAACGAGTAGGCAAATAAAATAAATAGTTATAGTACAGGACAGGCTGTGCATAGGGCCTTATGAGAGGATGCCCTATGATAGCCTAGAACTATAATCAGGAAGCACTCCCAAGAGGAGTTGATTTCATGAACTGAGTTTTAAATAATAATAGTTACTTTATGAAGCACTTATTAGGAGCCAGCTTCCATTCCAGATACTAAACATTTAACTCATTTCACCTTCACATTCCCACTAACCCAAAGTTTCAGGTAAGAAGGAAGTCCAGAGATTGATTTGCCTAGGAACACACAGCTAGAAAGGGATAATGCTGGATTTGAACCCAGGAACTGCACTTGCAATATTAGTGCTTAAAACCACCATTCTACACTGCCTTTTAAAAGATAGCTTGGAATTTGTTCATTGGATAAGATGGGAACGATTGTTCCTAATCCAAGAAAGGGTATGCGCTAAGACAAAGAAACGTGGAGGAACATGCACAGTTATGCTGGGTTTTGCATACGGCTACCCTGGGAATAAAAATTCTCTCATGGTTTATGTCATCCTGATCTTACCAGCTATCTAACTCAGATTATACCTTGTATTTTGAATTTGGTTTGTAGATTTATTCTTTGGATAGTCAGACACTCTTCTACTGAACTCCAGTTGCCTTTACCTACATGGTCCATCACAAAAAACATCTTTGTCTCCTTTATCACCTTCCATTTTCTTCCCTTCCATTCTGCCTGACTTGACTCCAGTTCTGACAATTTTCGAATTTCACTCTAAAATTTCTCTTCTGTCTAGATTGTGTGTCACCTATGGCATCCTTCCAAAGAAATAGAAATTTGATGATGCACACCAGTGTTTCTGAAGGTCTAACCAAAGAAAAGAGTTGGAATTTATTGCCATTTCAATGGACTCATAATCTTCCTTCATTATTCACTGGTTATTCAATATTTATAACTCAAAATTGATAGTAAAGCTGTCAATTGCCATTCTTTTTTTAAATGAAGGTACTTTTAAAGTTTATTTTATTTTATTATTATTATTTAGTAATCTCTAAACCCAGCATGGGGATCAAACTCACACCCCAGAGATCAAGAGCCTCCCGCTCTTCTGACTAAGCCAGCCAGATATCCCAACTGCCACTCTTATTAATAGATGGTTCTTAATGTCCATTTATTTAGAACTACAAATAATACTTCCAATTCTATACTTTGTTTTGTGTGAGCACAACTTTTCCCTCATCTAAGGGATAACCAATAGGGACACTTTGGAGAATGGAAAGAAACTCCATTAACTATGATGCTCGGTAACAGGCTTAAAATAGAGGTGTCCTATACAAACCAGGACATATGGCCACCTTAATTATTTACATAATTTCCTTCTTTGCTGTAAAATATTTGTTAAAATAATGTTCAAATTAACCAGGATAATTTTAAGCAACAGATTTAAATTTGGAGGAATGACTCAGGTCGCCTGGGTGGCTCAGGGCGTTAAGCCTCAGACTTCGGCTCAGGTCATGATCTCAGGGTCCTGGGATTGAGCCCCGCATCGGGCTCTCTGCTCAGCAGGGAGCCTGCTTCCCCCTCTCTCTCTGCTTGCTTCTCTGCCTACTTGTGATCTCTTTCTGTCAAATAAATAAAATCTTTAAATAAATAAATAAAATAAATGTGGAGGAATGACTTAAAATCCACCATTCCTCAAATTCTACATCTGCCCTTCCTCATTCACACAGTGATGAAACTTACCTATCTGACCCAGAATGCATCATTTTCAACACCTTACCAATACAATAAAATTTATTTTCAGAAATAACTATTTGATAATGAGTAATAATCATATTTTCTAGATTTACTCTTTAGCTTTTAAACAATAATTTAAAAATAATTCATTTTAATTTTAAAGATATTCAAATTAAGTAAAATATTTCATATATGAAATCAATTTGCATTTATCAAACAAAATATATCTTATAATTTCACTGTTTTAAACTCAATCACAAATAAAAATTCAAAATAGTTGCATAGAGTAACAGAACTAAAGTAACTCAAGTTGTTCTTTTGTCTTTAGAATCTATTTGCTATCACTGCTTCTTATGAATTTACTACTAACACACAAGAATATGTAGTCAGGTGTTGGAGACATGAACTGTGCCCAAAGTTACCTCAAATAATTTCTCCCTGTATGCACTGACTCTCAAAACAAGTACATGTATGTCAGGGGTCAACTACATAACTTGAATTAACTTCAGTGTAAAATACAATGTTTATTAAAGGCTAAATAAGAAAAATGTACTACTTTGAACCATACATATATAATATTAAGATCAATACTGCAGCAATTGTTTAAAACTTATGCCAATGAAGGGCACCCGGGTGGCTCAGTCGGTTAAGCAACTGTCTTTGGCTTGGGTCATGATTCCAGGGTCCTGGGATTGAGTACCACATCGGGTTCCCTGCTCAGCAGGGAGCCTGTTCCTGTCTCTCTCCCTCTGCTGCTCCCCCTGCTTGCACTCTCTCTCTGTCAAATAAATAAAATCTTAAAAAAAAAAAACATACCAACGAAGGATTTGTGGGGAGTAGCACAGTCTCACTGATATAATTTCTAATTGTTGGACCATAGTGATAATAAAAAGCAGACTGACTTTTAGTTCCATACAGACTATGCACTCATTGCCTGCACTGGACAGACTGTTCCTACTGGCCCACTCTTAATCAGACACTGCTTCCATAAGACTATGGAAGTCCCTTCAGTCTATCCAGTTGCTCCTTCCTCTGAGCTCTGGCCCACTTTTCCTTAGGTTTGTAAGTTTATTTTGCTGTGCCTTGTGTCTGTCTTTACAGTTAAGATAACTCACAGTGTAGTAACATGACATTAAAAAAAAAAAAGTGTGTTTAGATCTTGGGCTGAAAACTAGAATATAAACTCCCCAAGGAGGAGACAGATTCATCCCTCTCAACCTCAAAGTGGGAATTAACTAGTCTTCACTTGTTTAATTTGTTTTATCCTTACCACTAAGGCCCACTCCAGCTATTATTGTATAAATCCAAGTTAGTATTGAGCAGCTTCATCCAAGCCCATCCCTGGCTGAAGCAGACAATATATTAGTTTCCTAGGGCTGTTGCATGAATAATCACAAATTTGGTGGCTTAAAACAACAGAAATTTATTCTTTCAGAGCTCTGGAGGTCATAAATTTGAAATCGAGGTGCCAACAGTGCCATACTTCCTCCATATGCTCTAGTGGAGAATTCTTGCTGGCTTCTTCCACTTCTGATGGCTCCAGGCATTCACTGGGTTGCATCTGCTAATTCTAGTCTCTTTCTCTGTCTATACATGGCCTTCTTTCTGTGTTCTTCTTCCTCATGCCTGTGTCTTTTCTTATAAGGACCTCTGTCATTGGACTTAGGGCACTCTCTGATCCAGGATAGGCTCATCTTAAGATATCTCCAGATCCTTAATTACATCTATAAAGAATCCTCTTCCAAATAAGGTTACATTCACAGGTTCTCGGGGCTAGGACATGAACATAATCTTTTGGGGGGCCACTATTAAACCTACTACAGGCAGTGACAGTGTTGGCAAGCCAAAAATCTCCCACAAATATGAAGTTGGACAAAAGAGAAGTCTTCTTTGTAAGATGAGGACTGTTAAAAGTTGAGTAGATTTCAGCCTACTAGCCAAGAATTCTGCCCTGGGGCCAAGCACCTTGGAAAGAGACTGAAAAGTACCCAGAACTCAAGAGGCCAAGAAAAACGGGCTTAGGTTTGTGTTTGATGTCCCCACAGGGCAGAGTAATGGGAGCCAAAAGTATCACAGAGAATACTATGGGTGGGTAGAGTGTGGACAAGACAATCTGTGACCATTGCTGGTGCATGCAGGGGCAGGTGATTGCTGACCTGGTCCCTCTTAATAGGGAATTGGGTAGAGCAGCACGGAAACGATAAGGTATTCAGTATGAGTAGCTGGGCAAGGTAAAGTTGGGAACAAAGGCTGAACATGGCATGGGTACTCTGGGGATGGCTTTTCCTTGAAGAATAGTCTGGGCCCTTTTCTGTCATCTGTCAGGAGCTCCCCAGAAGCACTAATAAAGGGCTCTTTCACACTGAAAGGTCTCTGGACTTGATGGTCCATGAATACTCAGTGAGCTCATTTTTCCTTCCTTCTAAGTTTCTCCACTCCCACAGTAGCAAATGCACATTCATTATCTTGTCACAACTGTGCTAAAGGGTAAATTTTAAAATAATGCTGCTCTGCACCACAGCCCTAATTGCCTCCAAACCACTGTATGCTTGCTTTCTTACCACATGTACAAATGAAGTCAGAAGATCTGGCTGCATTTGTTTTTCAGCTTGTTTTCCAGCTTGTTCAGCTGGGGATGCAAATTGGAAAAATCAGTGCAATTTCCAAGTGCCCCAGAGGTTCAGTTAGTTATTACCCCTCCCAACATCAGCCAGATGGAGCTAGATTTCTAATAACTACCACAAATTTTCCCTAAAAGATACATATTTTCAAAAACAACTTTCTGTCCTGTTTGCTATATTCCCCAAACACTCAACTTCCTTTCTTATCAACTTTTGATGAATGATCAGAAATCTTATTTACTACTTCTGTGAGTGAGAATATGACTCCTTTAGGCCTGCTTACCCCCATGACACCAGAACAGCAATAGTTCTGAAACCCATCAATGCAACAGTGGTTTTCAAAGTCATCTCATTTATTTTTCAAAAATAGTGTACTGGACACTCTTTGATCATTTTATAATATCTTTAATTTCCCCATAGCTCTTCATTTTGAAATGCCACAGCTTTTAACTTTCATATTTTATTAATAAGAAAAAAAGTTGATGGAAAATAAAACAATAAAGCCTTTACTGTTTTTCATGACTACGCATAGTTGAATGCTATAACCACTTGGGTTTTGAAGTAAGGTTCTGAAACAAGAAGAAAATCACAGAATATTAACTATGAACTTAACTGTTTAGGTTGATGGCATGAAAGCAAAAAAGAGTTACAAAATACGGCATGTAAATAGACTGTGTATAAACATGTCTTTTAGTATTGCATGTAGGATACAGCTGCTGGGCTCAAAGGATTTGTACAGTAATTATACACTTATAAAAGTCTTATGATGTTGGCCATTGAGTAATAATATCTTGGGATCTTCTAGGAGAGCAAGATAGAGAAACTAAAGTATTAGGGTTCAAGAATTGAGAGGGGAGTAGATAGTGAAGTAGCAAATACAGATGTCTCGAGAAATTTGCAAATGATAGAACTATATGGGACTGTTCTTTTGTTTTTTGTTTTTTAAGATTTTACTTATTTACTTATTTATTTGAGAGAGAGAGAAAGAAAAAATACAAGCAGAGGAAGGGAGAGGGCCAGGCAGACTTGGTGCTGAGTGTGGAGCCTGATCCGGGGCCCAATTTAACCACCCTGAGATCATGACTTGAGCCAAAATCAAAAGTTGGGTTCTTATTAACCAACTGACCACCCAGGCACCCTTAAAACTCTACGGGACTTAAAAAAAAAAAAACTATACGGGACTTGTGATAAGGTATATAATCTTTCTGAATTTAAACTTACTTAACTTGGGGCGCCTGGGTGGCTCAGTGTGTTAAAGCCTCTGCCTTCGGCTCAGGTCATGTCTCAGGGTCCTGGGATCGAGCCCTGCATCGGCTCTCTGCTCAGCAGGGAGCCTGCTTCCTCCCCTCTTTCTCTGCCTGCTTTTCTGCCTACTTGTGATCTCTCTGTCAAATAAATAAATAATATCTTAAAAAAAAATAAAATAAAATAAACTTACTTAACTTACCATTATGTTATATACCTCAAACTAATGTAACAGTGTGTGGCAACTATACTCAAATTTTTAAAAATTTAAAATAAATAAATTTACTTAAATTAGCTAAACTAGAAAATCTTTTCAGTACATATTAGCTTTCCTCCTCCCCTGTGCTTTACAAGATTAATGGAAAATCAAAATGTGCCATCAGGTTCTTTGGTTGTTAGTGGCAAAAACTGATAGGCTAACTTAAGGGAAAAAGAATAATTTATCAAAATGATAATAGAATTAAAAGAAAAGCTAAAGAACTAGGTCTTAGGAAAATACATGAACCAATGCAAGGTTAGAGGATGCAAGTAGCAGAATCTCATGGTCTGCATGTTCCATCAGTCTCAGGGATGAACATAAGCTAACCACTTTCAATCTTGTACCACTCAGACAAGATTCCTATTCCAGGGAAGAGTGCCTGAGTTACTGGCCAGGATCACAGATCACACAACTCCTTAGCAAGAACAGGGAAGGTATTTTGATTGATGATCCTAGTGGATTGCTAGCCCATGTGGAAGAAGACATTGCTCTGCAAAACTGGGGTGTTATTACTTGACAAAAAGGGAAGAGCTAGCTAGGTACACAAAAACAAGGGATCCCACCATGGTATGCAACAGTGTTTGGTAAACTACACAGCATCACATAAATGCAAGTTGCAATCATTATGACTCTACTACTGGAGAGAATTAGAAGAAGAAAAAAAAAAAAGAAGAAGAAGAAAAGGAGGAAATAGCTTAAACTGGAAGTTTAAACTGGAAGTTACCAAAATATAGAAAATGGTGGTTAGAGGAATCGGTGGGTTTAAGCACACCACTGAAGAGGGAGAAACTGAAACTGAAAACAGGTAATAACTGAGCACTGAGCATCCAGAGGAGTAGTAGGGGATAGACTCTCAAGGGTTGAGGGACAGGCCCAGGCCAACACTCCCATCTCTGAATTAGGAAGGAGAGAAGAGGGAACAAAGAAGAAAAGGGAAGAAGGAAAATCTTCTGGCAGAGATAAGTTGAGACATTGCCCACCCAGTTCATTTACTTAATGTTTCTAACAAATAAAAGGAGGGGCTGCAGAGAACACTGGGGAAAGAAAGAAAAGAAAACCTGAAATATTTCACAATTTTGAAGCAGAAAACATTACAGTTGCCAGAATTCACACACCACAGAGTAACATGTTATATCCTAAGTCCTGAATATCATTCAGTATTTCTCTGATGTAGTCTCAGAGTATTTTGTAGGTAAGAGGTAACCATCCACACTGCTGGCTATCTTCTCTATATGAAATTGCATAGTAAATAATTTAACCTTACTGAAAAAGAGGTCTGGCCTTTTCTCTCAGCCCCTATATGGCAAACTTTGGTTGTGGTCCTTGAGCTAGCCAAATTATTAACAATACGAATTAGGGTGGGGGCTGGCCATTCCAGAAAGACCATCAGTGTGATTTAGGGTGGGACTTTGGATCATATACTATTAGTTGACTTAGAGACTAAGATTAACCACATAGAAAATTAATCAATCATACAAACGTAACAGAATCCCAATAAAAACTCTGAACACCAAGGTTCAGATGAGCTTTCTTAGTTGACAATACTTTCTGTGTATTGTCACACATTGGTGATGGGAACATAACATGGCCTGAACAACATAAGGGAGAAAACAGTAGAAGCTTTGTATTTGATACTTCCCTGTCTCTGCCCTTTGTGGATCTTCCCTTGGTTGATTTTTAACCTGTATGCTTTCCCTGTAATAAAACACAACCATGAGTATAAGAGGTTTAAGTGAGTTCTGTGAATCCTTCTAGCAAACTATTGAAACTGGGGGTTGGTGAAACTCCTCACAGAGGCACACTGCATGTTGTTAAAGGGCTTCCTGCTTGTCAACCTGGCAACAAACATGAGACCAGGGGAGCAAGACCAGAGTGGAAGCTAAAGAAGACCTGACACCTGGTGAGTCTCAGTTTGACATCCACAGCAGGATCTGCCTGGCAAGCCACCCTTTACAACATCAGTTTGCCACCCAAGTGTGCCAGGGGTGACAGGTGCAGCCTATAATGTGCAGAATGCAGAGGCATGGCATTCATTCAGTCCTTTTCAGAAACCTCATTGTTCTGTTAGATTCTCCTACCTCCACCACACCCGCATTGGTCACTTATGTATGGAGTCCACCCAACAGAAATCACCTCTCCACACACACAAAGATCGTGACCTCTAACATACCCAAGGACCCAGCCCTGTTACACACACAAAGACTCATCCATCATTACAGCAGAATGAAATGGCCATAAATTTTCTCACACTTCTCCCAATGAAAGAAGGAATGTTCCACCCCCTTTGAATCTGGGCACGCTGTATGACTGTTTTAATCAAAAGAACATGGCAGAAGTGACACAACATGGAGGACATTAGGGGAAGGAAAGGAAAAGTAAATTGGGGGAAATTGGAGGGGGAGGCAAACCATGAGAGACTGTGGACTCTGAGAAACAAACTGAGGGTTTTGGAAGGGAGGGGGTGGGGGGATGGGTAAACCTGGTGGTGGGTAATAAGGGGGGCACGTATTGCATGGAGCACAGGGTGTGGTGCATAAACAATGAATCTTGGAACACTGAAAAAATAAAACTAAATTAAAAAAAAAAAAAAAAGAAGTGACACTACCATTGTGGGTCTCAGGCCTTGAGAAACACAGCTTCAACTTCTTATCTTTTAGAGCAGTAGCTCAGGGGAAGCCAGTCCCCCCCTAAGAAGCTCAAGCTAACAACTTGGAAAGATGACTGGGCAGCCTCAACTGTTCTAGCCAGCTGAGCCTAGGTGCCAAACATGAGCGTGAAGCCCTCTTGAACATTCCAGCATCAGCAGATGCAATGTAAAGAAGTGACAAAACTGAGATAAAGCCATTCTATCATCTAGTCACTTGAGCCATCCCAGGTGAGGCCACAGTCATGCAGGAGGAGAGATGAACTATCCCTGATATGTCCTGTGAAGATTTCTGACCCACAAATCTGTGATATATAGTAAAAGGATCACTGTTTTATGACACTAAGTTTTAGGAAGTTTGTTATATAATAATAGATAACAACACTCTTTCATAAATGAGGCCCAGGCTTTCATACATGGGTCTCTGCCTCTCATGCCTAACAGAGCCTGATTCTCTCTCAGATGCAGAGCTATGACCATCTCACAGCCACAGAGAACCAACCCTGTTATATGTACAAGAATTCAATCCTCTCCCACCTGGGGTACCCGTTCTCTCACCACAGAGGGTGTGGTGAAAGGGACAAAGGGACAAAACTCTTTCATACACAGGGATGCTACCTTCTTACACCCACAAAAAAACATAATTAATGCACACCAAGGATTGACTCCTCTCCCATCTGGGGGCTGAGCTCTCGCACACCTAGAAGAAGACCACCCTCTTAGGCCCACTTGGAGAGTGGTGCTTATTTTGATGACCTACCTTCCATGATCAGAGGTACCTCTTTCTCGCTCTCAAACAAGATTTTTCAGTCTTTTTCTACCTCTCTCGCTCCCTTCACCCACCCCTACCTCATGCACACACACACAAGGATCCAGCTGCCCTCTTGTACACTGTCTTTCTCTCTTCAGCTACAACTAGCACCTAACAGTGGCCTGTAGAGACTATGATGTGACCTTTGGAGTCTGATGTATAAGCCACTTCTAATGACAGACATTGAGACCCCTTAGGAGGAAAGCGTGGTGATGGGTTAGATTGTTGGGCAAATGAATCAGGGTTGAGGGTGATGTCTGGGGCCATGTTGTAACAAAAGGAGCACACACTGAACCAGAAAACTCAGGACCTAGAATGTCCATTCTTTGTTCCAGTGAACTTGACAAGTGGCCTTATGTCACGGAGGTGCACTTTCTTTATAACTAAATTGGGCAAAATCACTCCACGGACTATACCCTCCATAACTGTTGCCGACATGCTAAATCTAGTGTCTCATGTTCCTTCAGCAACAAACGTATACTAAATGACTAATGAAAAGGAAGCAGAACACCCTCTTCAACTCAGTGGTGCTGGGAGTTTACATCCTGAACAAAGGAGGGAAAGTCTTCATAAATTATTTAATTTCTGGATAAGAACAAGAGCCAACAGAAAGGGATCTGTTTAATGATATATTTCCTAGAATCCTAGACCCACTAACAACTATCAGGTATGGGTCAAAAAGCAGTTAGAAATATAAGAGTCAATTAAAAACCCTTGTACCTTATCAAAAAGAATCTATGTTACTTGTCTGTGAGCTCAGCTGTGATTATTGAGCTAAAAAGAAAGCTGACTGAGGCAGCTCCCTCCTTCTCCGAATGGCACACACAGCAATCTGCACAATTATGCTCTACTGCTGCTTAGACAGCCCCAGAACAAGCGTGGTGATTGGGCATTTACAATTTGCTTAGCTTGCCACCATACAGCCTCCCTATGCTTTGGCAGTTGGGGTGCACATTGGGGAAAGCCAACAGGATTAAAAAAAAAACACATGAAAGAACAGCAACTGTTTTATCCTTATCTGTTTCAAGAGAAAATCAAGTTGGACCTGTCAGAAAGACTGTGAGGGGATCTGCAGAAGGCATCCAGGAAATAAAGTCAAGTGAATGGAAATATCTTAGGGAACACAAACTGAGAAACCTGCTGTTAAATCAAATCTTTATATTTCGATTTGCTTCTGTTTTGATAAGCCATCTGGCCCTAGTTTTCACGTTTAGAAAATGAGGTTGATCCTTCAAATGATGTTATCTTCTCTTCTAGTTCTCAGACTGGGAACTATTCTTGGTTTGGAACATTCTAAAAGGAAAACTAGGGTTTATAGATAAGAAAGTAAGCTCTAACCACTAGAAACTTAAAGGGTCTTTCAAGTTTCAAATGGATCTTTGAGAAGCTAATGAAGCTACAGACATTCTCCCCCAGAAAATATGAACATGAACTTACACACAAATTTTATATACAATTTCAGGAAACCTATGAGTGAATAGGAAGTCTTAGAAGTGAAGTAACTTTCCCAAGGTCACACACTAGCTAAAAGGAACTGGTATAGAACCCACATCTCCCAGCTTCCAGTGCAGTATATTTCATGCTCTTACATTCTATGCATTGGGAGAACAATCTTCCAACTGACTCAACCAAACTTTGAGCCCCAGGAAGGCAAGGACCATGGTGGTTCTGCTTTCCAACCTAGACCATAATTAACTCATTCACTCACTGATGAAGATGATTTTTAAAAAATCAGATTTAGAACCACTGTCAACAGTTTTGTCTTTAAAAATAGCATTTTATACTTGCAACTCTTCTATTTGACTTGTTCCAAAATAAATGATTTTTCACACGCACATATATACATCCATAAAGAACTATCCAGGTATGCTTACATAAATGCATTGGCATTAGATATATCATAGAATCATACTTTAATGATGTTGTTTATTCTAGATCACATTTTCCCCCCACTGGCATGCTTAATTATTCACAAAATACTTTTGGTTAGGTTTTTCTAGTTCCTACTACTATATAAAATCCAAAGCTTCACTTTTCAAAAGAATAACATAGTGGTCTCTGTAGAATTACTAAATCAGTTTATAATTAATTTTAACTTGTATGTGTATAAATACATAATAAGCACGGTTCTTCATATAATTATGATATGCAATCAGCCAAATACTCTTCAGTTTCTATACTAATGCCTTCTCTTCTTGCAAAAATGCGCTCTACCTCTTTTACTTCCTAATGATCCAACCAGGCCTTTTAAAATCAAGACCTCCTTATGATATACTGAAGAATTTCTCTTAACTTTTTTTTTATTTCCTTCTTCATCTTTCTTACACTTACCTTTCTCTTCACTCTCAGATTCCACATTGCTATTAAACCATGGCAGCTCCTTGCTTCTTTAACCATCTCTTCCATAGCATAATTCTATATCACCCAAATTAGCCTAGATAGGATCCTCTCCTCTAGCTTTCTCATCTGTCCATGAGGCTTTTTAGAAGTCAGCAAAGATGTGGTGTAGTCCTATATATAATCTCGATATGATGGAGAGACCAGACGTCAGATCCTTTTCCTCTTTGCTACAGGAGGAAGAGCACATGTAGCTAGAGCTTAATAAATTAGATGTTCTCTTCCAGGACTTCAAACGTTGAGCAACAGACACAGGGACAAAAGAATAAGACTCATTTAGTGATCCCACCTTAACCTGGGCCTTCCTGCTAGAGGTACATGGCTGGGCTCCTGCTTCTGGGATCTCCAGCTTTCCCATCAATCCTGAAAGCACCCCAATCACTACCAATCCTGCCAATCAGCTCCCTTTCACTTAAGTCAGACAAGCAGTTTCTGTGGTTGCAACCAAAGAACCTTAATTGATTCATAAAGAAATTAAGGGAGCAGGCTAAACCAGACCACTTCGCTTCTTCTCCAATGCCACAGCCACATCATACCACCAGAAGATCATTAACACTTCTCTTCTACCATCTATTTCAGAAGGCCACTCTGTCTAATGGGGAAAAAAAATCCCTGAACTAGGAGGCCAAGACATCTGGAATACTGACCCTGACTGTGCCAATGACCAACTATGAATTTCAATGATATTTATTCATCCTCTAGGTAGCAAGTAATAGTGCTTACACTCATTGAGCACTTACTGTGTGCCAGGCATTGTTCTAAGTGCTTTAGATATATAATCATTTACTCCTCACAATAATCTTATGAAAATACTACAGTTATTCCCTTTTTCAGATGGAATACTAAGTCAGGGAAAGGTTAAATATCTTGCTCAAAGTCATACAGATATGAAGTAGGTTGACCCCAAAAAATATGAAGGATATGTACTCTTAGCTACTACACTATGCTCTCTTTTTGGGTCTTGGTATCTTTTTTTCCTAAGTTGTAATTGGATTACTTTGAGCATACTTCGTTTCTGCTTGCAAGAGATATATACTCTAATTGTATACCATTGTGACCCAGTATGATGGAGCCAGGTCTGCTCCACAGGTGATTGTTTTAAACGTTAGCCCCATCTGAAAGACTTTGGTTACTCCCTTCAGCTGCCAATGAATGAAGTGAGTGAGTCCTCAGAGCCTATCTAATCAAGACAGATTGCCCTATCTGTAATAGTCACCTTAATTGTCTGTTCCCATTGCTGCTGTAACAAATTGCCACAAACTTAGTGGCTTAAAACAACACACGTTTATCATCTTACAGTTTCAGAAGTCAGACGTATGACACAGGTCTCACTAGGCTAAAGACAAGGTGTTGCAGGATTGTGTTCCTTCTAGAGGTGCTGGGAGCGATCTGTTTCCTTGCCTTTTCCAGCGTATAGAGGCTTCCTGCATTTCTTGGCTCATGATACCTCCCTCCAATTTCAAAGCCAACAGTAAGACATCTTCAAATATTTCTCCGAATATGACGCTTTGCTTTCGTTATCACGTCTTCTCTGCCTCTTTTAAGGACACTTGTTATTATATTTAAGGCCAACCTGGATAATCTCCTGATCCCAAGGTTCTTTTTTTTTTTTTAATTTTATTTTTTCAGTGTTCCAAGATTCATTGTTTATGCACCACATCCAGTGCTCCATGCAATACGTGCCCTCCTTAATGCCCACCACCAGGCTCACCCCACCCCCCACCCCCCCTACAATTGAATATTATGCCTCCATCAGAAAGAATGAATACCCAACTTTTGTAGCAACATGGACAGGACTGGAAGAGATTATGCTGAGTGATCCCAAAGTTCTTAATCACATCTTTAAAGTCCCTTTTGCCATGTAAAATATCACACTCACGGGTTCCAAAGACTAAGATGTGGAAAACTTTGGGGGCCATTATTATGGCTACCACACAGTCTGAATAAAACCTACTACAACAATGGAAAATACTGTAGATACCTACCAGAAATAATGGGAATTCTGTATTTCTTAGACTATTTTAAATAGATTTTATTAAAGGGACTAATTCTTCCTCTGATTATGGCAGAAACATGAAGGCAGGAAACCCAGAAGAAGTGGAAATCACGAGTTGTGACTCTGATTAGTCACAAAAATTGTATGCATTTTTATTGTTCAATGCATTCTTTAGTCTTTTATTGCTTAAATTCAGAAGCAGTTGGTTTTTCAAGCCCAGTAAAGCCCTAAATTTCTGAATTCTCCATATTCCATTTTTAATCTCAAACTAGCCAATTTTTACTTAAATATCTTATCTAATGAAGCAAGAAAAATCATTACCAAATGTTCTGCCACTGGGTTTCCAACTTCTCAGCCTGAAATATCTATTTCCTTACTGTATCGCTGCAAATTAAGAACCACATATTTTAGGTTTTTATATAGCAGTACTCACTTCATGATATCAATTTCTATATTAGGGTAATATAAATTGTTGTAACAAACAGACGTCAAAGGGTATGAGGTCTCCTATGCAACTGAAGTTAATTTCTTGCTGACATAGACCAGTGTGAGGGTTCTAGGTTGGTGAGTGGTTTTTCTGTCATGAGATAATTCAGGGTTCTTTTTGTCTTGTGGTCTTGCCATCATTTCCCTGGTCCTAGTTGCCATCAATTTATATCTATTTCACACAATGGATGGGGGGACATGTAAGAACCACAGACATATTGTTTAAGTTTTTTGGCCTAGAAATAGTATATTCCTCTTCAGCTCAAATTCTATTGGTTAAAACCTAGTCATATTGCCATACTGATCTGTAAGAGAGGCTAGGGAATGTAGTTTACTTCTGTTTTCAGAAAGAAGAGAATATTCATTTTGGTTGGCTTATCGGCTAACCAAAGTGAGAGTAAGTACTGGGGCAACTGCCCTATTTCCTCTAGTCTGTATTAGAAGGTAGTAGAAAGTACACGAGAGCTACATCTCTTTTCATAGATTAAGATCCTATGATTTTCCACTTATGATATTCTTCAGATCACTGATTTCAGAATAGTACCACCCAACTTTAATATTCCTTTTATTCAAAGTGGAGAAATGATGGAGTTCAATGGAAGGGACATAGATTTTAGCACTAAACAGAGTTGTGTTTGAACCTTGGGTTTATCCCCTTACTGGCTATTTAATCTCTGGTGAGTTACTTTTTTCTTTGAACTACTCCCCTCTACCCCCTTTTTTAAAGATTTTACTTATTTGTCAGAGAGAGAGAGAGAGAGAGAGCACACAAGCAGGGAAGCGGCAGGCAGAGGGTGAAGCAGGCTCCCCACTGAGCAAACAGCCTGATGTGGGACTTGATCCCAGGACCCTGGGATTATGACCTGAGCCAAAGGCAGACGCTTAATTGACTGAGCCACCCAGGCATCTTGAACCTCCTTTTTTCAAAAAAAAAAAAAAAAAAAAAAAGGAAAAAAGAAAGGAAGAAAGAAAGAAAGAAAACTTTACCCATGATTATCTTTCCCATGTATCTCACAGTCTAGCCACTGATATCTTATTGGCAAAGCTAATAGCTTTTCATCATTGTTTTAACATCATCATGTCAACTATTACTTAGAACATGCCCAGGGGAAGCAAGTGTTCATCCAGCTATATTTCTAAGGTTATATGGAGAATTGATACCATAGTTATTACACCTAGCAGGACGCTTTGTATATTGTAGATGCTCAGTAATGTTAGATTCCATTTTTTCTTTCCATTTTCCATTTGCTTAGAATCAGGGAAACGTTTCTGTGAGGAAATGTTGGTGCAGTGAACTAACATGCTTTTCTACTTGATGAAAATTTCACAGTCCATCTAGTTACCCTATAACCATTGAGGAGATGTCTCCATTTCTGCCACACATTCTTTGTTTAATAGGATAAAGCTCATTTCAGAGATTGGTGGAAAGCACTTTTCATTAGGATTTACAGGACCTACTTTTAAAACTCAAGGCCTTAGGGTATTTACAATTCAACCAGAGAGTCAGAGTACATGGAGGAGAAAACATTTCCCTAGACGACTAGTTGCAAACTAGAGGCCACAGAACACATCAGCAGCCCATGGGCATGGTTTGTTTCTCTGTACTATGGTAGTAAAAATTTTGATTTGGTTCCCAACATTTAAAAGCCAGGAGATATCATCATATTAAATTTGAATTTCTGGCTTATGGAGAGAACTGGGAAAAATCTGGCCACACCAGGCCCACCCTACCCCAGGTAAAGATGTGCTCAGGTGAGAGAAGCCACTCCCTTTGCATAAGGCAGAAACTCTTGTTTGCCTCAGCTCCCCACCTTTAATGCCTTTAATGAAGAAAAACAGTACAAGAGAATGGGCAATGTTAGTTTTCTTCTTTGAAGGGTGGGGCATGGGAGAAGGCTGGAGGTGGGGGATGATAAAAAGTTTAGTTTGGCAGGTAAGATTCAAACAATGGATAGAGATGTCCAGTGATATAGTATAATAGTCGATCACATGGACTCTAGAACCAGAATGCCTGGGTTTGGATCCTAGCTGTACTACTTTTTTACCTGTGTGACACTGGATAAGTAAGTTACTTAACCTCTCAATGCCTTGATTTTTTCTGAAAAATGGGAATTAACAATCATGCCTACTTCATAATGGTAGTACAGGAGTGAGTCTGGGACCTTAGAAAGAGACGTTGAGCCATTACAGGCATGGACAATGAATGTGCTTCCTTGGGAAGATAATGGAGAGGGAAGAAAAACAAATGCAGAGCCCTACTGAGAGGAAGAGAGGCAGACGGAGCCCTAGGACAGCAGTTCTCAAATCTGACTGCATATTGTAATACCTGGAGTACTTCCAAAAAAAATACTGATGTCTGGGTCTTACCACCAGAGATGCTGACTGAATTGTTCTGGCATGTGGCCTGAGTGTTGGGAGTTTTAATATTTTTACCCAGGTGATTGTGATGTCCAGCCAATTTTAAGAACCACGTTCCTATAGGAAGACACAAAAGATGTAGGATTTCTCATTTTAAAATGGACCACATCCATCAAAATGTAGATCTAAATGTAAATTTCAACAATTCCTTTCTTATAACATTACTATATGTCCATGACTTGTAAAGCTATAATAAAAATAATAGCTACCATTTACTAGCAATTAAAGTAAAACAATGTACTGATTATGAGCACGGGCTCTGAAATTAGACCTTGGTTCAAATTACAGCTCTACCATTCACATAGCTGTGTGAATATAAGAAAGATACTTATCTTTTTGTGTTTTAATTCCTCATCTGTAAAATAAGTAAATTAAGATCACATAGAGTTATCTGTGGGGTGAATGCATTATTATGTGAAGAGAACTTAGAGCAGTGCCTGGCACAGAGTAAGCATTTAATAAAAGTTTGCTATTGTTATTGTTATTGTCACTATTGAGTGCTTATCTTCTGCTAGGGACTGTACTGTGAACGTTATAAGCAACAAGGTGAATTACAGAGATATTAGTTGGTGGCTTGTCTTTCTACCCTAGAGGGCCTAGTCAACAAAAAATAAAGATTAATTTTTTCTTCTTGAGACATAATCTGATAGACCTTTGAGTTATGGGTCTTGTGCTTATTTTCAGTGTGGGAGTGACAACTTTTGTGTCTCAGGCCCAACTAGGAAGCTTTATACCAGGTATGCTGGATGTCGTAGTGCATTGACGAGATGTTCTTTTAGGACCAAAGCGCTCATTCCCCTGATGCTGGAAGTGCTGGTTCTTCTGGCAAGAGGAATGCGCTTGGCAAGAGGAACTGCTTTCACCAAGATCACAAATCCTTTCGGGGGGCATCCACATCCAATGACTGATCAAGGTAGGCATATGGAGGCCTAATTCCTCTGTATCAATTTAAGACACCTCTGATGGTACATCAGCACTCCAGAGTTCTCAGTGGGATCCACCGCAGCCTCTGTACCATTTTTTTTCCCTGTTCCCCTCTCCCTTCCTTCCATGATTCCTTCATGGGCATTGTCCCTGAAAACATACCCAGATACATTTTCTGTACAAGAACTTCCATCTCAGAGTTGTTTCCCAGGGAATCTGAGCTAAGACAGTGAAAAGAAAGACCAAGGGTGACTGACTACTAATTTAAGGAAAAGTATAAAATTCAGAGGGCTGAGGCAACTGGGTGGCTCAGTAAGTTAAGGGTCCCACTCTTGATTTTGGTTCAGGTCCTTATCTCAGGGTTGTGGAATCAAGCCCTAGGTTGGGCTCTGTGCTCAGCAGGGAGTTTGCTTCTCTCTCTTTCTCTCTCCCTCTCCCCTCCCTCCTTTCTCTCTCTCTTAAATAATTAAAAAAATCTTGAAAAAAATCTCAGAGGCCCTCCTAGGCAAAAAAGTAATTTTCTTCTCCAGGGTTGTTGGGAGTGGGGAGGAGGAAGGAAGTCAGAATAAGCTGAGGCTTATTCAAGCTGGGGACTTTATCACAATGGTAGCAGAGTTCCAGAGAAGGCTGAATTCACTACCCTAGCAAGCCTGCTAAGAAAGTTTAAGACCCTGTTTGAGGAGGAAGGGGACCCTGAGACTTGGGCTAGGGACATCTGGTTTTACATACTTAAAAATCTTGAAAACCCTGATCCCACTGAGCCATTTGGGCTTACGGAAGAGGCCCACCTCTCTCTGTTGAAAGCTATCACTCCCCCGTTGCCTGACGAAAATACCACAAAGAACTTTGACTTGAAAGACAACATGTGCTCCCTCAGAGTCTACCCATATCTTCCCTACTGGCCACCTGACCAATAACTAGGATATAAGTTATGACCTAACCAGCTTAGTGAGGAAAGGCACTATATCCTGAAGAAGACACAGGATCTAGCAATATATACCAGCAGGATCCAGGAGCGGATCCACAGGACTGGGTCTTAAGGATGCTGGCTCAAGCAGCAGAAAATAAAATTGGATAAGGAAGAATTTATAGAATTTATACAGGAACACAATCCAGTGATACAAGATATAAAACCCTGCCAAATACTTTCAGAGATGGCGCTAGCATGCTGATAGAAAGGCTCAAGGAAGCTTGCATGGCTCATATTAAGTCATGTCATAATTGTTATGACAGAAGATGGAAGGAAAGATCAAAGGGCTCAGAATAGTGGCATGCTAGAACGGGTATACTATATAAAACTAGAAAACCCTTCAGTCAACTATGTTCAGTGGACTCAAAGCTCAAATGTCACTTTGAGGGTCAAAAATGACAAGGAATGTGCTGCTGATAGGGATAGCAGCATCACTGAGAAGCTCAGAAGCAGGCATCCTTTGTAGTCTAGAGCTATTGGCAGGAGATGTTGTTATAGAATTGGTCTCCTTTACAGAAATAGACTTGACAGGTTCGCAAACTAATAGAGGCCAGGTGGTGACACTTAACCATCATAAAGAAATAGGTACAGTTATTCCAGTAAATGGAAAGTCAGAGTGGCTTCCAGAGGCACTTAACCCACAGAGACTAAGGAATATACCAGGATACAGGATATACATCTGGGGCAAGATAGATGCAGAGCCCACCAGGGTATTGCATAGGTATATAATCAAATTAAGGATGCATTATCAGGAAGTCCAGGGTAATTCTTCAATAAATTTTTTAAATTCTTCACACAATTTTCATATCTAAGAAAGTCTTCAGCCCTACAGCCCACTGGCTGTAGGAGAGGCTGAATTACCAGGAGAAAAAATCCTGAAACACCATGGCAATTGCATATGGTAATATTTCTTCAGTCCTCCCCAGTGGATTTTATGACCATTTACTAAGGTATCCAAACACTGAGGAATGAGAAAAATCAATACATTTTGAAGACTCTCTACATTGATAACCCTTCACAACTAAGTAGGCAGAAGGACTTAGGCACTTGATGACAACCAGCCTCTGTCACTGGCCATGCCAGTTTGGGCACAATGACCGTATGAACAAAGTAGCCATGATGGCAGGAATGGAAGTTATACATGGACCTGACAGCATGGGATCTTTCACACTAAGTCTTACCTGGCTTTTATTGCTGACAAATGTCCCATTTTCCAGTAAAAAAAAGACCAATGACCTCCATATGGCACCATTTATTGAGAAGATCAAGTATCTACTTGGTAGCAAGTTGATTACATCAAATCTCTTCTGCTTAAAAGGATAATGATTTATCTTGACTGGAATTGACATGTATTCTGGATATGGATTTGCTTTGTCTATCCACAGTGTCTCAGCCTACATTACTACCCAAGGGCTTACATAATGTTTGATCCAAAAATATACATCACATTGAACCAAGGAACACACTCTAGAGCAAAGAAGGTAGAATGGTGAGCATATGAGTATTGCATCCAGCTCTCTTAATTACACACTGTACAACTCACAAGCTTCCGCACTCAGCTGACATTTGGGTGGCTCACTGAGCTATCAGTTTGGAGATGACACTCTTCAAGGGCAGTATGCTACCAATAGTTAAAATGCATGGATCTGGAACACAGGGTTGGAAGCAGGAATGGCCTCACTATCATTACTCCCAGTGACCTACCTGGGAAAGTTGTATCTCCCATCTTCACAGCTCTAGGCTCTTTAGGTCTACAGATCCTGGCTTGCAAAAAGGTAATATTTCCCTCTGACCAGGTACCTAAGGAGGCATCTCTTGATACTCTCCTGCACAATTTTGAAAGTCAAGTGTAGCAGTCACAGACATAGAAAGGCATGGTACCCACAGATTCAGACCCTTCAGGGAAGAGGGTCTGTGTTGCTTCACAAGATAAGCTACTTTGCCTGCAAGAGTTTTGAGGGTGAGTGATAGGTAGTAGAGAAGGGAAATGAGAGTATCAGTGGAGCCCTGAGACGTACTGCAGTATAGGTGCTGAGGCTTATCTTCTAACCTTCCTCTTGTAAGTTTTCCCTGGACAGAGGCTAGCCAGAATTCTTTGAGAACCTGTTCCCAAATGGAATGAACCTAATATCTGAAGACAGTGGAGTTGAGCATGCAAGAGGTGATCAACAGTAGATGCTGTGGTGTCCTGCCCAGGTTGCCCTTCAGAAACAAGACATACATTCCCCTAGATGCGAAGAGTGTTGGCCAGTGGTGGTGCACAGCAGAATTCCTCTCAGGAATTACTCTTGGCTTAGAGGGCTTCCTTGCTCAAAGTTACGCTGCCTCCCACAGGCAGTCCATATCCAATGACGGTCAATGCAAGGATTTATAAAAGCCAGACGCTTTGACCTCAACTCTGGACAACTCTGATGAGCTATTCTAGTTCCCAAGTTCCCACTGGTACTGGCTGAGGCCTTGTTGCAATTGCTTCACAGTTCAGCTTCTCCCTGTGCCCAACCTTCCTTCCTTTACTCCCTCACATGAGTTCATGAGAGTACTCTCCTGTAAATGTCTGACATGCAACTATCCATCTCAGAGTCTGAGGAGTGGGTCTATAGCACCAGAATAAAGGTTTTGTACTTAATGAATTAAAGAGAAACTCTCTTCACCCCAAATTTGCCCTTGATGAGAATGGCAATGTCAGGATTTTAAAGGAAGTTTGTTTATCTCCAAACCATGTAGTTATTATTAGTAAAAATAAAATAGATATTCCAGGGAGAGTATGCCTTTAGGAGCCAAAATCCTGATTTTCCCAAACAAGATCATCTACCAAGATACATTAAACAGCAGAGTCCCCCTAATGCTTTTAGCATAAATTTACATGTGAGTTTAGTTAAGAGGGAAGATTTTGCTCTCACTCCTCTGGACTCATAGGACAGTGTCACTCCTCTAGGAGAAAATTTTAGCTTCTTAAGGGGAATAATTTTCCCCTAAAATATCTGAAAGCGTTTCAATGGCACCATTGGTCTCTTGTATGGAGAAATATACTAGAGATACAGGCAAGAAAATCATCATAATGGTAAAATATAGACCTCTATATAGTCCCTAATGGGAAGAATGGAAAACAGAGCTTGTGTCCAACTGCTTCTTTTTCCAGAACAGAATTTTTAACCTTGGCCAGAGTGTTTTCAGAACAGCTTTATACCAACTTGTAATAGAGATAAAATCTCCCTGTTAAAATAGCTATAATATTAGTCACCTCAGGGGGAAGCTGTCAGGCTTTGTAAAGTGCTTTGTAGCTCCTCAGATAAAAGCAGAGATAAAGCTGCAGTGTTATTATTTTTAAACTTGGAGTGCTATTTGGCTAACCCTCTGTATGAACTCATTCTAATAAACCAACTCGAAAGCCCTTTATAAGCTATAAATCCCAACACCCACTTCATTTCGGTGATGACAAGGGAAAATAAGATGACCACTTGCTCCCTGGGCCTCAGGAAGTGTCAGACTCCCACCTAGGGGAATATGAGAAACTGAGTAATAAATTTCAGATGCATGATGGGGGAATCATTGCTGCTCCCTCCAAACCATGATGTATTTGGGCAAAATCTTGATCCTCAATCTAGAACCAAGATACTCAATGATCAGACCCCAACCTCCTCCTCCTCCTCTTCATCATCCTTCTAACTAACAGAGGCAGGGATAGCTAATTGTACCCCAAGACCTATGCTCCTCCTCCGGGGCATAGAATTGTTCTGTGAAGCAGCTGCCAGCCAGGTAGGGCCATGGGAGCTGTTCTCATTAAGTTATATGTGTTGCCTTCAGGCCTGAGTAAAGGTTAAGAAGAGTCGTGTTTTTCCCACCTCCATCGGCTGACTAAATGCCATGGGCTCTGAGAGCCCATAGAATGGTGAAGTCACTGAATTGAAGAACCCCTGAGAACAGGAGCATTCTCATAGGACCATTATGTGAGCTCTGTTAAGAACTGAAATTTGTAGGTTTATTTGATACAATGTCTAGTGGTACTCTAACTATACAAGAATACTTTTTGAGCCATTGCCATGTGTCATAAACTTCCAAGAATATATCCTAGATATCTCTTTTAATCCTGACATCAAGCTTATAAGTTAGCTACTACTATTATCCTCATTTTTACAGATAAGAAATGAGGCACAGAAAAGTTAACAAAATGTCCAAGGTTATATTGCTGGTAAACAGTGAAACCAAACCCGGGACCCAGTGCTGTCTGAGTTCAGTGCTGTCTGAGTTCAGTGCTGGACACCTACCAGCCCCAAGATTTTGCTGATAATTCTCTCACTTTCCTTCCTTTTTGTGCTTCTCAGGCTATAGCCTCACCAGGTCATACACCTCATGACTAGTTTTTGTGTTGGAAATGATTTTCCTTTTCTCCATCTTTTCCTGTCTAATCCAACAAGGCACTGGTAAGCTTCCAGCTGCTTCTGAAGGAGTCCTTCCCAGTTAGGATTCATCCCTCATTTCCCAGCTTCACTCTGTCCTCCACTTCTCCTTCTGTAGCCAGAGAAGAATGAACTCCCTAATGGGGCTCCTGGCAGAATAACTTGTTCCTAGGTAGGCATCCCAGATGAGACCATAAGCCTGGGAAGTCAGTGCTACCTTACCTAGCTCAGAGCTTCACACATCACCTGGAAGAAGCAGGTGCTCAGGAAATGCTTATTGAACTAAACACACGCACCTGAAATACACAGCAGTAAGACAAGTAGCTATTTTCTTCAATAATATGCTGAAAGAAATAGAAAAGTCTCACTTAGGAAAGGACAGGCTTTCTCCAAGTGACTGCAGCTGAACAGGGTACTAATCCTGACCTCCCTTCTCAGCTCTGGTCATATACAAGGTGGGATTTGGGTACTTAAGTCCACATTTCAGTAGCACTGGTATAGGAGGCATCCTACCTAAAACTGTATCCACCCTCCACACCCTAGCCATACTGCATGATGTCTGAAATTCTACAACTAGAGGTTCATTTCTTGACAAAGGTTGAGCATTTGCAGATACTCATCCTGATATAAATGTGTTTGTCAGGCCTTTCCCTAAGAGTGGGTTTTGAAAGGGAAACAAGAGAGTGTGAAAACCTTAGCATAAATGCCCTACAGCTTGAGGAGGGTAGGATCAGAATTAGCAATGAGGAAGGAGCTGGGAGAAGAACAACTGGGACATGGAACACCAGTTTTTTTCTGCTTCACGGCGGTACTCATTGTTGGTCTGAGCCCTAGATTGGCCCCCTAAAACATTCTATACCTGTTTACGGAAGGGGGAAGCCACTGACAGCCTTCCGGACTTAACCAACCTGAGTCTTCTTGTAAGAGACTCCTACCCTTCACCAAGACTAAACACTACTGCCCTAGGGCAGCAAATTCCACACAATTCATTTTTAGAGCTTCACTCAGGTTCTTTGTTAGTTTTAGGAATTGCCTGTCACTATCTCCCTCTAGTGCCAGAGGATGGATATGGGCAGCATAAAATGATGAAAAGAGCCATAATTTGCTAGGACTATCCTGGACTTAGATTTCCCAGAGCTAAATGCTATAGCTGGCTGTTAGTAAACTTGTGAAAGGCTAAACACTAACTTGTTAATTACAGATAGATAAACCAGGCTTAAGAAATTATCACTACTTCTCCCCAGCCTCAGGGTCTGTGAAAGATGTATAAACAAATAAACAAACAATCACCACTTATCATCTTCAAGAGCCCCTTTCCAAATTTACCTTTCCTTAGATAGGATAAGGCAAGTTGCCTATAGTAGCTGTTATTTCTTTAATAGTTTTCTCTCCCAAACATCCCACACAGTTGCTATCTTCTGAATACTAACCTCTTATTATGTCAAAGTTCTACCCATGACATGAGACTTTACATAAGCTTGTCTCTATAGTATGAATTCAGATGTGCCATGAAATCCCCAATGGCTAAAAAACTTTTCTTCCAATCCCATCACCACCACCGCCCCCAACTGAACCTGTAATTTCATGCTTAGAGCATCTACTTTGATTTAAATTAAATTCCAGTTTAAGATGCAAATACCCCTAGAGGGAAAATTTCTAAAGCCATAAAAGGAACTGGGACTACAAAAGTCAGCTTTTCTTAATTCAACTATCCAACAAGTAATTTCTTCAACTCCTACTATGAGCTGGACACATTGATTTAATAAAGGTAACACTTGATTTAAGTTACAAGATGAAGGAGTAGGATACCAAGGAAAGTCTAAGAAACTGTCACAGCCAAGAGGAGCCTAAGAAGATGTGACATCTAACTATAATGTTGTATCCAGAATGAGATTCAGGAATAGAAGAAGGACATTAGATGAACATAAGAAAATCTGAATAAATTATGGGCCTCATTTAATAATAATAATGATGTATCAAATATTGGCTTATTACCGTCTAATGTAAGGTGCTAATAATAAGGGAAACTTGGTGTGAAGTATATTGGGAACCCTCTGTGCTAGCTTATAATTTTTCTATAAGTCTAAAACTGTTCTAAAAAAATAAAGTCTATTTTTTTTTAATTAACACATAATGTATTATTTGCCCCAGGGTACATGTCTGTGAATCCTCAGGCTTACACATTTCACAGCACTTACCATAGCACATACCCTCCCCAATGTCTATAACCCAGCCACCCTATCCCTACCCACCCCCACCCCCCAGCCACCCTCAGTTTGTTTGGTGAGTTTAGGAGTCTCTTATGGTTTGTCTCCTTCCTGATCCCATCTTGTTTCATTTCCCTCTCCCACCCCCCACAACCCTCACCCTGCCTCTCGAATTCTTCATATCAGAGAGATCATATGATAATTGTCTTTCTCTGATTGACTTATTTCGCTTAGCATAATACCCTC
>CM052898.1:99131844-99152544 GCA_028534135.1 Potos flavus | reverse complement strand
AAAATCTATAAAGAACTTATCAAATTCAAAAAACAAAAAATCCAGTCAAGAAATGGGCAGAAGACATGAACAGACATTTTGCCAAAGAAGACATGGAAATGGCCAACAGATATATGAAAAAATGCTCAACGTCACTTGGCATCAGAGAAATACAAATCAAAACCACAATGAGATATCACCTCACACCGGTCAGAATGGCTAAAAGGAACAAGTCAGGAAACAACAGATGTTGGCGAGGATGCAGAGAAAGGGGAACCCTCTGATACTCTTTGTGGGAATGCAAACTGGTACAGCCACTCTGGAAAACATGGAGTTTCCTCAAAAAGCTAAAAATAGAACTACCCTAAGACCCAGCAATTGCACTACTAGGTATTTATCCAAAGGATACAGAAATAGTGATTCGAAGGGGCACATGCACCCCTGTGGAATATTTCTCAGCAAAAAGGATGAAATCTTCCCATTTGCAATGACAGGGATAAAACTAGTAGGTCATTATAATAAGTGAAATGATTCATTCAGAGAAAAACAAGTATCATATGATTTCACTCATATGTGGAATTTAAGAAACAAAACAGATGAACGTAGAGGAAAAGAAGGAAAAAATAAAATAAGATAAAAACAGAGAGGGAGGCAAACCATGAGACTCTTAACTCTAGGATTGCTGAGGATTGCTGGAGAGGAGGTGGGTGGTGGCACAGGGTTAATTGGGTGATGGGCATTAAGGAGACCACCTGAGGTAATAAGCACTGGGTTTTATATGCAACTGATGAATCACTAAATCCTACCCCTAAAACTAATAATACATTATATGTTAACTAAATTGAATTTAAGTTAAAATTTTAAAAACTTGAAAAAAAAGTAAAAGAAAAGTAGTGTTGGCTAATTTTATGATGTGGGGAGATGTTGAATGGTACCTTACTGCTGGTTTTATCGTATTTCTTTAGTGAGCCTAATCATGGTTCATATTTGTTCACCTACTGATTCCTAAGAATAATGACTTTACATATAAAGTTGGGATGTTTTGATCAATACAATTTTTTTTTTAAAGAATTGCTGATTGCTGCAGTGCCTGGGTGGCTCAGTTGGCTAAGTGTCCAACTCTTGATATCAGCTCAGATCTTGATCTCAGGATCATGAGTTCAAGCCCTACGTTGAAGGGCCTACTTAAAAAAAAAAAAAAAAAATTGGCTGATTACTAAATGACTAACTTATAAAGAAAAAGGAGACAAAACTTTCCACAAGCATAAGGAGAGATCAGAAAAGTTATTTAAATACAATCATGCCTAAGAGAATGAGGAAAACTTTGCACCTTAATTAACTGAGAATGGAAAGGTAAAATTAGATTATACTAAAATGACAGATGACTTTGCCCTCACTGCTCTTTTTTTAAACTTAGGCTTTAAAAGAAGGCTGATGAGGAACCCACAGGTAAGGCTTTCAGGCCAAGCTGCCACCATCCACAGGACATCTAAGGTTAACTCCCTCTCTTATCCATGATGGCAACAAGGGTCATAGCACCTTATCCCAGCTGGGATGATCTCTGACTCAGACCACCACAGTCAAGTTAAAACAGGAAAGGAAAGAGAAAGGAAAAGGGAAGAAACAGGAAAGGAAGAGTGAAATCAGGCTAGGAGTCAGGAGGGATGTCTGGCTTTTCATTTTCTGAAGATCTTGTTACTTACTAAATTTTTGTTTAGTCCATTAAAAAATATAAAGGGCTCATTGGCTATAGTCTCATTTCAAAATAGCAAACTGGACAAAATTGTTCATGGTCCCTCCTGATCATTAGAACTACCCTAATTAAACTAATCCTCAAAAGTTATTTACGTAAGTGACCACTTCAGCTGGAGAGAAAAAAAGATTAAAAAGAGGGATCATATTGTTTGAGTCCTCATGGCCCCTCCCTTCCCTCCTTTCTTCCTTCCTTCCTTCTTTCTTTCCTTCCACCCTTCCTCCATCCCTTCCTTTGTTGTTACTAGGTAAGTTAGAAAGAAACTCTTTCTTTCTAACTTACCTAGTAATCTTCGAAATATACTGAAAAAATTTCATCTTTGATACTGAACATACATACCTGAAGATTTCTTCTTAACTTGGATTCCTTGACCTCTCAGTGGAAGTGTGAACACGCTGTACAGAGTCTCTGAATGCCCTAACATCATAAATAATAAGCTGTGTGCAAGCATGTTATGCATCTTTACTGAGGTGGGAGATCAGAGGGTTTATCAAGTGATCAAAGATATCTGGCCACCAAGAAAGGCTGCTAACCACTTGCTGACATAAAGCAAACGTCCAGAATTGAGTCTCCAAAGTATATTCAGGAGGTCAATTCTAAAAATAGTGGAAAACAATTTACTTGTAAGTACTGAACCAGATGGTGAGTTGCTGAGGTGTGGTGGCCTGACATTGGATGGTCTCGAAAAGGTCAAAATTTTCACATCTCGTCCTCCCCAAACCACTCAGGAAGGACATTTGAAGATGGCTAAACACCTTGGGGCTATTCCCTCCCTCCCTCAGTACTGCTTCTATATACCCCCAATATCTGACCCCCCCAAATTATCCTCAAATTCAAGGAGTACAATTCGGCCCAAGTAATCTAAGCTAGTGTCAGGACCCTGAAAGGGGATGGGACAACAAACCAAAGCTCCCAATGCCTCTCTTTATTCCTGTTTATTCTGGCAACTTGCTAGAACTGTGATATCATAAAGAACATGGGCTTTACGGCCATTTAGACTCATGTTCAACATTTATTTCTAAATGATATGCTCTTTGACAAGTGACAACAAGTTTTTTTATCCATCTAAGCCTTGGTTCCTCAACTGTAAGACAAGAACACCAAACCTATTTCTGCTATAGAGCCAAAATAAGAATTTAATGAAGTAATGCAGGAAAAGAGATCAGTACGGTGCCACAGTGTCCTTGCGATATGTTATAGGAGTATGTGCTAAAGAAAACTCAAGTATTAAACCATAATTACCATCACGATCATTGTGAGAGCTTGGCCAGCCTGGCACTGAGAACGATCCCCATGCAAGAGTAACTTCAGCTGTTTGGATCCATTGACTCTGTTAAACTAAATTTTTGGGGGTGAGGGGGCAGGTAGTGTTTGGTCTTTGTTCTTAACATATGGCTTCAAAATATTTTAAGAGTAGTAACCAACAGGAATAAAGGCTGTGGAGTATTCCATGAAGACAAATCAAACCAATAGTTCAATCAGTACCTGTCTTCAATGTTATAAACTGTTTCATGCAACAATGAGAGGTAGATGTGCAGAGTGCTCTATTACTAATCTCAAGGATGAAATAATAAATGCACTTAGAGGCTGTGAAAAAGTCATTCATTTATATGTCTTCTCAAAACTTGGTGATTTTGTAAAACCAGTGTATAGTCAGCTATGACCAATGAAACCATTTCTAAGATCACTTTGTACTGATGATTGTGGTAGATGAGGATCCACAATTATATTTCACTGAGTTTTTATTATAAAAACTTACAAGTATAACTGACAAAAGGTTTTAAGCCATTGATCACTAGTAATTTTGTAAATTACTTGCAAGTTACGTAGTATGTGTACTATAGGAAGACTAAACTCTAGGAGTCTCTGCTCTTAGCTGGTTCATGTTTTAGTAGGACTTCCTTCAAGAAGCTTCTTCAAGTTCCTGCTCATTCTAGTCTTCCTCTCTGAAGCCTCCCCACTCAAGCTCACAGTATACAGTGAAAGGAGATGAGTAAGCAAGCAGGGAAAACAGTAGGCCTCTTCTACAGATGTGCCTCAAGCAGGACTGGTTAGTCTCACAGCCTGGTCCCTCAACAACATCAACATCCTTTCTCTGTGCACTGCATCCTCCTTTCTAAGGCCATGCACATTCCCAGAATGAAAAAATAAAATAAAAGGCTATTTTCTCTGACCAAGGATTTTACTGATAGCATCCACAGTCTTCCTTATCCTTCTTGCTTCCTCCATCCCATCCAGGTAATGCAAAACTTCTCTGAAAATAATAATGACCCCCAAAAAGTTTGGAACCCTGTGCAATAAAGTTTTATTTCTTGTGTTTTCTCCTCTTCTTCTCTCTCATGATCAGGATCCAATAATCTTACCCAGGCCTTCACATCAGAGGTAGCTTTGGATAAAGACAAAATATATTAATTTTGTGAATACAAATGAGTTGCCTGGGATATAAGATACATGACAGTAGGGATCATGTCTGTTTTGTTTCCTATTGTAATACCAGGGCCAATCACATGGTAGAAACTGTTAATATTGACTTATTAATTAGTTCAAGAATTCTGCTTGAAAATACCATCCTCTATCTTCTAAAGAATTCATGACACCTGAAATTCTCACCTTCATTGGCTTTTTAAAAACATGGCATTATATTCAAGATTGAGATTCAAATGTTCCCTGTAAAGAACAATGCTTTAAGAGGACCCAAAGAAAATTTAACTCAATTTTAAAAATAAGCTTTAATATGTTAATCTAATGTATTTATTTCAATGTCTTGATTATTCAAACACTTAGCAGACCCACTGAAAGAGACACAAGACAGAAAAATTGTGAATTAAACTCTGGCAAAACTGAGCATGGGGAATTCTAGGTTCCAATTCAAGCTCCACCAAGTAGATGACCTGCTTTCCTTATTGGAAAATGTAAAGAAAGCATCCTGCCTTGCCTTGTTGATAGGATTGCTGTGGGAAGTAAATGATGTAAGGAATGTGAAAACTCATATTATAAAGATATATATATACATATACATATATGTATATATGTATCTTGTATATACAGATATATAAAAATTCTCAAAAAAAAAAAATTCTCACTAGCTGAATCCAGTGGACTCTTATGTTTAGATGGCAAGAGATACCGGTGCCAAGATTTTAGGTAACTAGAATGTTCTCGCCTGACACAGCAAAGGAGATAAATCGGAGTCAGAGACAAACTCAGACTTCCAGTTTGATCAAAGGCAGCCTGTATGTGCAAGATCACCAACCAGACTGGGAAATAATTGATTGCCTCCTATAGAATTTAATTATATGGTATGGTTAAGAGTAAGTTTCCATCATTTCCACAGGTATTAGACACATGCCCCTTGGCACCAGGCTCTGCCCCAGCTTTCTAGAGGTTACTCCCTATGACCTCTAGAAATTTATGCCAGGGGAGCACATCTTGAATACCAAAATTTGTTCCATCTTTCCTCAAGGAAGAATTCTAGGCCTCTGTAGGTCTTAAAATCAACTACAGACTGGTTAGATGGAGTCACTCAGCTCTCCCTTCGCATAATGTGTTCCTGGAACCCTAAGAAACCATCCACTTGTCATCACACAGCAGCAGAACTGATAAATATATATAAATTCCCCAATTATGTTGTTGCACTTGGTGCTGAGAAGAGTAGTATTTCCAAATTCCTAGACTAATTCTCTCATATCGGATCACTTGATTTATTTTGGGAAGTGAGGAAGCAAGCATTAAAGTTTAACTACAATCCAGTGCCAGCAAAGAATCCACTTTTCAGAAGCACCCAAGACTTGTTCTAACATAATTTTAACTTAAAGAACATAAAAAATGGATTACAAGAATCCTCGTACCGATGGATGTCAGGTTGGCAAAGCCGTTAAGTGAGGAATTCTAACTGTATTTGCTATGTTCCATGGTTAGCTTGACCCAGGTCTAAAACTACACCTTTAAAGATTGTGGCTTTGTTGATGAAAGTTACAAGCATAGGAAACAGAAAAGGATGATGTAATTTTTATAAGTTGTGTGAGTTCATTTAAAGTTGGATGGAGAGTTGTCTAATTTTTCACATGTTGCAGACATTTAAAAGGAAGGTTTGTTTGGATTTTTTTTTTTTTAACACTGAAAATGGTTGCTTAGCAACTACTTCCTGCATTGCATGATGCTCTTATGATTTCTACCTGCCGGAGTAAAATATCAATAAAATTATTTCTTTGCAAATCAGAAAAGTGGGAAAATGAGCCAATGACTCAAACGTATTCATGAAGTACTTGGAAGATTGCAAAGACTTTCAAAGACACATATGTATTTCCTTTTAAAAACATGGAGGACATTGTGAGAGGGAAGGGAGGGGTGAATTGGAGGAAATCTGAGGGGCGAAGAACCATGAGAGACTGTGAACTCAGAGCAACAGACTGAGGGTTTTGGAGGGGAGGGAGGTGGGGGGATGGGCGAGCCTGGTGGTGGGTATTGAGGAGGGCACGTATTGCAGGGAGCACTGGGTGTGGTACATAAACAATGAATCTTGTAACACTGAAAAAAATAAAAGTATTTGGGAAAAAAAAATAGAGGTAATATTTTACAAAATGTACTTTAACAAAATTTAACACTCTTCCCAAAATGAGGTTGTTTCAGTATGGTTGCTGTTGTAACTGAAAATACAGAAACAGCTTTATGTTCAGACAGAAATAATCCAAAAAGTCCTACCATCCCAAAACCTCCCATTGAAACAGAGTACCTAGAATCACTACCCTTGAAGGCAGTCTCTGAGTTGAAAGTTCACATTCAGAAGACTGTCAACACAATGTGCTATCTTGAGGGCTAACACTTAACACCCTGTGATATGTGCTATAGTCACACTATATATATAAATATATATATTTTTTTCAGAAGATTTCTTTTCCTCATAAAGCAATTGAGCTTAGGGTACGCTGCCCTAGTGATGCTTCAATCATAATGAAAGCATCCAAATAGTATGTATGGCAAAGGCTGCTACTTACATGCCTATATCCATTTTCCCCTTCTTCCATAGCTGTAGAACCCTTTATTTTTAGTTTGGTACATTTCTCAGTCTCCCTTGCCTAGAAGTTAACTTGAGCCTAATTTTGCCAAAAAGGTGTAACCACCAGTATGTTGTGGCAATAGACTGCATTTAAAACACTGCTGGAAGACACTTGTTGCTCTTTTCTTTTCTCCATCCAGCTCCCTGGAAGAAAGATGACATTGCTGGAGCTTTAGCAGCCACAATAGACCATAAGTTCAAGGGCCAAATGCAAGGATAGTGGAACCAAAATCTGGAACATACCTAATCATAGTGTACATTCCAAAACCTCTTTGGAACGACTAGAGAAAAATAAGCTTCCATTGTATTTAGCACACAATTATTTTGGGCTTTCTGTCTCATGCAGCTGAATCTAAGCCTAATTATAGTAAGCTGATATAATAAGGTAAAGCGTGACTGAGAGGGTATAAGCATACTTTCAAAACAATAATACAAAGCAATGTACCTGAACTTCAGTAGCAAAGAATAAGGAGACACTCCCTACTTCACGAACATCTGATTTATACAAATCCAATACTGTAAAAGACAGGTCTGTGAGGAAGCAAGAAGTCTAACTAGAGACTGAGGTTTCTTTCTTATTGTAGCAAAAAAGCCAATAGTGATCAAGGCTCTGATAGAGCAATCAGGGACAGCTTTTGCTGCGATTCAGTTACTCTGAAGTTTAATGTGCCCTTATAAGTTATATAGAGTAAGTTTCAAAGAGATTCAAAGGGTGAATCTGACTTGCCAACTAATTCATTGAAAAACATAGCTTAATCACACCTCGAATTTATTTCCAGATTTCCTTTTTCTAAATCACTTCGAATATTTATCATAGATTTAGAGCCTTCTGGACCTAACAACTAACTACTCCCATATTTACCCTCAGGTTGGCTTCCAAGCTTGTGTAAGTTCAGACAGTTAATCACTATGAAGTCTTAGTAAGAGAAAATGCTCCCTTTCTGGTACACATATTTGGAGTACGGATCCCAATCATGCTTGTATCTCAAGCATAGTGTATATAGTATTCAGGATGTGGGAACTGTAGCCACAGTGCCCAACTTCAATATGGCTCTGTCATTGATATGTGACCTTGGGCAGGTTATATGCACACCATGCCTAGGTTTCCTTACCTGTAAAATGATGATGATAACATCTACTTCACAGAGTGGCTATGAGAAGCAGGTGAGATAATGCATAAAAAATGTATACAATTGTGTTGGACATGTGGTAAGGATTCAATAAACCGCAGCATTATAAATATCTCCTCCATTTAGCACAAGGTCAGGTAGAGAAGGTTAAAGCAGGTAAAGGTATGGGTGTTGGGGTGGGACCGAGGCAGAATCTCTTGTAATAACTTGTTCCAGTCCTAAGTTTAGGTAAACTTAACTCCACAAGAAAGAAAAATAGAACATGCAGGACAATTAGTAAGGTAAGAAACTGAATCTCTCTTTGGAGCTTAATGTCTTTGAGCTGTGGATCATTTGACAGTCTGGTGAAGACCATGGTCTCCTCAGAACAGTGTTCATAAACACAGAAAGTAGAGTACAGAGAGTTACAAAGGGAGCTGATTAGAATGAAATATAATCATTGAAATATTTTTAAAAGCACAACTGTGATTATGTAGTACCTGTCCTTCATTATTAACACACTAAATAATAAATATCTAGCTGTATTAAGTAGAATTATTTTCTGTATTTTTGATGCTCTGGCATTTGGGGCCTTGATCCTGGAGATACGGCCCCTTCCAGGGCTGGGTAATTCCTAGAGATAGCAAAGGACTCTCCCCTGCAAGCGCACTTTGATATACAAACCAAACAATACAGAGTCCACGCCCTCGACCATCTCCTTTATCAAGGAGCCACCACACACCAAGCCAATATTCCCCCTAACCCAAATCACCCCAGGCCAGGTACAAGACAACTAGAGACTATCTCTATAACCTAGAGCCTGCTAAATTATTCAAACTATCCAATCCTAAATTTACTCAGCATACCTAACCCTGCTTCACCCATTTCTTCCCTTGAAAACCCCAGTAAAGGCTTTGGGCCATGCTCTTCCTTCTCTTCCTTCTGCCTCCTAACCAACCCAGGTGTTCCCCATGTGGTCCTGCACGGTGTGACATGCCTTCTGTTTCTAGAAGTGAGTTCCTTTATTTCTTTATGACAGCCATTTCCATGCCCACGTGTCTTACCATACTGAATTAAAATAAATCTTGTACACAAATTTTAGAACACTAGCAGAGGATCTAATTAACTTTATCATTTTGATATAATGATGAATGTAAATGATGCTTTGGAATATATGCAATGGCTATAATGTGATATGGATATAACTATGATTTCTTTCAGTGACAAAGTCACAGGTACTGCCAATTCTCCTATGGTTTTACCTAAATTCACAATTAAAGAAACTGTTTAATTTCAGAGAGAGCTTAGTAAAAATAAAAATCTATATTTCCCATTTAAGTCCATAGATTCCTGAATTCTATGATCTATGGATCCTAAAGTAAGAACTCCTGTAAATAAATGTAATTATCTTTTTTACTCATTGTCAGTATAAAACTCAGGTCAGATTTGGGTTCTGAGAGTTCCTAAAACTTCCCTTGTAGACAACCACCAAGGAAAAAAGGCTAATGACATAACTAGGAAGCTTCACTACTCTGAATACACAAGACTCCTCTGAAGTGTTTAGAATCAGAAGGATACACAAAAACCTAGTAACAGTAGTTATTTGCATTTGGGGCCACAGAGATCATGTCAATGGTAGAAAAGGACAGGAGAGAATCGTTCTCTTTTAACTTTATACGTATACTTACACCTACATAAATAACCATAGACATATATTTAAACTAAGATTATATGGATGTAACGCCTATTTAAAAAAATGTTTCAGAGAATGCCTCCATGGTTTTACCTCTAACCTACCAATAGGCTAGAATGAGTTCATTATTCGCATGTATAAAGATAAATGTTTGCTTAGACAATACTATTGACTAAGGCTTTCTTTGACCAGAAATATTATTAAATGTATGTTTTTACTGAAAAAAAAAATAAAGATAATCACCAGAAATAAGCATATAGGACAAGGGCGAGAGACATAAAACTTATATTCATGAATTCTGAAGGGAACCACTTATAAACATTGATTTTGAACAGAATACAGCAACTTGTAAAACAACTCTGGTCAGTTAACCAAACCACAGTTGATTGTAATTACTTATGAGAGGACAGTCCACAGTGCAAATGATGTGTGACAAATTCCAAATCCCGAGCCAGTTTCCCTGAACAATAACCCTTCTCCCTTCATTTCTTCTCCCCAATCTCCTTCCCCTCCCTCCAACTGTCCAGCCATTGTGTCCTCAGGGAATACAAATTAAGTTCAACGTTGGACCAAGCAAAACACAATTAGGAAGGTAAATCTGTCCCTGCAAAGATCCGGCAGCGTAGTACAAAGCCATATTTTAACTGACTTTTGAATTATTTGCTGGTTTAAAACACAGTCCATTTGTAAAAATTACCCATTAGTTTAAAAAAAAAAATGTTGTTTAGACTTAAGAAAATGGAAAATAGTCACTTGCTTGCTTCCATTTGGTAGCCAGGTTGGGTGGTGAGTCTTTATAGGTTACAGTCCCTAAATGGGCTCAAAATCCTTTAATGTCTTTTCATTGACTGTGGCACTGGTTTTTGCACTTTTACTTTAGTAGTGGAACCCTTCAGTGTCTTCTAAGCCCAGCCTAGGGCCCTGATCAATGCCCACTTCTTTCAAGAAATCTTCCTGGTTGTCTCTTACTTCTTTACACTTCTGGGACACTCACTTGAACTGGCCATTTTATTCATCTCTTATAAACACATTCCATCTTCCCAATAAAATCAGAAGCTCCTCCAAAACAGAATCCAGTTTTGTCTTAGATTTCTTTCATTTCCAAGATCTAGCATACAGCAGGGCTTAAGAAATATTTGATGTAAACATGTAGGGAATTAGATAAAATCAGGAGGCTCTTAAAATGCATAGAGTGCTAAATATGTGTATATATTTAGAAATAAGATGGCATGTGTTCAGTGTCTCTGGCATTCCTTTCAGGTATATGTTATGGCTACAGTTCAATTTTCAAAATAGGTTGGGTAATTTTAACACTAGCCAGAGAAGCCAAATTTACTATCTCACTGATGATCTACAATCACTTAGTAGACGTTCACTGGCTACCAGTCTGGTCTCTGTACTGTTGTTAGTTTGGTGAAATGAGTAATAATATTACTTTAAAAAACCGTAAGTTGGGGCACCTGGGTGGCTCAGTGGGTTAAAGCCTCTGCCTTTGGCTCAGGTTGTGATCTCAGGGTCCTGGGATCGAGCCTCGCATCGGGCTCTGCTTGGCAGGGAGCCTGCTTCCCCCTCTCTCTCTGCCTGCCTCTCTGCCTGCTTGTGATCTCTCTCTCTGTGTCAAGTAAATAAGTAAAATCTTTAAAAAATAATAATGAAAATATAAAACCATAAGTTAGTGATTATTTTATTTTACCTAAAATATTAGCTGTTTTGTAGAATTTTAAATAATTCGTATATTTTTAAGGCCTTACGATATACAGTTTCTACAATAATCCTTTATAAAGGCAAATTTAAATTAGCACAATAAAATTAGCCTGAGTGACTAGAAATTCATCAAGAATATTTATTTTCTCATGTCGAAAGTTGAGATAAAAACTATTTTGTTTAAAATCTTTTCTTCTGTAATAATGTAAAAAAACTACACAAAGATAGTGTTAATATTTTAGGAGTGCATGTGGTCTTCTGTAAAGTTCTTGAGGTTGGAAGGTGGGATCTATATTACCTAAGTGTTTGGCAAGAAGAAATGACAGATCAGTTGTTGCTCTTCATCAAAGACCAGTCAGAAACATCATTTAGCAAAGATTACCACAGAAACTTCACCTTTGTGTTCAATGAAGGGAATTTCTGCTACATTTCTTACCAGGACTTCAGCTGCACTGCCTAGAAAAGGGAAGTGTGGAAATAAGGAGGGGAAGGGCTGGAAAGACTGAAAAGAGGGTGAGGGAGACAAATGTGAAGGAAAAAGTAAAATGAAAGAGAAGGAGATAAAGGAAACAGAGAGGGGAGAGAGAGAGAGGAAAAGAAAGAACAATAGGAGAAAAAGATGTGAGGAAACAGGAAATCTATGTATGTATTAGAGGACAGTAAATGTTGAACAGGGCCACTGGCTCCAGCTATGACACCAGACAGCTATGACTACAGTGCTGAATGACACCCTGCTTAGAGATTACCTGAACTCACAATAGCTTTAGAGAGAGATTTTCAATAAAAGGAGCTACCAGAGGTATAAGTCCTGAAACAGCATCTTGAAGTTTAAGGAAGCCTTGCTCAAAGAGATAGCCCAAGCCCTTACAGTTGCCTGAGAGGCAGAGGCCCTAAGAAGGCAGTGGTGGGGTGTGAGGAGGAGGCTCCTCCTTGAACATGACTTCCAAGTTCAGATGCCTCAAATTGTAGAGAAGTCTCTGTACCCAACCAAAGGGAAGGCTGATAAAAGGTTGGTGGATCAAAGTGACCAAAGTTGAAAATTATCAAAAGTGATTCATGAATAATTTAAATATTTTATTTTAAATAAAAAGTTATCAATGTACATTCATCTTCTACCTCTTGATGGTGAGTCAAGACACTGATTGGTGTCCCATCACTCTATGTGCACCACCTCCCACAATGCCAGAGCACTGATTTCGAGTTTAGGTTTCTTTAAAGTAAAACTAATAACCAAAACTAATAAAAAATTGTGAAGCAATCTGAGTATGAAATCTCCATAATTATTTTTATCATGCCCTTAATGTTGCACATTGTTTTGCCCATAAACAACTTGACAGTGTGTGCGTGCATGTGTGTGTGTTGAAACTTAATTTTTAAAAGTCTTTCCAAACGATTTGTAATGCTTGGGGTTCTTAGCTGCAAACAACAGGATTCATTATGACTGGTTCATTAAGAAAAGGCATTTATTAAGAAATATTTGGAGACCTACAGAATTTGGGGAAGGAGAAAAAATGGAAGTGGGCTCAAACCAAACTTTCAGGAATTACACTACAGAACTGATCTGAGGAAACTGTCACTACAGCTGACACTGGAACTTCAACACAAAATAATACCTCATACCCAACCCCACGTCCATTAGTTACAGGGGCATCTGATCCTGTAACATCGTAGGTCAAAACAGAAGGAATTTAAAAGATCTTGGGTAGTAGGACAGATGCCCATTAAAACTTTTTAACTTAATTTTCAAAAAAAAATCAGCAATTCTTTCACACTTATTTTTCATTAGTTAGTTGGTAGAATTTTTAATTAAATTACATAATTGTAATATCAAATACAACTAGAATACAATGGACATTGGTCACTGCCACATCCCTAGTAGCTGAAGCAATACCTAGCATGGGGTATATAATCAACAAATATTTGTTGAATAAAAGAATGAGCTGGAATAAATAAATAGGTAACCAGGACTCTTGACAAGCATACAATTCAAATGGTTGTAGCAGACATGCATAGCCATTATACCCTGAATCTTCACAGTGCTGTGGCATCTGTCAGATTATTTTACAGAGGGAGTGGAGAGTTTCAGTTATTTGGGGAGTTGATTAAAGAAAAGTTAATTAAGAGATATTCTACAGAAAATTTTCTTACTGTCATTAAGGTATGCATTGTAAGGATGCAAGGTAAGATTTTTATTTTATTTTCTTAAAGTTTATATCTAATTTCACATAATTTTAATAACTGTCAAATCATTTTTGTATCTGACCTACACAATAGTCCTATGAAAAAGGAAGAATACACATCCTATTTTACATCTGATGTGGCTCATTGTGAGTAAATGACTTGCAATACTTAAACAACTAAAAACTAGCAGAGCCAAAACTAGCTCCCAGACCTGTGTGTTCCCAGTTTGCTGTTCCTTCTACCTCACTATCTACCTTTGTGCCTTTGCAGAAAATGGCCCTCACAGCTCTCCAAAAGTGAGTAACATGCAACATACTGCCTTATCTCACCTCTTTGCAGTAGATTCTTTTCTACCAGATTATGATGTAATTATTTGTTTCTATTTAGTCTTTCTTATAGAATGGAAATTGGAGTAGGGAACAGATTATACCTATTTTTTTTTTTACATTAACCCCCCCCCCCTTTGCCAGTGGGACCAGTTGATGACCATTTCTCTAACCAGATGGTGGGTCCTAGAGACAGGAATCATTTCATGTCCACCTCACTCACCCCTCTACCCAGCTGAAGGCTTTGTACCATTCAGAGCTCACCAAAGTGAGCACAGATTGTTAACCTAGAAATCAGACATCCGTGGCAGGGAGGGGTGGTAGGAAAAACCTTAGGTCATAGAATTTGAATCTGAGGCTTAGAAGGAGTCTTAAAAATAACTTAGTCTTGGGGCGCCTGGGTGGCTCAGTCAGTTAAGCGTCTGCCTTCGGCTCAGGTCATGATCGCAGGGTCCTGGGATCGAGTCCTGCATCAGGCTCCTGGGATCGAGTCCTGCATCAGGCTCCTTGCTCAGTGTGGAGCCTGCTTCTCTGTCTGCCTGTGATTCCCCCTGCTGTGTGTTCTCTCTCTCACACACACAAATAAGTAAATAAAATCTTTTTAAAAAATCACTTAGCCTGACCCCCTTTGTTTTTTATTTGTCTGTAAGTGACTGGACCAAGTTCACTCAGGGCCATGGCCACAAGAAAGGCAGCTCCACAGAGGACAGAGAAAGGAGGTGGGTGGTAGAACAGCCAGAACAGCAGGTGGAAGATGGAGAGACAAAGATAGGCTGCACAACACAGTGGGGGAAGTGCTCTAAGAAAACACAAGTGGGTGGCTACAGCAATTCTTCAGATAGAGCTAAGCCAGTCAGACCAAACTAGAAGGCATAGGCCAAGTAGGCTGGATCCAGGACTCAGCAGGAGGCCTTCAACCCAAAACACAAGGTAGACTGGCATTCAAGGAGGACACATACAGAGGACAGGTGTGGGCCTCCCATACCACTAGGCTAAGATTATTGTTTTCAGGAAAGGGGCCTCCATTCTTTGCCCAAGATTTGAGCAGACTTCCTGATGGAAGAGAAGTTCTGCTCTTTAAAAAAAGCAGGGCTCTGGGACTTCTGTCACCCAATTTTGGTCTGTTAGAGGAGGAAAGTGGAAGGCAACACAGGAACTAAAACCCTGACACCAATTCCACACTCCGCCACCTTCCCATAGAGCCACCCCCCCCAACTTTACTACCTCACTTGAAAAGGCCTAACAGATTGAGCACATCTCAGAGTAGGGGATAGAACTGGCCACAATACTCCTCTAAAAGTAGAAGCATAAAAGCACCAAGGTAGTAATTTGACATATGGAGTGACTCTCTCTGAACCATGAGAAGGAAGGAAGGAGAGGAAGTTGCCTTAATGATTGGTAGAGTGTGCTTATAAGGAGGCATCAGAAATCAAAACTCGGGGTGGGTCTGCCTAATAGGGCCACTCGATCATGCCACACTCAATCCTTCAACAAATATTCACTGCATAGTTACTGTGTGCTGGGCACTATGCTAGGTTACTGAGGGCACAGAGATGAATATGAAGCAGTCCTTTACCCTCAAATTCCAGAAGTACAACACCAGTGTGTGTGTGTGTGTGTGTGTGTGTGTGTGTGTGTGTGTGTGTGTAGCAGGGACAATGCAATAGATGCTCTGGTGCCAGACACAAATGCCCTTGGTTCTCACTGCTCTGGTACTTATCCTTGCATTCTACCTAATGCATCTGCAATTCTCCACCAGCCTTCTTTTTACAGCCTTGCACAGGCCAGAATTGACAAGGATTCAGTACCTCTAGGAGTATTCCTCAACCAATGACAGATGAGAACTAAAGGATATAATTCAACTCACTTCTTCCTGAGTGGCCTAATTTTGCAATGGTTCCCAGATTCCCCCAGCAGGTTCCGGCATCAGTTGCCCACAGTAAACTGCTTATAATATACCTTCCATTGGCTTCCTTCACTCTTTCTCACCTTTCTTCACTCTTTCCTACCAGTACTTCTTGGAATCACTATCTAAATACCACTAGCATTCAAATTGTTGGCTCAGAGTTGTTTATTTCTGGGGAAATGCTCTACTCCAGGCAATCAATAACCAGTTCTGAGGAGATGAGCACCAACTTAAGTTTAAAGGATGAGGAAATAGGTAATAGAATGGAGGTGTCAGTAAGATATGCTGGCATTTTAGGCAAATATAGCAAGTGCAAAGAAAAGAGACAAAAAGAACCTCCTTGATGGATGGAGAACTTGACAGACTTTGGAATGGCTGGGGTATTAAGAGAAGGGGGGAGGTGACTTAGGAGAAGTAGGAGGAGCTGCATCTCCCTGCCCTGTGAGGCCTCCATAAAGAGCTTTGTTTTTCTCCTTGAGGCTGCAAACACAGACTGAAAGCTTAGTGTCAAATGGGGCATAAGAGCAATAGGATCAGCAAAATAAATCCCTTCCATCCAATTTACTTAAGATTGCAGTGAATGAGAATAAATGTTAACTCTACTCTTCTGAACAATGTTTACAACAGGACTGTGCTAGGATTTTCAAAAGCCCAGTCCACTTTCTCAGGAATATCATATTCTCATTATAGTTCTCTGTTTTCTCCTGTTTTACCTGGAGAAGTCTTAGAATTAGGCCCCAAACAGCCTCTTACTGTTTAATGTTTTGCTAATACAACCCCACCCGGAAGCACTCGAAATCTGGTATAGAAAAAAAAGTTCTATTTTTAAAACGCCAGCAAAAAAGACGCTGCCTGTGAAACTGTACCATAGAAACTGTTCACATCCAATATCTGAAAGAGCTACTGTTGGTATGAATAATTCAAAAACAGCTCCAGACAAATGATCCTGGGATTATATGGAAATAGAAAAAAACCTCCGGAGTCTGCCGCTCCTTTTATTAAAGCCTGGTTCACATTGAACAGTTTTCTCTGGGGTTATTTCTACTACAAATGAGCAGTCAATAAGGCAGAATCTCTCCACCATCATGCCAACATAGGAGCCGGAAGGGAAGTTATTTTGATCTTCTATTCATTTTTACCTTGTAAATTATTAACTAATGTGGATTGGATAAAAATTAAAAGTAAGCAAATTAGTCTTCATTTGTTTTATTTTAATTATTTAGTGGGCTCACAAGCTTCGTTACAAAATATGCAGGAGGATGAATCTTCCCCTAAATATATGTTGTTTGGTGCACAGATCTGACACAATTAAGAACTGCTAGAGGTGCCATTCATAAGTTAAATAAAACGGCCTTGGTGACCCAGATCATAGGGCTGACATCAGGATCTATTCTGATTTTGTTAATTACAGCATTGCTGCCAAAAGTATCAGAACCATTCGAAGGAGTGGGTACTGTGTGTTTGAATGTCCCTAAAAGTTGACATTTTACAAAACCTTTGACATTATCCATCTTAAAGCACTTGTAAGAAAAATCCTTCTTTTACAATCAAATTTTGGCTCTCAATGTGTTAATAAAGCCATTAGGTAGAGGTGATTTTGCAATGTCAAAAAGAATGATTTTGATGGCAAGAGAATCCTTGATGAAAAATTTCACTACCATTAGGAAAAGACAGTGCCTCTAAGAGGTAAATAGGACTTTAGTTTCAATGTATTTAAGTTAATGGATCACTTTGTACTAGAAAGATGTCAGTATGTGGGAGCTATCAGATGAAATGAGTCTGAATATTTAAGCTATGTCTTACAGATTCTCTCAAGAATATCCCAAATGAAGTTTTCAGTTTGTACATAGAACAAACACACTGAGAATTGACACCAGGGAATCGTATCAGGTATATCCATTTAATACTCAGGTCAATTAACACGTTTGCTTATTTAATACCTGATCTTTCAAAATTTTCAACACACAACATAATTGTGCGGGGAAATTGGGGCAAGGGACATTAAGGTTAGAAAATGAAAAGAGAACTAGGAAGGAGGCCATGAGATCTTGTACGAGGCCTCAAATTTGGCTCTGAACTCCCTAGCAGGCAAAAGTAAAGAGGAAACATTAGTTTTAAGAGAAAATGTTAATTTTTTAAAGATTTTATTTATTTATTTGAGAAAGAGAGCACACACACAGAGGGAGAGGGAGAGGGAGAAGCAGGTTCCCCACTGAGCAGGGAGTCTGATGTGGGACTCAATTCCAGGCTCTGGGATCATGAGCTGGCTGATCCTGAGCCGAAGGCAGATGCTTAACTGACTGAGCCACCCAGGTGCCCGAGAAAACATTAGTTTTAAGAGGAAATAATTTTAAGATCAGTTATAAGAGTCACAGAACCCATGGGAAAATAGAACAGTAAATGAAGAATAAAGTAAATATAATAATATAGCCAAGTAATCTAACCCTCCCAAAGTGAGGTGCTATTCAACTTAGTTCAAAATATGAACATACCAGAATATGTAGAATGCTATAAATTAGTGGTTCTCGAACTGTAGCTTGTAGGTATCTGAATCACCTGGAAAGCTTAGACAAGCAGAGCTTCGGGTTTGACCGCCCCAGAGATTCTGATTCAGTAGGTTTGGAGTGGAGCCCAAAAATTTGCATTTTAAACAAGTTACCAGGTGCTGTTGATGCTGCTGGCTCAGGGGGCACACTTTGAGAATCACTGCTATAAATGGATTTTGTAATTTTACAGTTCTCTCACTATAATTAGCATCCTTAGAGACTTTATGTAATGCCCTTTCTTGTAAATTTCAGGGAGAGATTCAGATGTAAAAATTATGTAGACAAGAACTCATCTATTGGTTAAGGAATAAACTAAGACAATTGTTAAAAATAATCAATCACAGTAATTATTTCATAACATTAATTTGTATTGCTTCTCTTTCCTTAACCGCCGACCCCCAATCTAACCCTCACCAAAAAGAAAAGTTGCTGAAGGATGGACTGAGATTTGTAGGACATTTCAGGACCTACGTCAAATTCAGTCCCGTAACAAGGGTATAAACTGCTAAGAAAGAGAACAGATAAAGTCAATGAAATTGATACTTGTACTTCAGAGGTCTTGGATTTTCTACCCTAATATGAGAACACAACCTATTATTCTGTCTCAAGATACTGTGAAGAAGGGGAGGAGCAAAGGTAGTGACTGCAAAGTTAAATACAGGGCTTCAGCTGAGCACATGCGTTACAAACTGCTACAAATGACAGTCTTTATGCCATATTGAATATTTTAAGCTAAGTCCAAATTCCAGGAGCAAATAAACGATGCTCCTTTCCACTAAATAAGTACTCTGTCCATTCTCCTATCCTTAAATTAAAGGAGCTCAAATGGAATATCGGTTTGCTATGAACGCTTGACTCCAGTAAAAATTAGCATAAATTCTACATTGACATATTAAAGGGAAATTACACAAACTTGAAAAATGAATAGAATTTTCTCAAGGCTAAATCCTGGCATCGAACGAGGAATGTTACTTAATTCTTAGATGCTGAAAAACTCAGTGCGAAAAACAGGGATACAGTCTTCGTTCATTTATTTTAATAACTGACATTTATTTTAATTATTTATGATAATTCTTCAAACTGTATTTTAATAATAATGAAGACTTAGGAAGCTGAGTCCACCTGACAGCCCCTGACTATTTAATCTTGCCTGAAAGATGTGGTGGAATCACAAAGTTCTTAGTGAGAATTACACAGCTTATGAATTAATGAAGTAAGAACATATTTCCTTTATGTCTGAGGCCTTCATTTATACAGTTGAAAATGTATTTTATACCACTATAGCCCGTCCTGATTCTAATATTCTGCTCTTATGAACTACTTGGCTGAGAGGTTGTTTTGTCCTGACATATAAGAAGTCCCAGGAAGTTAAATGATTTGTCCAAGGTTAAACACAGTGTAGGTATCAGAGCCAGGCTTGAAATATGTATGTATGTACTCTTGACCCTCACCCCTCACTGTCTACGGCACCAATCCTGTGTGGGAGCAGAGTTCAGGGAAAGTTGTATTATGAAGAGTAGAACTCACTTCTCTTCATTCTTTCATATGACTGAAATCTAAACCTTCAAAAGTCACCACAGGGGAGAAGGCCCAGAAAATAGAGTCTGGAGAGTGAAAGGAGTGACTGTACCCTGCTTGGTATTATATTCTATTGCATTTACACTGCCTCCTTCTTTTCTTTTTTACACTCTGATTCTGAGCAGCTACAAATATTTATTTCCAAAGCCTTCCCAACATCACCTACACCCAAACCCAGATATCAATCTGCTATATCTTCCAGTTATGTTAAGTTGAGCTCCTGCCTTCCAAAGGCCAATAATGTAAGTGAAAAGTGAAGAGCATTTCTTCAAATGGCATCAATCTCTAAGGCTGACGACAAGGACGCCCATTTTCGCCACTCTTGTTCAACACAGTACTAGAAGTCCTAGCGACAGCAATTAGACAACAAAAAGAAATAAAAGGTATTCCAATTGGCAAAGAAGAAGTCAAACTCTCTCTCTTTGCAGATGACATGATACTTTATATGGAAAACCCAAAAGACTTCACCCCCAAACTACTGGAACTCATACAGAAATTCAGTAATGTGACGGGATACAAAATCAATGCACAGAAATCAGTTGCTTTCCTATACACTAACAATGAAAATATGGAAAGGGAAATTAGAGAATCGATTCCATTTACGATAGCACCAAGAACTATAAGATACCTAGGAATAAATCTACCCAAAGAAGTAAAGGATCTGTACTCGAGGAACTACAGAACACTCATGAAAGAAATTGAAGAAGACACAAAAAGGTGGAAAAGCATTCCATGCTCATGGATCGGAAGAACAAACATTGTTAAAATGTCTATACTGCCCAGAGCAATCTATACTTGCAATGCCATCCCGATCAAAATTCCACCGGCATTTTTCAAAGGGCTGGAACAAACAATCCTAAAATTTGTTT
>CM052898.1:99107364-99131344 GCA_028534135.1 Potos flavus | reverse complement strand
GTGTTACTAGAAAAATATTTGTGAACTCTGTGTATTCTCAGATAACGAGAAGAAAAAACATATTTCTAACATCCATTCCATTATCAGATGGATAAGAATATTCCTGTCTGTACAAGGTGAAATGACATAGGCAGTCTGAAATTAATTCCTGATGTCTAGATTTTTATTCATTCCTCTGGCTCATATATAATATAGCCACAACCAATTCTAATCTCAGTTATTACTAATTTTCAGTCCTAGAATGAACTTCAAATTAACAGCTTCCGAAATTTTTCTTATGAATATATTCTCTGGTAATCTCAACTTATCCCATGAATTTTAACATGTACCTTTGCCTGATAATAAAACAGAACCATATCACTAGACTACGGTTTATTCAGCCAAAATGAAATGAAAAAAAAAAAAATCTGAGTTGCTTTACAGCTTTATGAAGATGGTAACCAGGAAGCAATGATTTCCAATATTTCCCTCTACAGCCTTTCAAATACACTATAATAAAAGTGACCAAGGTCTCTTTTTAAATAGACAGCAGTAATAACTTATGAGAGATCAATGATAACCATTTATCACACAAATAAGCACTGTGGAATTACAGAACTCCCAGGTTAAATGAGAAGCATTTATTATACTTCTGCACTGCAGCAAAATCTTTGGTACATAGTGTACAGAAAGCCCAAAGGCAACCCCCCCCACTGGTTTTTAATTAAGTGTCATTCCTACTGAGTTAATAAGCATGCTATCAATAATGTGACTTTCCTTTAAAGTTTTGATAATAACAGTTCAAGCTATATTTTGTAATTACTGATAATAGATTTGATAAAATTCTCTAATCGCCACCCTCTTCTCAACTAACAAAACTAGATTTATTATGCCTTCTATGTCTAAGAACAGTCTTTCCATTTCTAGAGCCTTAATAAATGCAAACCATGTGAAATTGAAGTTCACCCTGAGAATAACATACGACTGGGAAGTTCAATCTTGAAACAAATTACTTTATGATTAAAGGAATAAATATTGCCAAGACTTTAAACAACGACAGTTTCCTAAGTGCCTCTTTTGTACCAGGCACTGTGCTAGGAGCCTTTATAACCATTGTCATGAGGGCTCATGCAAATAAAAATCAATATAATATACAGAGGCACAAACAGTCAGAGAGATTAGCTATCTGGTCCAAGTTCCCACGGCTGGTCAGTGGAACCAGAATCCTAAAGCCTGTGCCCTTACCACAGCCACCAACTCCTTCTGTAAGGTAGAAACTTTGTCTATGTACTATAAAAACGAAGAATGCAGTAATTGGTTCCAGATGAACCACAGCTTGGATAATATCACATCCACTTGTCTGTGATGATACTCTGCCAACAACAGGCACTCAAAACATGATTATTAACTACATGGAATTCCTTGTTACCAAGTTAACAGAAATACGTCAGCATCATACCCATTTGCCTCATCTCAGTGCCCCCTAATCTGTGCCATACAGTGGCCAAAAACACAGCACCAGTGCCTAGAGTGGCTAGTGGACAAATAAATCTGTCCAGGGCTTCCAGATAGCGGTCGTCAATCATTAGCTGACCCCCATGTGTTAATCACTGGTATCTGGCTTTCTTTAGTTTTCTGTCCTCCAAGTAGGATCAGCCCAGGCTAAAACAATGCAATGGTGAGCTGATTTCTGTTAACTTAGAAGCATTTTATTAACAGTTGATGATCAAAGTCCTTTGTCAAACACTGAAAATAAATGTCAGTATGTTGGCTAAGACAACCTCTACCTAGGTTGAAAGAAAGCCTTAGGCAGCTCCCAGGGGTGATCAGATGGGCTTGTCAACTATAATCTAATTCCCTAACAGTAAGAATCACTTGAAAAACACCCAAACTTCTAGATCAGTTTAATTCAATTCAATTCAGTTTAGTTAAATTGATCATTTGTTCATAACCTACACTGCTCTGTTTCAGGCATTGGAAATACAAAGATAAATTAAACATAATTCTGGCTGAGAGTTAAGATGGCAGAGTAGTAAGAGGATCCTATGCTTGTCTCCTAGTTAGATAAATGTCAAATCATTCTGAACACCCAAGAAATACATCTGAGGACTGACAGAACAAACTGCACAACTAGAAGGAGAGAAGAGGTCACATTGTGGAAAGTAGGAGGTGCAGAAACATGATTTGGGGGTGAAGAGGATCACAGATGCTACAGAGGGGAGGGAGCCCTGATCACAAAGGCGGGGGGGGGGGGGGAAGGCAGCAGGAGAGAGAGTAGCACACAGGGGAATGCACAAGAAAAACGCTTTCCCAAAACCACTGACTGGGAAAATGAGAGGGGCTGATGATTATTGTGAGTTTTTACAACCAGTGGAGCTCAAAGAATGGAGTTTTAGAAGTATGCACGGTGGCTGGTATTGAGCCTGGCAGGTGCTGCAGTGCTCCTGTGGAGAAGAGAGCAGAGGCCCAAGAATGGATGACATGATCTGAGGATCCCCTGGGATTCACTGAGAAAGACAATTCCCCCTTCTTGGAGTGCATTTGGGAGAGGTGGCATTGCCACTCGGGGGACAAAAGAGCTGGCATGCGCCATTATGCTCCCCTGTGCCTTAAGCACAGGGGCACAGACATCTGCCAAAGGCAGCTAACCTGGACCCAGGCTATTGCTGCACTCTACTCTAGATTCCAAACTCCTACATGTTGGTGCAACTGCTCTTCTGGGACAAAATGGCACCAGCCCCAGCACAGGAGACTCTGCCCAGAGGACCAGCATGGGTCCATGCCACACCAGATGTCTTAAGTATGGAATTTTGAAACTCAGCTAGAATGTCTGAGAGAAAACACAGATGTACTGTGCTGCTGGGCAAGCAAAAAGCCCAAACACAGACCAGGTGAAGGGCAGGGATCTGAGGGATACCAGGCACACACAAGGGAGATTGTTTGCTCTTCTTTGAGGGCTTCCCAGACAGCAGCAGACATGAACTCCCCTCTCTGGGGACGAGGGAGAGAGCTGGTATCATTTTTCTCACCTGCCCATCAGCCAAACTGACTTCAGTAAGCAGCACGGTGCCAACAGTGGAGGCCCGAGCAGGTTACACCAAGCCCTGCCCCCTGCACTCTGGAGGTGCTTCTTTACTAGGGCAAGTGTTCCTGAGAACCAGAGCAATAGGCCCTTCCCTAAGAAGGCTAGCACAAACACCCCACACATGACAAGTCTACTGACCATATAGTGCTGCAAAGCTTCAGCTCTAGTGGAAATAGCATCAGGCCTCTTTTAACAATCAAACCAGAGCACACCTAGTTAAAACTCACCATTTTCTGAACAAGGTCCAAACACTCCCCATGGCGGGCAAGGAGAAAATCTGCAGATGACTGACCTGAGGGAAAGAGCAGCCAAAACACAGCAGCAGAGTACACACAGCACAATAGAAACACTTCCTGAAGAACCAGGCCCTAGACAGTATATGACCTCTTCTTCATAAGAGGTCATATACCCTCAGGAACAGGAAACATAGCAGGCTTTCCTAACGCACTGAAGAAGACAGAGAACAAGACAAAATGCCAAGATGGAGAAATTCATCCCAAAACAAAGAACAAGAAAAGGCCACAGACAGGTTTCTAATCAAAACAGACATAAGTAATATGCCTGATCCAGAATTTAAAACAACAATCATAAGGATACTAGCTGGGTTTGAGAAAAGCATAGAAGATACCAAGGACTCCCTTACTGCAGAGATAAAAGACCTGAAAACTACTAGGGCCAAAATAAAAAAGGCTATAACTGAAATGCGAAACTGACTGGATGTAATGACCACAGGATGGAAGAAGCAAAGGAACAAATATATAAGATATATAAGGTGATATGTAAGATAACATTATGGAAAATAATGAAGCAGAAAAGAAGAGGGGAAAAAAAAATATAGAATCACGAATGTAGACTTAGGGAACTCAGCGACTCCATAAAGCATAATACATTCCTATCATAGAAATCCCAGAAGAAGAAGAGAGGGAAAAGGGGGTTGAAGGTTTACCTGAACAAATTATACCTGAAAACTTCCCTAATCTGGGGAAGGAAACAGACATCCAAAGCCAGGAGGCACAGAGAACTCACAACAAAATAAAAAAAGCCTGCCAACACCAAGATATAGCATAGTAAAATTTACAAAATACACATATAAGGAAAGAACAAAAACCATATGATCCTCTCAGTAGATGCAGAAAAAGCATTTGACAAAGTACAGCATCCATCTTGATAAAAATCCTCAAGAATGTAGGGATAGAGAGAACATACTTCAACATCATAAGGGCCATATATGAAAGACCCACAGCTAATATCATCCTCAATGAGGAAAAACAGAGCTTTTCCTCTATAGTCAGGAACAAGACAGGGATGTCCATTCTCACCATTGTTATTTAACATAGTACTCGAAGTCCTAGCCTCAGCAATCAGACAACAAAAAGAAATAAAAAGCATCCAAATTGGCAAGGCAGAAGTCAAACTTTCAGTATTCACAGATGACATGATACTCTGTGTAGAAAACTCAAAGACTCCACCAAAAAATTGCTAGAACTAATACATGAACTCAGTAAATTTGCAGGATACAAAATCAATGCATAGAAATGTGTTGCATTTCTATACACCAACAATGAAGAAGCAGGAAGTGAAATCAAGGAATCAATCCCATTTACAACTGCACCAAAAACTCTAAGTTACCCAGGAATAAACCTAACCAAGGAGGTAAAAGATCTGTACTCTGAAAACTGTAAATACTTGTAAAAGAAATTGAAGAAGACACAAAGAAATGGAAAAATATTCCATGCTCATGGATTGGAAGAACAAACATTGCTAAAATGTCTATACTACCCAAAGCAATCTATATATTTAATGCAACCTCCATCAAAATACTACCAGCATTTTTCACAGAGCTAGAACAAACAGTCCTAAAATTTGTATGGAATCACAAAAGATCCCGAATAGCCAAAGTAATTTTGAAAAAGAAAAGCAAAGCTGGAGGCATCACAATTCTGGACTTCAAGTTGTATAACAAAGCTGTAATCATTAAGACAGTATGGTACTGGCACAAAAACAGATGTATAACCAGTGGAATAGAATAGCAAACCCAGAAATGGACCCGTAACTCTACGGTCAATTAATCTTCAACAAAGAAGGAAGAATATACAATGGGAAAAAAAAGACAGTCTTTTCAACAAATGGTGCTGGGAAAACTGGACAGCAACATGCAGAAGATTGAAACAGATCACTTTTTCACATCATACACAAAAATAAATTCAAAATGCATGAAAAACCTAAATGTGAGACAGGACTCCATCAAAATCCTAGAGAAGTACATAGGCAGCAACCTGAGGTTCCTCAGGAGGCTAAAAATAGAACTACCTTATGACCCAGCAATTGTACAACTACGTATTTACCTAAAGAATACAAAAATACTGATTCAAAGTGGAACATGCACCCTAATGTTTATAGCAGCATTATCAGTAACAGCCAAATTATGGAAAGAGCCCAAATGTCCATTGACTGATGAATGGATAAAGGAATTATAGAATATTATTCGGCCATTAAAAAGAATGAAATCTTATCATTTTCAATGACATGGATGTAGCTAGAATGTTTTATGCTAAGTGAAATAAGTCAGAGAAAAACAAATACCATATGATTTCACTTATATGTGGTGAATCAAAACAGATGAACACAGGGGAAAGAAAAAAGAAAGGGAGAGGAAGGGAAACCATAAAAGAAACTCTTTAAGCATAGAGAACAAACAGAGTTGATGGAGGGGAGGTGGTGGGGGGATGGGCTAAATGCATGATGGAGATTAAGGGGGGCACTTGTGATGAGCACTGGGTGTTATATATAAGTGATGAATCCCTAAATTCTACTACTGAAACTAGTATTGCATTATATGTTAACTATCTAGAATTTAAACGAAAACTTGAAACATAAAAAAAAAAGTAAACATGATTCTGCCCTTCAAGGAGTTCATGGTCTTGTGGTGACACAGTCATGTTTACAACTAATAGGAGAGATTAAAACCAGGGCTTAATAATGACATCAGAACTGTGCTATGACCCCATGAAGAGGACAATGGAGAAGAAATAACGGAATTTACTCCCACTTAGAATTTATTACATGCCAGAAACTGAGCTAGGTACTTTCATATTCCCTCTTCCTTCTATTCTTTTTTTTTTAAGATTTTATTTATTTATTTGACAGAGAGAGAGACAGCAAGAGGGGGAATACAAGCAAGGAGAGTGGGAGAGGGAGAAGCAGGCTTCCCGCTGAGCAGGGAGCCCAATACAGGACTCAATCCCAGGACCCTGGAATCATGACCTGAGCTGAAGGCAGAGGCTTAACAACTGAGCCACCCAGGCACACCCCCCAAATCCTTCTATTCTTCACAATAACCCTAAGAAGTAGAATTTCTATCCCTATTTTTTAGAGGAACAAATTGAATCTCTAAGCAGCTGAATACCTGGCCTAGGGTTACATGATCATGCTTGGCAGAGCCAGGATGACCACCCATCCATTCTAAAGCCCATATGCTCTTTCACTGCCGATTACAAACTGCCAGGATTGATTTTTTATGAGAGGATCGGAGTAGCTTCATGGATGACAGGGGTACTGGAGATTATATGCAGAATTTTAACAGAAGGAGATTGAGGAGAGTGCCATCCAGACATCAGCAATGAGCCCTCCCTTCTCTCAGCATAAGTTGCTGGGGAAATTACCTTACTTGCAGCCGGACACAAACCTAGTGTGAGTGTAGGGAGTATCTCCACTCTCCAAATCACTGCCTACAATGCTGCTTTAACTTGGTTAAAATATTGTCCCTGTAGCACACCCATGTCCCTGCTACAACTGGAAGGCCCCCAGACTGGCACCCTGTGGGTATCAAGACTGCCACAAATCACATCCAGATTTGTACGGAATGGGCCAAATTTGAACATTTAAATTTGGAATGGAGAGGTTAAGATCAGGGAATATGGTCAGTTAAAAAGGGGCTGAATTTTGGCTATGTCCATTAATAGCTTTATAACCCTGCCTGTTTTTAAAAAATAAACTTTCGTTTTAGAATAGTTTTAGGTCTAGCCAAAAAACAAAACAAAACAAAACAAAAAAACAAAAAAAAACAAAGATAGAACAGAGAGTTCCCTTATTCCCCACACCCTTATTATTAACATCTTATATAATATGGCTCATTTGTTGCAGTTAATAAATTTAAACTGATACATTCTTATTAACCAAAGCCCATACTTTATTCATATTCAGATTGTCTTAGTTTCTAACTAATGTCCTGTTTCTATTCCAGGTTCCTATCCAACATGCCATACTACATTTAGTCTTTATGTCTCCTTAGGCTTCTCTTAGATGTTAGTTTCTCAGAGTTTTCTTGTTTGGTTGGTTTTTTTCCAAATACTTTTTTTTTTCAGTGTTACAAGATTCACTGTTCATGTACCACACCCAGTACTCCATGCAAAACATGCCCTCTCAATACCCACCACCAGGCTCCCCGAGCCCCCCACCCTCTTCCCCTACAAAACCTTCAGTTTGTTGCTCAGAGTCCACAGTCTCTCATGCTTCATCTCCCCCTCCGATTTCCCCCCAATTCCCCCTTCCTTTCCTTCTTACAATGTCCTCCATGTTTTTCCTTATGCTCCACAAGTAAGTGAAACCATATGATAACTGACTCTCTCTGCTTGACTTATTTCACTCTGCATAATCTCCTCCAGTCCCGTCCATGTTGATACAAAAGTTGGGTATTCATCCTTTCTGATGGAGGCATAATATTCCATTGTATATATGGACCATATCTTCTTGATCCATTCATCTGTTGAAGGGCATCTTGGCTCTTTCCACAGTTTGGCGATTGTGGCCATTGCTGCTATGAACATTGGGGTACATGCGGCCCTTCTTTGTATTGCATCTGCATCTTTGGGGTAAATACCCAGTAGTGCAATTGCAGGGTCATAGGGTAGATCTGTTTTTAATTTCTTGAGGAATCTCCACACTGTTTTCCAAAGTGGCTTCATCATCATTAGCCATCAGGGAGATTCAAATCAAAACCACACTGAGATACCACCTTACACCAGTTAGAATGGCCAAAATTAACAAGACAGTAAACAGCAAATGTTGGAGAGAATGTGGAGAAAGGGGAACCCTCTTACACTGTTGTTGGGAATGTAAGTTTTCTTGTTTTTAATGATCTGGACAGTTTAGAGGAGGACTGATCAGGTATTTTATAGAACGTCCTTCATTTGGGATTTGTCTGATGTTTTTTTCATGATTAGTCTTGTGTTTCGAACAGGAAGATCACAGAGGTAAAGCACCATTTTCATCACAACATATAAAGGAAACATACTACCAAAATGATTTATTGACGTTGCTCTTGTTGATGTTGAGCTTGATCACCTGGGTGAGGTAGTGTTTGTTAGGCTTCTCCACTGTAAAAGTACTCTTTTTCCCACTTCTCCATACTGTAAAGTCTTTGGAAGAAAGATACTACATGCAGCCCACACTAAAAGAATGTGTCCTTTGCCTTTCTGTGCCTCAGATATAAAATTGGGGCTAATCATAAAACATATTTTGTAGATATGTTGTACATATTGAGTTAATAAAACATTTAGAACAGTGCCTGGCAGAGAATAAATCACAAATATTAAAGTCTTTTTTTTTTCCAGCTTCCGTGGAAAAGCACATTGAGATAGTCATACATTTACTCATTCATCAATTTGACAAACATGTTTTGAGCACCTACTATATGCCAGGCACTGTCCTAACCCGAAGGTTACAATGAGCAAAAACAAATACAGCCCTGACCTATAGAATGTAGTGCAATCTAGCAAGAGAGAGAGATTAATGAAGTAATCACACAAATGAATATATACTTCCAAATAATGACAAGTACAATTATGAAAAGTCATGTGGTACTATGAGGGCATATTCCAGGGGAACCTACTTATTTCTTCTCTGAAATGACAGTTTAGCAGGCAGCTGAAAGATGGAGCCCCAGGGTACAAATGACTAAGGAAGCAACTGCGAGAAGAGCAGTATGAGTAGAGTATAGAGAATGAGGAGGAGAGTAGTATGAAGGGAGTTTGAACAGGTAGGCAGAGCCAGAATAGATGGAGCCTGTGGACCACACACTGGGTATTTATCCATAGTAGCCTTGAAGATTTTCAAGCAAAGAGTAACCTGATTCGATATCAAATATTGAAGAGATTACTCTAGCCACAGAGTGGAGCCAGGATTGGATGAGGTCAGGGTAGATGTGGGGAGGCCAAGCTTCTGCAGTAATCCATGTGATGATGATGACAACTCACACCAGACAGATGGTTACAAAGAAATGAGAAGCAGAAGGACTCCAGAGTGGGACACAGACTGGGAACGAGAATGAGGGAGTCAGAACTATGAAGCATGACGCTACTTTTCTGTCTTGGCAGGCAGTGATATTTAGGGAAAGTGACACATTGAAAGAAGACAGGTATGAAACACAGGGTGCATGAAAGGATGATGCAAGGGTATAAAAGAAATTAGGGGCCAGGTGGAGTAAGGACCCTGAAAACCACCTGAAGGAGTCTGGACATTGTACATTAGAACAGAGGAGAGACAGAAATATTTTAGGCAGACCTGCCCCTAACATTTTCATGGCCCAGGGAAAGAATCTAGACGGAGTTCCTAATTCTGCATGTCCTAAAACTTTCCGTCACCACAACTCAAAAACAGGCAACCTCTAACCTCAAGGGGTCTCTAGCCCCTCACGCTTAACAGCACTGCCTTTTTCAGGTTCTTTAAAAGAACCTGAGGTTGGAAGGTTAAAATTTAGACTTCTAAGACTCCCTGGAGTTTGGTACTTGAATGTAGAGATGTGGGGGAAAGTCAGCCCTTAGCTCCTGGTCCCTGCCTGCCCCTTTGTTTCCACCCTCTAACCTATCCTATGCCATGAAGGATATCAAGTGTAAGTCTATGGATAATCTAGCCCATTCATTCAAGCTCCAAACCATTTCCCATTACAACCTCTGGGAAAAGCAGTTGTCCCTTGGCCACCCCTGCACAGATTCCAGAAGCCAGTTGGGCAGGAGTGTCAGGGTCCTGGTCATCTACAGTGAGGTCTATAACAGGGACATACATCCATGTGGGCGCTGTGAACTCTTCTCCCACTTGGTGCTTGTTTTATGTCAGTTACATTACCCATTATCATCAAAACATTGTTGTATTGCTTTGAGCATAACTTACTTACTGCCTGTCACATTTAAAATTTACTATTTTGAAATAATGGAAAAATTTAATGACCCTACCTTCCCAATGACTGACTGAGATAAATGCTGCTTCCCTCTGAAAGTTCAAATAAAAGAAAAGCCATCATAATAATAAACATCATCACCATTCATCTTGGTGGTAATTACCCATTCATGCCAACCCCCTCAAGATTTAAACTCTAGTTAAAATGCAGAAAGATGAACAGATTGAAGAATGTAGCTTATTTATTTACATCCAAAGTGAAAGTGCCATTCTTCACTCCAAAGACTTTAAGACAAATCTGACAGCTCAAATTACTCTCTACCAAAGGAAATGGTTTTGACAGAATAAGACATTAATAAACAATCTGGATTTTCCTCATTTATTTTTACTTTAGTTTTCATTTCTACTCTATATTTAAAAGGCAGTTTATGATAAAAATCCATACACAACAGCAGATAGCTAAAAGTGAAGTTAAGAAAAAGATATCAGAATCTGTTCAGAGAAAAATGGGAATAATTTTATCAGGAATCTGAAATAAGACATTATTCATGAATACTAAATTATCTTTGAGTTTCCTAGCAGCCAAGGTAAAGAAAAAACAACAAAAAACTGAGGAGGCTTATGTATCTCTCAGAGCTTGAAATTTGGAGCACATTCTCAGTTCTTTAAAAGAGACCTCCCCCCACCACCAAAGTCATATCAAAGAGTGCCTCCAAGTAGCAATGTTAAGGGCTGCCAAATTTCTTCATTTCATTATTAGCCCTGCACATAATCTAAATGTATACCAAGAAGACATGTGTGTGGAGAATAATCTAATGCCGAGTGCATGCTTCCTAAAGAATAGGATTGTTGCAGGGATCGATATTAGAGAACCCAGAATATAGAGAGCTGGTGTGTCCCTGACGCTCTCTGTCACACATCAATTGCCCCAGGAGCATTTGTAACCAATACAACACTGAGCTTTAAATGCTTGTGCTCCTGTTAACTAGAAAATGTGTTTCAAAAGATTTATATTATAGTTAGCTAAAAGGAAATACACATGTAAAGAATTTCAACCTCAAAGGAAATATGGCTTAACTTATAATGCCATTTATAGGTGATCTCAGCAGCCATATTGAACCCAGACCAAAAGCTGTAAAAGCCTAAGTTATGCTTGGTAGTATACCAGCCTCCTTTCACCATGATAGACTTATGCAGAAACTGAGATTTTTGAATTACCAAATGGCTGTAGATAGTAGTTTTTCTCTTCTTTCTAAGTAACAGAACCCCTAATTTGTTCAGGTTAGCAACATACCCAGCTTAAAAGAATCATTTTCCATTCCCTTGCAGCAACGGCTGGATATGCTGGTCTTGGGACACAGTTATGGCCAAGGAGAAATGAGCAAAGTCTACCAGAAGGGCCTGTAGGGAACTTGCTAAATAGGACAAACTCAACTCACACTTGCGCTTTTTTTTTTCCCTCTCCATCCTTCATCTTGTTAGAAAACAAACAAGATATCTGGAGAAAGACCAGCCATCTGGGGACAACAAGTATAAAAACCAGAGATGAGAACACTGAAAAGGGAGCTGGAAAGAGCTTGGGTACTTGACAACTTCCTCAAGCAACTCCACCAGCTCTGAACTGCCTACCCCCGCAATTCTTCTGACATGAAAAAAATAAAATCTTTTTTAGTTAGCCACTGTAGATGGGTTTTTGTTAGACTCAGCAGAGCGTAATCCCTAACTGAAAAATAGGCACATATCCCCCTCTAAAAGCCTCATTCAACAAACTGAAAGTAAAATTGAGACTTCAAGTCCGGGGAGAATAGGCAGAAGAGAATAAATCTCCCCTTCAGGACAGCATTCATTCTGGTTGGTGGCAGAAGCATTGCAGGTGCTCACCAAATCCTGTTTTCCTCATGGTCCCACTGCTGAGCACATTTCACAGCTTTCCCCAGATGTGGCCATGCATCTGAGATCTGCCCAATGAAACAGGGAAGGGAGTAATGTATGCCATTTGCAGATTTGGTGCATTAAAACTTTCCTTTGCAATTTACCATGCTAGCTTTATTCCCACACTCCAGCTGAATGTAAAAGAGGAAGAGCTCCTGGAAAATCACAGAACAAAACAAAGAGGCCCAGGTCCCGAACCCAGAGGGCAGAACCCTGCACTTGGAGAAGCTGGACAAGGACACACAAAAAGAAACACTGATTGTGTTAAGTTACTAAGATTTTGAGGTTGCTGTTACAGAAGGCAGCCTACTATGAATATAACTCTAGGAATGGTCTCCAAAGTGGAGGGCAAGCACTTGAGGGGGTATGTAAGATGATCCTCTGGGGTACAGGGTAAAAATATTACAACTACATTTTTAATTAACCAATTTTGGGCCATTTTTAAATGTGCATAATATGTTGGTAAAGTGCTATATAAATATACTTATATTGAAAGTATGCTCAAAAAAGTTTTTGACTAAATGGGATGCACAATTCTAAAAAATCATGAATGTCATTGTTCTAGAGAATTGGTTTTAAAGCATTTTTAAGACACAAAAATCACTTTTCAAATGAGAACTTCCACATGAATTCATTACAGAAAACAGGTAATGGCATTGTTGCTATGGTTAATGAGGGTGGAAACCCCAAACCCAATCCCTCAGCCCCACCCCAGAAGAAATGAAGCTACATCAACAAAGGAGTAGAAGTCTCAATATTGAGGTTTTACACAAGACTTTGATTAGAAAGAGGATGACATTGTTTAATTTTTTAAAGCAATCATGCTATATAAAATCTATGGAACATTCTAAAAATCCTTATAGTTGACATATATTTCTTGGTTTAAATTGGTTTGAATTGGTCACTTATATACTGGCTCTTACTACAAGGTGAAGGGGTTAGGGAGATCTAACCACTTAGCTTTGCTTGGTTCTGTGGTGAAATTTCTTCATCTTCATCTAAACTGTAGGAATAGAACAGGAGGATGGAAAAAAGAGAGGAAATGGCAGAGCTAAGAAAAGGTGAGAGTGTTTCTCAGGCACCTTGAGAAACCAGCAGCTGCTTTAACATCTCTAGCTTCTACTTGCAGATGCACAAAAGGGCCAAGCAGAGGCCAAGTCCCATATCCCAGTTCCTCTTTCATTAGCTTGAGGGTGCAAAGGAGCTCAGAATTTAGCCCAAAGAAACTACTTAAAACCATTCAGAAACAAGAAGTCTTGCATGAAATTAAACCTATGTTACGGGTAAGTGTGAAATATAAAACAATTATTCACACGACAAAGAACCCCAGAAAATACAGTATACTGTTTCTATGGCAAGATTATCCAGAAACCCAAATGCACTCAGGGAACTTGGAGCCTGTTTCTTTCTTCCTTTCTTTTCTTTTCTTTCTTTCTTCCTTTCTTTTCTTTTCTTTCTTTCTTTCTTTTTATCTATTTATTTGAGTACGAGTTAGGGGTGGGGGCTTGGGGAGGGGAAGAGGGAGAAGGAGGAGCAGACTCCCCGCTGAGGAGGGAGCCCGATGTGGGACTCAATGTGGAACTCGATTCCAGGACCCTGAGATCATGATCTGAGCTGAAGGCAGATGCTTAACTGATTGAGCCACCAAAGCTCCCTGGAGCCTATTTCAATCATTCTCTAATCCATAAAAATGAGCTCAGCAAATTAACAAGTGTCAGTTTGAAGCATACAAACCTCTGACTAATTTCTTCTTTTTCTTTAGGGTGGAGAGAAGGAAAAGGAGATAATAACAAAATTACCCTTGGCAGCCAAGTACAGACTGAAAGGAATAATCAACTAAAACTGTTATTTGACTTTCTGTTGTCTCTAGCAAGCTTATGTTGTCAAATATTTGCATTTGTTTTTAAGCTATCACCGTCTCTTAATTTTTGAATGTATAAAAATAAATGTTTTTCGACTTTTCCCCTATTATGGCACTATCCATCTTATATACTAATTCAGGCTCCATCGAGTCCATACAATTTATATTGTCAGAGATCACAGAGTAAGCAGCAGTTAATTGGAGTTGTAGGTCTTCCATCCCTAAGTGCTTTCCCCAGCCAGTGCCTCCAGTTGGGTGCCCAGCTTCTGACAGGTACCGATGATGTAATTACTATCTCAGCCTACTGTATCGAGGTGCCAAGGATATTCATATCATCAGTGTTGTAAGGGCAGAGCTATCTTTGAACTCAGTGTTGCTTATAAAATGAACATAAAGCAACTCAGAGGACAATAAAAAACAATTCTTTAAATGGGATGTCCCTGTAAGAATATTCATTTGCTTCTCTGTGACAGATGCTGTCACAAGGCTTATACGTAACTTCTCTTTCTTTTCCTCCCCTTGAATATGTTTGCTGTCCTGATGATAAATCTACAGTCTACCCTGAGCTGAAGAAAAATAGCTGGGGCTTTTCTGCATGCCAAGGCTGTGGGCCACATCTATCATCCTCTTGCTTTGTTTTCCTTTTAATTATCTCACTTCAGTCAGAAACTTGACTTCAAATCATAAGCCTAAGGAGAAACTAGATTTTAATTTACAGAAGCTCAGCTAAATATTTTTGCTCTAAGAATATATTTCATAATAAAGATGGGAGCCCCAGGACTCCTTAAACCAAACGGCAACTATAAACATTTTTCTTCATGGCATGTTTTTTTTTTTTGCTTCAAAAAACAAACCTGACTTCACCTACAGCCCATCAACCAAAAAGTTATTATAAGATTACATTCCCGTTTTCCAGTCTGCCACCCAGCACACAATACCATGAATTAATCACACATTAGAGATGAATTTTCTTAAATGGGTCATTTCTTCAGGAACTTCTGAAGGTTGATTTAGACTCTAGCTGGGACTAGGTGACCTCTCTGGAGGAGGGCCCACTCTGCTCATCTACTCCATTGGAAAAGGACTCCCTCTTTCTCCTTATTTTCCTTCCAGCTCTGCAGGTCCTACCCCCAAACAAGCTGGGTCTGCATTAAGACTGCTCAAACAAGCTCACCCATTCATTAAGCACAAGGTCTATCCAAAGCACACAACTGTGCTGCCCATAGCGGAGTTGTTCTAGGTCCCCCCTAGCCCCAACATAACAGTGAGCAGGACTGGACCAGGTCCCATGTATGTCATAGTTCTAGAGAGATTTCTCACCAGTAAAGAGAACTGGTGGCCTCAGGATCAGAGGGAGGGGAGGGAACAGTTAACATTCCCCAGCATTCTGTCCAGCAGCCTTTGTCAGAGATATTAAAGTCTTTCAAAGGGGATATATTGGTTCTATATGTCCAAAGGTCTGGGTTAAGTGCTTTCCTTTTATATTTGTTTTCTTTCAAGAAAAAAAAAAAAGACTTTACAACTTCCAATAAGAAGGTGAGTTCATGTTTCAAGAAAACTGATTGAATGAACTCAGACATGTCGGTGTTGTCAGTGATGTCTAAGAAGGTGAAAAAAATCCAATTTTATAGGTCAGATTGGGTGATGGGGTGGAAAAGTAAACAAATGGCAGAAATCTGTGGGGTAGGCTCAAATTTTAGAGACAGAAGGAGCTAAAGGATCTTTAAATCCAAGCACCAACTCAGTTAGATAAGGAAACTGAGTCTGCAACTTGCTCGCAAAAAGCAGGTGGCAGAATGAGGGCTCTCCTCAGGTAATCAGGGACTGTTGAGCACCTATGGCATGCAGCATATAATAAGTGGCTCTGAGGATAGTGACGAGCTCTTCCCAAAAAATCAGCAACATAAGTAGGACTCCTTATAGCATTTCCCAAAATGGACTAATTATATGGTTTGCTTTCAAAGAACTAGAAGAAAAAAAAACTTCAGACACAATACCGCATTACACTAAAAAATTAAAATGGTATTTAAATATGTATAAATGTAAAACGAAATCCCTTATGCTTATTGTTCTTTTAAGCAACTATCAAACCAGAACAAATTTGAAAATTAAATGCAAATAAAACTACAAAACCAATACAACCCAATTAATAGCATTATTTTAATGTGACAAATTTATGTGCTTTTGCTAAAACCAAATCACCTTTGGGAATATGCATGTGGTGCTGACTGCTAAGGCACAAGTTCATTTGGGCTGAGCAGGCCCATTTCACCATGTACAAGGGATCTCATTTGATCCCTGCAAGGCCAGCTTCTGGCCTTCTTCCTGAGCCATAGGAAGTTGGGATCATTTGGCACCAATACTAGCATGTATGCAAGTGAGTGTTCAGTTTCAGGATGGTCCAGAAGATGCTTAGTCTAATTTTTAGACTCTTATCAAAACGAAAGCTCTAATTTTAAAGATTGTCATAGAACATGCACTACAGCCTCAAGAATATAGTCTCAGACCACTCTGAAAGATACTGATCAATTTATTATTTGAAGTTATTTTTTCATTGTTTTCTATTTAAAATCCTAGAGTAGAAAGCTGGCTCAAAGAGGAATATTTTCAATATGATGTGATTTTATTACATCAAGAGTAATAAAAGAAGAGCTTTTATTAGATAGTTTTTATCAGATGGTTTTATATAATTTCAAGTTAGAACATCATTTTAATACTTGAACTCTATCCACTACCATGAATGCACTTCATCAATTTTCTGGTAATAGACTATAGGACACTCTCTATATTCACAAAGTTTTGTCTTAGAGCTTAGTGGGAATATGAATATCATAAACATAAATCAAAACTATGCAGCAGTTACATATAAGTCCCTAGTGAAGCTAAACCACAAGGTGGGAATACTGGCAGCATAGAGGACTACAGCAAGAGCAGTAAGACTCAGGGTAAGTATTTAAAACTATGATTTGCAAGACCACATCAATAAGGTTTGCTGTAAGCTTCTTCTATTATCATAAAGGACCTAGTCACCTTCTTATGCATGTCATTTTCTTTTAAGCTTCATTGTGTACAATGTTGCACTAAAATTCCTTTAACCATCATTTCAGATTGGATACTATTGAGTATGAAAACAGATTTCAACTTGATGCAACAGATAGAAAGAAGACTATTTATTATTAAACACCCTTAATTCTCAGATTCACAGTCCTTAAACTCTTTTCTACCAGTGTAGCACAGCCTGTATCTGTTAGAAATTCAATTGAGGAATCATCCATGGGGTACCCATTGTCTGACAGGTACTACCCTGGATGCTGGGAATACACAGTGAATAAGAGGGAACAGTTTTTTGTAATGGTCACAACCTAGACAAGAAGAGGACATTGCCTCAGTCAATAACCATCATGGGAGGGCATCTAATGTGACAGCAGAATCAAGCACAAGGTGAAGAAGGGGCACTGGAGAGGAATAAATTATTGTGCCTAGGCTGGAGGTACGGAAAGCCCTCCTAGAAGAAATGACTTTCTAGCCAGGCTTTGAAGAAATAAAGAGTTCACTAGAAAGAAGACCAAACGGGAGAAGATGCAGAGGAAACACAGATGCAAAGGCACGTAAAGATTAAACAGTGTAATGTGATGATAATGATGGTAATCATAGAGCTAGCCTTCACTGAGTGGCTCTGTGCACCAGGCACTATGTTAAACACTTTAGGTGCACTATTTCATTTAATCTTCATAACAGATTTATCTCCATTCTATTGATGATAATTTGAGCCTTAGAGGGATTCATCTGCCAAAGATCTTACAGCTAGTTAAGTGGCAAAGTTCAGGTCAAACCTAGAACAAGGTCTTCACAGCCTACATTTTCCACCTCTCTGCTCCATAGTTCAGAAAGCTATAAATATTCTGATATTGCTAAAGCATGAATTAGAAGGCAGAGAGAAAAAAAAAATACCTGATTGCTAGAATACTACATTTCTATCAACATTTATATGTATGAGCATAAAATATTGTAAATCCCTCTAAAATGTTGTTGCAAAAGATAGGAGGGATGCTTCATATACAAACTATTATTAATGTTTATATGTATTAGAGATCTTAGTTATATAATTTCTAATATCATTCTCCTCAGGAAATGTGGACTTTTGTTTAGTTATTGTTTTTAATATTTAAGTGGATATGATAAACATCTTCATAAGTTGGTCATGTGCAAATAAATTATAAATTAGATAAAATCCTTTATTAGAAAAAAAATCCTTTATTAGTACACATGTCCCAATTCCGTGTTTGGAAATCAACACACATACACACCAGGTACACCAAATATAGAACCTGAGGCTGTCTCTAGAAACCAGTAAAATAACAGGGAATATGATTATTTGTTACTGAAATGGTAGAGCTTTTACTTGGAGAACAACACAAAATTACAAGAACTGGCATGTTTTTCAGCTAATACAATTAAAAAGTCTATGGCACTATGTGCTCTCAGCCTTTGAGAAATTTTATTTGCTGTTTTGTTTTGTTTTGTTTTTAATTTGGCTATGTGAGAGTTAAAGTGCAGTCTTCTCTATAGTAAATATCATTAACATAGGCTCCTTAGTAAATCAAGAGTTAACAGTTGTGGTTGTATGATCATTTCCTTAAATGTCCTGCTCTCCTCAAGTGAACCTGACAGAAAGGGTGGATTTATGTATTTAAATTACCACAGTTAGAGAAAGGCCTTGTAGGGGAGCTAATCCCTTCTACCCAGCAAAAGGGGAAAATCATAACAAAAACAGCAGGCATGAAAACAATTTTCCAGCAACCTACTCAGTAAGTGCCAGGTGCTAGATTCATTTTACCCAGTTTCTACCCAGCTCAAGGCTGCCATAAGACTAGAGATAGGCAGAAATATCCACATATAAAGATTTCTGGTTGAGCTCAGTGCTTGTCATTGATAAATCAAGATCAATTTATCCACCTCACAGGGTTGTTGGGAGGCTTAAATTAGATAATGTGTTCATAGGGTCCAGCAGTCCTGAAACCCAGGAGGCATCCAATATAGGTTGATCCCATTCCCCCTTCACACAAATTCCATTCTCTCCCTACAATCTGGTGGGGACTTTCAAATAATACCATTTTTCATTATAGTAGTTTCTTAGAAATCTGAAGACAAAAATAAAGAACAATAAAATACAAGGAGTTTACACCATAATCGTTTGATGTTTTTGTAACTTCCAATAGTTGCTTCTGTGACTAAGTGGTAGGCGTGAGAGGGTATCAAGATGATGGGAATTTACTGCTGAGCCCTATCTTGGGGCATGAAATTCACCAATAAATTACTGCAGCACAGTTTCACAGCTAATGCAGCTATGTAAATCACTGTTTGAGAGTTTTGGGTTTTTTTTTTTTTTTGGAAAGACTCAATGTAAGTAATCAAAGAGAATATAAGGTATTTTTGCAAACAAATCTGCCCCCGCCCCCCCAAAAAAAACCCTCTTTGTTGTTTTCTTTCTTCATCACCTATTTTATGTAGGGGAGAATGCACTCCTCTTTGATCCCAAAAATTAAACAACTAGAAGGCCAAAGAATTGTGTTTACTTTCGAATCAAGGAACACTATTATAAATTCAAGTTTCTATCTCTTCTAGTCTTGTTGCCATCTTTAATTTTTTTTTTTAAAGATTTTATTTATTTATTTGACAGAGAGGGAGAGTACAAGCAGGGGGAGTGGCAGAGGGAGAGGGAAAAGCAGGCTTCCCACTGATCAGGGAGCCCGATGCGGGACTTGATCCCAGGACCCAGGGATCATGACCTGAGCCGAAGGCAGTAGCCTAACCAACTGAGGCACCCAGGCGCCCGCCATCTTTAAATTTTTTTAATTTTATTCTACAAGATGAGAAAATATCAGGTTTGTAGGCAATGAGTGATTAACAAAATGCATGCAAATCAAGTAATTAATTTTAACCAGATCTTCAGTGTCCTTATTGCTGACAGAAAAGAGGAGCTGGGAAATTTAACCTCAATTTGTCAATATTTATAATCTCTAAATAAAACAGCAATCACAATGGCAACTTCTCAGGGCTCCTGGCAGACACACATTATCTAAGTTTTCAATTCACTTACTTGAACTAGAGATTAATGCCATCTTCACCAACACAATATTAAAGCTTTTTTCACACCCATCAAGTTGTTTTCCAGAATTTTTTTTTTAAAAACCACAAATGCAACATGCACATGCTCAATTCATACAGCTATTGTGGGACAACCTGGATAAGCAGGAGTTGGGGATGACAGAGCGTTCTTAGGGTTACATTTATCCCTGTCACGAGTGCCAAAACCTAGAGAGCACCCAATGAAAAAATGAATACATGAACACAATCTGTCTTGATGGTTAGAAAGGTTAGGCTTTGGGTGCTTAGTACCTCCACTTACTAAATACCTGACCTTTGGGTATTTGCTTACCCTTTCTGTGTCTCTCTTTCCATAAAAGAAAGTAATAACCATACTTACGTTGTTGTGAGAATTAAAAAAAGTAAATGAATAGAAAGCACTTAGGATAATGTCTGGCATATGGTAAATTCTTAATAAATTATTATTAATATTATTTTCAGCCTTATTACTATTATTACTTATTACTTATCAGCTTATTAATATTACTATCGGACTCAACTGCACTGTCCTTAAACAAATTGGACAGAAGCTTCATTAGCTGGTAGATGGTCATTTTTCAGAAAATAAGTATAAAGACTTTAAGGATTTCAAGCAGTTAGGTAGATCAGGTAAAGTAATGGGTTTTACTTAAGAAAGAAAAAAGAAAGACATCTCTACATGAATCACATTAAAAAAATTAGGGGGGGTGATAATTTTCAGTTATAACAGAAGAGCCGACTTCACAAAAGAACTCCCTTCCATAAAGTCATCTTTGTAATAGGATCCTTTGGGGCCTACAAAGCAAAACTTGATTTATAAAAATATAAACAACAAACAAAGAGCATGTACATTAGCTTTTCAGCCACACTACGGGAAGTGGGTCTTGGGAAAGTCATTCATGAGTCCAGTTTTTGTCAATTCCAGCGACCAGCGTCCTTTCAAATGCCTATCATATAGCGACCATTCTCCTTCCTGAACATTTTCTCTACTTTCTCTCTCTGCCTTCCCTTCTGCCTCAATGGCTACTCTTTCTCAGTCTGTTTTGCTAGGCACTCCTCCTCATCCTGACTTCCAAGTGTTAAGGTACTCTGGAGCTATAATCCTTCGCCTTCTTCTCTTCCTTTACTCCCGGGAGCCTGACTTTAAAACTAACTACACACAGATATCTCTCATGTTTGTATCTCAAGGCCTTGGTTGTATTCAAGCTCTTGGTTGTTTCTCTACTTGATGAGGTCCCTAGATGTCTAGTAACAAATGTAACAAAATCATCAGTAATAAAAAGTCACAGACTAGTCCCCAAAGGCTTCTAAATCTAAAATACCACCACACACAAAGATATATGTGCTTGAATCTCATCTCCATGTTTCATTTGTATATAATTTCAACAATTTATTTAATCTTCCTGAGCTTCAGTTTCCAATAAAATGGGGATACTATTACTAACTGGCTGTGTCATTAGGAGAACTACAAGTTCTTGGATTCAGTGGTCATGTCTTGATTTCACTCATGTATTTGTTCATTCAAGCAACATCTTTATACAGTACCTAATATGTTCTAGACAATGAATTAGTTACTGAGAAATTAAGCATCCAACAGTGAGCACAGCAGACATGATTGAGACCCTTGGGAACTTATTGTCTAGTAAAGCATTAGAATAAAGTGCTATTTTTGCTTCAATAAGGGAAATACAATCAACATGGAATGGGAGTCTAAGCATACTCTGGAAAGGAGATCGGGAAAGACTTTTTTTTTTAAGAGTTTATTTATTTATTTGACAAAAAGAGACAGAGCAAGAGAGGGAACACAAGCAGGGGGAGTGGGAGAGGGACAAGCAGGCTTTCCGCTGAGCAGGGAGCCTGATGCAGGGCTCGATCCCAGGACCCCGGGATCATGACCTGAGCCTAAGGCAGATGCTTAACGACTGAGCCACCCAGGCGCCCCCAGGAAAGACTTCTTGAATTAAATTACATTTAAGGAGAAATATAAATTTCTCCTTAATTTATCTTAAGGAGATATCTTAATTTATCTTAACTTAGTTATCTAAGTGGTGAGCATGGGGGCCATACAGGAATGCAAAGACTTCTGCTACTTTAGAGGAATGTAAAGAAGCCAATATGACTAAACTTAAGGATATAGAGAAATGATGGGAGGCCACTGCAGTGAGCAGGAACTCTAGGAGAATAGAGAAGTAAAATCTGGTAAATTTATAACATAAAAACCTATGCAGAATTAGAAGCAGTAAACTAGCTGTATGCACATGAATAGATATGTAAAATGTATTGAGGGAAAGGTGAGAAAGGAGAGCTGTAACACAATAACACTTTTATGAATTTAAATACTCACCAAGACTACATATTTTAAAATGAATCACACATCAAACACATTTGAGTGATGTCTTGGAAAGGGAGAATGAGTGTGGTAATCAGAGATTAAGAGGAAAATAAACTCGTAAAACAAGAAAGGGACCTTGCATGACCTGCTGATGAGAGTGTCCAATGAACTGAGACATGGGATTAACTCAATTCTGAATCTAAGTCCAAAGGGAAGGAACAAAAGGAGGAAGGTAGGAGAAGGCCAGAAACTAGATCACCAGGAGACCAAAGAGAGAACGCTTAAGGCATGTTTGGGGAAGAGCAAATGGTCCTGTGTGGCTTGATATCCCCCTGAGATCACAGACATTTGCTTTGCTCACTTCCACACTGTCAACTCCCCAGTAACTAGCCGTGCTGAGGCCTTGGGCCAAGAAGCACAGAGACTGGACAGAGGTTCTCTCTGCCTCACTAGCTTGTCCTTGAAATGAAACACAGAAAACCATGTAGGTGTGTGCAAATTTAATATATGTGAAATTAAATCACAGCAGAGTTTTCATTTCAAAAATGGGAAACTAAAACTACCCAAAATTATTCCTTTTCAAAAAAAATTATTTCATATTTCAGCCTCACCAGTTACTAGGAATTTAAAGTGTCTCTGTCTGATGTAAAGAGAAATGAGGGATACATCTGTCCCAGGAAATCACCAACTTAGATATAATACTGCAGACAAGTGGGTGATTAAATGTCAACTCTGGGAAGATCCCTCACAGACTTCTATAAGAAGTACCAGCATTACGAAATTTTAGATTTATCCCAAAAAAAGGAAAACACAAAATATGTTTCCTAAATATTTTATTTCAAAATTGCAAGTTTTAGTTTGGGCTTTTTGCCCTAAATTACTCTATAAAACATATTTGCTCCTCTTTTTCTTTTTTTTCCCCAAATACTTTTTATTTTTTCAGTGTTACAAGATTCATTGTTCATGTACCACACCCAGTGCTCCATGCAATATGTGCCCTCCTCAATAGCCACCACCAGGATCGTCCAACCCCCCACCCTCTCCCCTCCAAAACCTTCAGTTTGTTGCTCAGAGTCCACAGTCTCTCATGCTTCATCTCCCCCTCCGATTTCCCCCAATTTCCCCTTCCTTTCCTTCTCACAATGTCCTCCGTGTTTTTCCTTACGCTCCACAAGTAAGTGAAACCATATGATAACTGACTCTCTCTGCTTGACTTATTTCACTCCGCATAATCTCTTCCAGTCCCGTCCATGTTGATACAAAAGTTGGGTATTCATCCTTTCTGATGGAGGCATAATATTCCATTGTATGTATGGACCATATCTTCTTGATCCATTCATCTGTTGAAGGGCATCTTGGCTCTTTCCACAGTTTGATGATTGTGGCCATTGCTGCTATGAACATTGGGGTACATGTGGCCCTTCTTTGTATTGCATCTGCATCTTTGGGGTAAATACCCAGTAGTGCAATTGCAGGGTCATAGGGTAGCTCT
>CM052898.1:99065823-99106864 GCA_028534135.1 Potos flavus | reverse complement strand
GTCCTGGACTCTTGTTTTTTGGGAGGTTTTTGATCACTGCTTCAATCTCATTACTACATCATTCTTAAAGAGTTTATCCTCCAAGAAGATCTAACAATTGTAAACATTTATGCCCCCAATATAGGAGCAGCCAACTACATAAGCCAACTGTTAATCAAAATAAAGAATCATATTGATATGAATACATTAATAGTAGGAGATCTTAACATGCCATTCTCAGTAACAGACAGATCATCCAAACAGAAAATTAATAAAGAAACAAGAGCTTTGAATGACACATTGGACCAAATGGACCTCATAGATATATACAGAACATTCCACCCTAAAACAAAATACTCATTCTTCTCAAGTGCACGTCGAACTTTCTCCAGAATAGACCACATACTAGGTCACAAATCACGACTCAACTGGTACCAAAAGATTGAGATGATTCCCTGCATATTCTCAGACCACAGTGCTTTGAAACTGGAACTCAACCACAAGTAAAAGTTTGGAAGGCATTCAAACACTTGGAGGCTAAAGACCAACCTGCTCAAGAATGTTTGGATGAACCAGGAAATCAAAGATGAACTTAAACAAGTCGTGGAAACCAATGAGAATGAAGACACATCGGTCCAAAACCTATGGGATATGGCAAAGGCAGTCCTAAGGGGGAAATACATAGCCATCGAAGCCTCATTCAAAAAAATTGAAAAATCCCGAATACACTAGCTCTCTTTACACCTTAAAGAACTGGAAAATCAACAACAAATTAAGCCAACCCCATGCATAAGAAGGGAAATAATCAAGATTAGAGCAGAAGGACGCCTGGGTGGCTCAGTTGGTTAAGCGGCTGCCTTCGGCTCGGGTCATGATCACAGGGTCCTGGGATCAAGTCCCACATCGGGCTCCTTGCTCGGCAGGGAGCCTGCTTCTCCCTCTGCCTCTGCTTGCCTCTCTACTTGTGATCTCTCTCTCACTCTCTCTCTCTGACAAATAAATAAATAAAATCTTTAAAAAAAAAAGATTTGAGCAGAGATCAACCAGTTAGAAACTAGAGAAACAGTAGAGTGCATCAACGAATTCAGAAGTTGGTTTACTGAAAGAATCAATAATCAATAAGCCACTGGCCAAACTAATCCAAAAGAAAAGAGAGAGGACCCAAATTAACAAAATTATGAATGAAAGGGGAGAGATCACGACTAATCCAAACGAAATAGAAAAAATCATCAGAAACTATTATCAACAGCTATATGCCAATAAGTTAAACAACCTAGAAGAAATGGATGCATTCCTGGAAACCTATAAACTTCCAAGACTGAATCAGGAAGAAATTGACAACCTGAATAGTCCAATATCTTGCTCCTCTTTTTCATTTATTTTTTTATTCAAACAGTGTTACATTAGTATCAGGGGACAATATAATGATTCACAAGTTCTAAACATTTCTCAGGGCTCATCAAGATGAGTGTACTTTTAATCCCATTACCTATTTCACATCTTACCTTGCCTACCTCCCCTTTGGCAACAACCAGTGTTTTCTTTGTATTTAAGAGTCTGGATTTTTGTCTCTCTTTTTTATTTCATTGTTTTGTTCTTGTTTCAAGTTCTTATTTAAATTCTAGTTAGTTAACATAGAGTGTTATATTAGTTTCAGGAGTAGAATTTAGTGATTCATCACTTACATATAACAACCGGTGCTCATCACAACTGCCCTCCTAAATACCCATCACCTACTTACATTTAGCCCATCCACGTGCTCACCTCCCCTCCAATAATCCTCAATTTGTTTTCTATAGTTAAGAGTCTTTTACGGTTTGCCTCTCTCTTTTTTTTCTTTCACCTATGCTCATCTGTTTTGTTTCTTAAATTCTACATGTGACCTATTTCTATTGCATTATACCCTCTGGGTCCATCCATGTTGTTGCAAATGGCAAGATTTCATTCATTTTTATGGCTGAGTAATACTCCTGTGTGTGTGTGTGTGTGTGTGTGTGTGTGTGTGTGTGTGTGTGTGTTTATCCATCATCTATCGATGGACACTTGGGATGCTTCCATAAATTCACTCTTGTAAATAATGTTGTCATTAATATAGGGGTACATATAGCTTTTGGAATTAGTGCTTTCATTTTCTTTGGATAAACAGCCAGGAGTAGAGTTTCTGGATCATATGGCAATCCTATTTTTAACTTTTTGAAACAACTCCGTATTGTTTTCCACAGTGGCTATACTAGTTTACACACCCACCAACAATGCATGAGGGTTCCTTCTTTCCCATATTTTCACCAACACTTGTTATTTCTTGTGTTTTTTATTTTAGCCATCACCACAGTGTAAAGTGGTATCTCACTGTCATTTTAATTTGGATTTCCCTAATGACTGAGCATCTTTTCAGGTGTTTGTTGGCCAAATGTATGTCTTCCTTAAAAAAAACTCTGTTCATGTCTTCTGCCCATTTTTTAATTGGGTTGTTTGGTTTTTTGGTGTTGAGTAGTTTAAGTTCTTTATATATTTTGAGTATTAGCCCCTTATCGAATATATCATTTGCAAATATCTTCTCCCATTCAGTAGGTTATCTTTTTGTTTTGTTGATGATTTCCTTTGTTGTACAAGGGCTTCTTATTTTGGTGTAGTCCCAATAGTTTAATTCTGCCTCAGCAGACCTATCTAGAAAAATGTTTCTATGGCTGATGTCAAAGAAATTACTGCCTATGTTTCCTTCTAGAAACTTTATGGTTTCAGGTTTGACATTTAGATCTTTAATGCTTTTTGAGTTTATTTTAGTGTACTGTGTAAGAAAGTGATTCAGTTTCACTCCTTTGCATATACCTGTCCAGTTTTCACAATGCCATTTGTTGAAAAGACTATCTTACTACAGTAGGAATAGAAGTGATCATCCCCAACCTTATAAAGAATATCTTACAAAAAAAACTAAAACCAACGTCATAATTAATGGTAAAAGATTGAATGCTTTTCTCTGAGATTAGAAACAATGCAAGAATTTTGGCTCTCATTATTATTCAACATGGAAATGTCTAGCCGCTGTAATAAGTCACTTGAAAGCAATAAAAGGGATATTGATTGAAAAGGAAAAAATAAAACTCCATTTCCAAATGAAAAAAAAAAGAAAAGACTATTTTCTCCATTGCATATTCTTGCCTCCCTTTGGAAGATTAATTGACCATAAAAGCATGGATTTATTTCTGGACTCTCTATTCTGTTCTATTGCTCTATTTGTCTGCCAGTACCATACTGTTTTGATTACTACAGCTTTGTAGTATATTTTGAAATCTGTGATTGTGAAACTTACAGCTTTTTTTTTTTTTCCTGAAGATTACTTTGGCTATTATTTGGGCCTTTCGTGGTTCCATACAAATTTTATGGTTATTTGTTATACTTCTGTGAAAAATGTTTTTGGTATTTAATAGGGATTGCATTAAATCTATAGATTGCTTTGGGTTGTATCAACATTTGAACAATATTGTTTCTTCCAATCCATGAGGATGGAATGTCTTTCTATTTTTGTCATCTTTAATTTCTTTCATCAATGTTTTATAGTTTTTGGAGTACAGATCTTTCACCTCCTGGTTAAGTTTATTATGTTATTAGATGTTTTATTATTTTTGGTGTAATTATCAATAGGATAGTTTTCTTACTTTTCTTTCTGCTACCTCATTATTAGTGTATAGTAATTTTGTATATAAATGTATATTAATTTTGTGTTCTGTGATTTTACTGAATTCATTTATCAGTTCTGGTAGTTTTTTAATGCAGTCTTTAGAGTTTTCTTTATACAGTATCATGTGATCTGCAAATAGTGAAAGGTTTACTTCTTCTTTGACAATTTGGATACCTTTTATTTATTTTTCTTGTCTGACTGCTGTGGGTGGGACTTCCAGTACTATGTTGAATAAAAGCAGTGAGAGTGGACATCCTTGTCTTGTTCCTGATCTTAGAGGAAAAGCTCTCAATTTTTCACCATTGAGTATGATGTTAGCTATGGGTTTTCCACATATGGCCTTTCCTATGTTGAGATATGTTCACGCTAAACCTACTTTCTTGACATTTTTTATCATGAATTCATGTTGTACATTGTCAAAGATGTGTTCCACACCTACTGAAATGATCATATGGTTTTTATTCTTTCTTTTGTTGATGTGATATTAACATGTTGATTGACTGACAAATATTCCTGGGGCTTGCATCCCAGGAATAAATCCCACTTGATAATGTATTTAATGTATTGTTGGATTCAGTTTGCTAATATTTTGTTGAGGAATTTTGTTTCTATGTTAATCGGACTTACCAATCTGTAGTTTTTTGTTTTTTTTTTTCATAGTGTCTTTTCTGGTTTTGGTATCATGGTAATGCTGGCCTTGTAGAATGAATTTAGAAACTTTTCTTCCTCTTTTATTTTCTGGAATAGTTTGAGAAGAATAGGTATTAACTTCTCTAAATGTTTGGTAGAATTCACCTATGAAGACTTCTGGTCCTGGACATTTGTTTGTTGGGAGTTTTTTGATCACTGATTCAATTTATTTGCTAGTAATCAGTCTATTCAAATTTTCTTTATCTGCACGATTCATTTTGAAAGGTTGATATGTTTCCAGGAATTTATCCATTTCTTCTATGTTGTCGAATTTATTGGCAAATAATTTCTTTTTTTTTTTTTTAAAGATTTTATTTATTTATTTAACAGAGAGATACACAGCGAGAGAAGAAACACAAGCGGGGGGAGTAGGAGAGGTAGAAGCAGGCTTCCCGCCGAGCAGGGAGCCTGATGCGGGGCTCGATCCCAGGACCCTGGGATCATGACCTGAGCCTAAGGCGGATGCTTAATGACTGAGCCACCCAGGCACCCCAGAAAATAATTTTTTCTTAATATTCTCTTACAATTCTTTATATTTCTGTGATATAGGTTGCTATTTCTCCTCTCTCATTGCTGGCTTTGAGTCTTCTTTCTTCTTTTTTTGATGAATCTGACTAAAGGTTTATTAATTTTGTTGATCTTTTCAAAGAACCAGCTCCTGTCTTCATTAATCTGTTGTACTGATTTTTTTTAGTCTTTATTTCATTTATTTCTGCTCTAATCTTTATTATTTCCTTTCTTCTCCTCATTTTGGGCTTTGTTTTTTCTTCTTTTCTAGCTCCTTTAGGTATAAGTATAGGTTGTTTGAGGTAAGCCTGTACTGCTATGATCTTTTCTCTTAGAACAGTTTTTGCTGTATCCCAAAGATTTTGTGCCATTGTGCTTTCATTCTCATTTGTCCCCATGTATTTTTTAATTTCCTCTTTGATTTCTTTGCTGATCAATTCAATTTTTAGTAGCATGTTATTTAGTTAGCTTCCATGTATTTGTGTTCTTTCCAGATTTTTCCTTGTGATTGATTTCTAGTTTCATACCATTGTGGTTAGAAAAGATGCATGATAAATTTCAATCTACTTAAATTTATTGAGACTTGTTTTGTGGCCTAACATGTGATCTACTGCACATTCTCAATGTACACTTCAAAAGAAAGTGTATTCTTCTCTTTAGTGATGCAATGTTCTGAATGTATCTGTTAGGTCCACTGTCCAATGTGTCATTCAAAGCTACTGTTTCATTGTTGATTTTCTGTCTAGCCATTGATGTAAGTGGGGTGTTGAAGTACCCTGCTATTACTATATTACTGTCAATTTCTTCCTTAATCTCTGATAATAATTGCTTTATGCATTTGCTCCTTAGTCAAGGAGAATGTGGACCTTAAAACACCCTTAAATCAATCCATAAACTATTATGACTCCATTTTTCTTTAATTGAGTCACCAAACACCTCAAGAGTAGAACATGACATATTTCAGGAAGCTTAATACATGTCTGTCAAATCATAGGTCAGTGCCTAACAGTGGAAAGCACAAGTCAAGTCAATACACCTACAAAAGAAGTAATTCTTCAGGTTTTAAAAATATAAAATGGACACTATAAATTTTCTGCAAATTCATTATTTTTTACACATTTTTCAATTGAGAGGACATTTAATAATATTAAACATTAAGTTTATACTAACTTATGAGTAACTTTCATATAAGTATTATAAACAAAAGTGGATATTTTCTCAGTGATCTGAACCACAGACATATCTGAAATATATCACTAATACAAAATAGCCTAAACTTTGCTATGAAAATAAATTAAAAACCTAGTGCTAGATGTAAGGTACATCGATGTATAGAAATGGACTTTGATTTGAAACCAAACAAAATTAGAGAAAAACCTATGGAAATGGCAAATCATTTTATCCAGCTTTTATATAAATGAAGTTAGATCAATACAGGATGGTCATATCAGGAATAGAGAACTAAACTTTACTACTTGTGGTTCTTGTTAAAAAAGAAAGAGAAAGAAAGAGAGAGAGATCCCCTCACTCAGAGCAAAAATGTCAGAAGTCACCAGAAATTTTAATTGCTCCCACACAAAATCAAGAAAAGAAAGCACAATATCTATACCAACTAAAGAGTACCAGCTAATGTTCTTAGCAGAACCAATTCACTAATTATAGCTCTGTTTACACATCTCTTGTCAAAGCTAATCATTTGTTTATTTTTTAAAATGGTGCTAGCAACTTTAAAGCCATCAGGGCCAAAAAAGGGTGATGTATTAGAGATGCCACAGGTGAGGACTTGTGTCTAGTTCAGTACTCAGGAAATTCGGTTTATCTAACATTTGCCTGTGTGTATACATGTGATCAGTATAGGGCATTTCAACTGGAAAATTACTATCTTTCCCAATTAGAGGCTAGAAGCTAATTCATAAATTAATGATTGTTCTTCCCGCTAAGGATATTAGTTACTACTCATTTCTAAGCTTTTAAATACCTGCCCTCCCTCTGCAACTATTTTTCCCTGAAATTTTGAATAGATTTGTCTCATCACTCTTCCTCCTAGGTACTCAGAGGAATAAATACTATTATCAAAGTGTACTGCAAAAGTGAAAACATTTTAATAGGATTACGATAACAGAATCTTTATCCAGTGACTGTCGCAAAGAGAAGAGAAAAGGAAACTTCTGTTTTAAGATTAGAGTATAGACTTTGAAATGAAAAGAGGATTATCGTATTAGCTTGGCAACTGATGTACAGCACTCAATGTCCTGTTTCTTGTTTGGGAAAGAATCATTTCAGGTAAACATGCTTTTAACTGGCTATGAGTATGACATTCATCATAGCGAAAGAGCTAGGGAAAATAGAGTCAAAGACAGCCATTCTGCAGATTCATGCCAGCTGTGATTACTTTTTTTCTGAATCTGAAAGGCAATCTAACATCCCAGTAACTAAATATGTGCAGCTGGTATGTATAAATAGTAGATAAATGAAATTGTATATAGAAACACACTCTCATGGAGATTCAGATAGAAATATTTTCACTTGAACTATAAAATAAGTTAATGAGTTTAGCTTTTCGGACACCTTAAAAAAAAATGTTTAACTGAACATGAGCTAGGGACAGAGGTACTGGCATTAAGAAAGTATTGATCCCAGAAATATTTGAGCTGTATCTGGTGAAACCACAAGAAAAAAAAGAGTCCAGGTCTGGAAGACATTAAATGGGTTTAAGACCATGGTCCAAGAGAAAGCATCATGGGGGAAGCTAAGGCCAACTCCTAGAGGGCACTATCAGGAGTTCTGTGGACACAGATGGAATCAAGAGAAAATCAATAACTGAGGAAGGCTGTCTTTAAAGCAAAACACATTGATAAGACAGCTGATACTCACTGACCAGCTCTCTCTTCCAGATGGAACAGACTCATTCCCTGCAGGATGATCTACCAACATGCATGGAATACTTCCAGTATGCAAGGTACATTGTGCTTGGTTCCATCTTAATTTTCCTCTTGACTGATGTTCTCTATACTTCAAAAAGAGACATCTTCTCTATCAAGCATTCAGTAGTAGTATCTATATACATTTAATTTTACTATTTTAATTAGGAAACTACTAAGACTGTGAGTTTTCTCTTTTTACTTAATGTCATGATTTTAAAATAGTTTCAAAATTTCTCCCAGTTCTAAACCGTGAAAATATTTTAGTGGTAGAACTGAATGACTGATTGGCATGAAATCAGAAACTAAAATTAGTACAAAAAGGAAGATATTCAAACTGTATAACAACCAGTTTCCTTGCTATGCCAAGCATTAATCCTTCGGTTGATGAATTTTAGAGGTGGGGATGGTAGAACCAGTTTCAGAGAAGGTGCTAGGAGAGTAGAGATGAGGGATCTCACAGAGCAATGGTTATTACCAAGTGATGTGGAAGTATGTCAATATTATAATAATATTGGCCCCGCTGCACAGGTGCTTACTAGATAAATACCAACCTGGTTATAATAAAAATGATCTATATCAACAAACAGTTGATAATAAAGAAAATGTCTTTAAGATACCATTTATGATTTGATCCATCCAAGATCAAATCCTATCTCCTAAAACACAATTCCATAAACTTAAAACTGGATAACTATCAGATATCTTTTAGCAGCAATAATTTCATGCTTTTATTCTAAGAATTCACAAGAGGCTCCTCTGTCACTCTTTGCTCCTCCATGAACTGATCCAGTGGTGATACATTTGGTTCTCTCCATTTTATAGATGTGCAAAGAAAGGTAACAGTGAAGGAAGTGATAGTGTGAGTTGTGGTATGATATCTGTTCTTTTGATACTTTTCCAGGCCTGGGCTTGATTCTATAATTAAAGGAGTCATCAGAAATGCATGTTTAACCACAATTCCCAATAGTGAACAGAAACACCCATTGTTCAAAGGAATAGCAGATTCTCTCTAGAAAACTCCAGAGACTTACATAAATAAGAACCTAAAGACCACACACGTGACTTTAAGCAACTTTCTCTACCCTCCTTTTTTATAATACCTTACCTATATCTAATATAGTATCTAATTGCTATATGACATATCTAATGTCTGGTTCTTTTTCATCACACAATAGCATTTTGAGGCTAGAGACAATAAAGTATCTGTCTTCGTCCCTGATGTCCAGTCTTGGCCTGGACATACAGCAGATTTTCAGTCAATAAATGTGACTGAAGGAAATACCATTACAGGAATGGCTAGGAGCACAGGATTGGGAAATCACTGAGAAGTGTGTAAAGAAGAAGCCACAGTCAGAGTACCAGATGGCTCAGACCCCGTTCCTATCACTCACCCACGAATTACCTGTGTGGCACAGCTCATTTCTAGCCTCCATCTCCCTGTCATGAAAAGAAGGAGGGCGGCCCCTTCAGAAAAATAAATAAATAAAATATTTTTTTTTAAAGGAAGGCAGTATGAGATGCAGTTAACTGTGGCTGCCATTTTATGGAAAATGGGGGAGCCAAATCTTCATTTTAAATCTTCATATAAAAAATTTATATTTTTCATATATATCTTTTATTATCAAATAATTAGTTAACAGAAAGCATTAGAAGTGATGCTATAAAAGACCCTGACTTTTCTCTAAACGGTTATTCTCTAGAAAATTAATGAGTTAGATTCATTTTCAAGCAAAGGCTAGCTGGAAACAAGGAAAAGATCTAAATGCCTTTTGCAAAATTGTTTAGGAATCTAATAAAATGGTAAGGATCACGCAGGCTTATTATGCCAACTTACGCCTGCTGACCAAGATGCGGGGAAAGGATTTTAAAGGACACAGGAGGTTAATACAAATCCAGGCATTTGTCTCATCATTGCTGAGAAGGTATGAAGGTGAAAAGAAACCAAAAAGCTGATGAAATGGAGACAGAGTTCGAGGTACCATAGAGGGATTTTAAATGAACTGTCATAACTTTTGAGAAGAGTCCAAATGAATAACCAATAAATTAAAGATCTAAACTAATTGCATCAGATTGTAAGTCCATAAAAAATTTAATCATTTGAAAGTAGATCTTGATATGTATGATATGATATTAAAGACCATGACATTTCAACCCTAAATACTTCATCTATATTCCCCAATAAGAGTATTCTCTTACATGACCTCAATACAATATTCCAACTGAGAAAAATCACATTAATTCAATATTATCTTATATTCAGCCCATGTTTAAATTTCCCTTTCTTTAAAATATTTTCTATAGCCTTCGCACAAAGTGGGAGTGGGAGATACAGAATAGAAGCAGCAGTCTGAAAAATGCCGGGATATACAAGAAGGAGATTTATTTACTTATCTCAGAGTATGTGCTGGAGAAGCAGGAATCTTTGGGAGACTTCTCCAGGAACAAATGAGCTGGTGGAACAACCTCCCTCCTGCATCCCCCAGCCTAGACACACAGACACCTGCAGGAAATAGCAGAGCACCAACAATGCCACCTAATTTGCTAGTAGTGAGCCCTGCCCTCTTGTTCTCCTGCTGACACACCCACTCCAGCCAGACCTTATTTCCAGGTCCCTTCCCACTGCAGACATTCAAAAACCTTGCTAACACCTTGCCCTCTCCCTGTGTACTGCTGCAGATCCACCCCTTCCAACACGGCCTGCCTCAGACATTAGGTATAGGTCCCCTCCTGCAGCAGACCAGTGCAGACCAGTGCAGACCAGTGCACACCCCACACCCTGTTCTCCTGCAGACCTTTCCCCTCAAATATGCCCTTGGCCAGAGCCCATCCAAAGTGGTGCCACAAGCCTGGCAATATGCAAGTAGCAAACACAAGGGCCAGTACCATACCAAAGTAACTCCTGCTGCAGGAAGGAAGGTCCCCACACACCCATTCAACTGTGGCCTCAGCAGTAGGCTGGGGGCAGACATCTACATTGAATGCAAGCCCCGCCCACCAACAAAAGCTTCTCAGGGGAAAACACAGGAAAAATGCCCTGCAGTTTGGTGCTACTGCAACTCTGGCAAATGCCTGGTCGGACAACTTAAGCCCCAGGCAGACCCAGACTAGGCAACTACCAACACAGGAAGAAAACCATGTCTACAACAGGCAAAGATAACCACTACAGATGTTTGGACTGAAGGCAAAAGTGGCTCAGCCACATTGGGGCATACACAACACACAAAGGAAATGACTCTGAAGTGCCAAGTTCTGGTGAACAGGGGACATCAATGAATAGATCACCCAAACAGAAAATCAACAAGAAAATAGTGTCTTTGAATGACACACTGGACCAGATGGATCTAACAGATATATTCAGAACACTCCATACTAAAACAATGGAATACATGCTCTTTTAAAGTACACATGGAACAGGGATGCCTGGGTGGCTCAATCGGTTAGGCGTCTACCTTCAGCTTGGGTCATCCCAGAATCCTGGGATCGAGTCCCACATTGGGCTCCTTGCTCCACCACAAGCCTGTTTCTCTCTCTGCCTGCCTCTCTCCCTGCTTGTGCGCATGCTCTCTCTCTCTGACAAATAAATAAAATCTTTTTTTTTTAAAAAAAGTACACATGGAACATTCTCCAGATAGACCGAACGTTAGGCCACAAAGTAAGTCTCAACAAATTCAAAAAGACTGGTTATATCATGCATCTTGTTCAACCCAACACTAAGAAAACTAGAAATCAACCACAAGAAAAAATCTGGAAAGAACGCAAATGCATGGAGGGCAGATAACAAACTACTAAACAATGAATGTGTCAACCAAGAAACCAAAGAGGAAATAAACATATACATGGAGGCAAATGAAAATGAAAGCACAACAGTCCCAAATCTTTGGGATGGAGCAAAAGCTGTTCTACAAGGGAAGATTGTAGCAATATAGGCCTACCTCAGAAGCAAGAAAAGTTACAAATAAAGCTCACTTTACACCTAGAGGAGCTAGAAAAAAACGAACAACCAAAGAAAACCCAAAACCAGTAGACATAAGGAAATAATAAAGATTAGAGCAGAATTAAACAAAATAGAAACTGAAAAAAATGATAGAACAGATCAACAAACCAGGAGCTGGTTATCTGAAAAAATCAACAAAACTGATAAACCTTTAGCCACACTCATAAAAAAGTAGGGAACTCAAATAAACAAAATCAGAAATGAAAAAGGAGAAATAACTGACACCACAGAAATAGGATTGTAAGAGAATATTATAAAAAGTACATGCCAGGGGTGCCTGGGTGGCTCAGTGGGTTAAAGCCTCTGCCTTCGGCTCAGGTCATGATCTCGGGGTCCTGGGATCGAGCCCCGCATCAGGCTCTCTGCTCAGCGGGGAGCCTGCTTCCCCCTCTCTCTCTGCCTACTTGTGATCTCTCGCTCTCTGTCAAATAAATAAATAAAATTAAAAAAAAAAAGTACATGCCAACAAATTGGGACAACCTAGAAGAAATGGACAAATTCCTAAAAGCATAACCTCCCATAACAGAATCAGGAAGAAACAGAAAATGTGAACAGACCAATTGCAATCAATGATACCGAATCAATAATCATAAACTCCCAGCAAACAAAAGTCCAAGACCAGAAGGCTTCACAGATGAATCCAATCAAATATTTAAAGAGTTACTACCTATTTTTCTAAAACTATTCCAAAAAATAGAAGAGGAAGGAAACCTTCCAAATTTACTCTATGAGGCCAACATTACCCTGACACCAAAACCAGATAAACACACCACAAAAATAGAGAAGTACAGACAAGTATCTCTAACGAATATAAGTGTAAAAATTCTCAACAAAATATTAGCAAGCTGAATCCAACAATACATTAAAAAGTTATTCAGCATGATCAAGTGAAATTTATTCCTGGGATGCAAGGATGGTTCGATATTCACACATTAACCAATGTGATGCATCACATCAATAAGAGAAAGAATAAAAACCATATGATCATTTCAAGACATGCAGAAAATGCATTTGACAAAGTACATCCATTCATGATTAAAAAAAATTTATTTAATGTCATTATTATTTTGATGTTCAAATTGTCCTGAAATTTGCCAAAGGGAGCTCCTTCATGTCATCGTGTGTGTGTGTGTGTGTGTTTAATGACAATCTGAGGTTTTCAGAACTTCCTCAATTTCTTTTTTCCAGCTTTATTGGAGTATAATTGGCAAACAAAATAATAATATATTTTGCTGATTTGATATATGCATACATTGTGAAATGATTCCCACAATCAAGTTAACACATCCATCACCTCACACATTTACTTTTTTTGGTGAAAATGTTAATATCTCCTCTCTTAGAAAATTTCAAAATATACAATAAAGTATTATTAATTATAGAAACCATGCTGTCCATTACCTCCTCAGAACTTACTTATTCATCGTGTAACTAAAAATGTGTGCCCTCGATCAGTCTCTCTCCATTTTACCTCCCCCTGCCACACCCCCAGTCCCTGGCAACCACCATTCTGCTTTTCATTTCTATGAGTTCATATATAAGTGATACCATACTGTATTTGTCCTGTGTCTGGCTTACTCAATCTTATTGGCTCATCCATATTGTCATAAATGGAAGAATTTCTTTCTTTTTAAAGACTGAATAATATTCCATTGGGTGTGTGTGTGTGTATGGGTGTGTGTATATATATATATTTCCTTTATCCATTCATCAATCAGTAGTCACTTAGGTTGTTTCCATATCTTGACTACTGTGAATAATCCTGATTGAAACATGGAAGGCACAGAAAATCCTTTGAGAGAGCGATTTTGTTCCCTTTAGACACAAACCTAATAGTGGGATTGCTGGATCATATAGTTCTATTTTTAATTTTTTAAAGAACTTGCATACTGTTTTTCATAATGACTGTACCAATTTACATTCCTACCAACAGTATACAAAGGTTCCCTGTTCCATATACCCTCATCTATGTTTACCTCTTGTCTTTTTGATAATAGACATCCTAACAGGTGTGAAGTGATTTCTCACTGTGGTTTTGATTTGCATTTCTCTGATTATTAGTGATGTTGAAAAATTTCCCATATACCTATTGGCCATTTGTATGTCTTCTTTGGAAAAATTTCTATTCAGGTCCTTTACCCATTTTTCAGTTGAGTTATTTGGTATTTTTGCTACAAAGCTGTAAGAGTTTCATATATATAACAGAATAAAGTAGAATGGAATATAATAATTTAATATTATTAAATAACAATTTTATATGAATATTAACCCTTTGTTGGCTATATGGTTTGCAAATATTTCCTCCCAATGCACAAATTGCCTTTTCATTTTGTTGTGCAGATTTAATTTGACGTAGTCCCCTGAGCTTATTTTTGCTTTTTCGCCTTTGTTTTTGGCATCAATGTCAAATCCAAAAAAATCACTGCCAAGACCAATGTCAAGGAGCTTTTTTACTATTTTCTTCTGGGAGTTTTATAGGTTTAAGTCTTACATTTATGTCTTTAATCCACTTTAAATAGATTTTTGTGTATAGTGTAAAATAAGGGTTCAATTTCATTCTTTTGCATACGGATATCTAGTTTTCCCAACACCATTTATGGAAGAGATTACCCTTTCCCCAATGTGAATTCTTGGTGTCTTTGTTGACAATTAATTGACCTTAAATGCCTGGGTTTATTTCTGAGCTCTCTATTTTGTTTAACTGGTCTATATGTCTGTCTTTACACTAAAATCACACTGTTTTCATTACTATAACTTTGTAATACAGTTTGAAATCAGGAAGAAAACTGCCTTGATTTCTAGCACTATAGACTCACCTACATTTCTCTGCTCTATACCTATACTCGTCCATTTATCCTAGGAGTATTTTTTTTTTTTTTTAAGATTTTTATTTATTTATTTGAAAGAGAGAGAGATCACAAGTAGGCAGAGAGGCAGAGAGAGAGAGAGAGGGAAGCAGGCTCCCCGTTGAGCAGAGAGCCTGATGTGGGGCTCAATCCCAGGACCCCGAGATCATGACCTGAGCCGAAGGCAGAGGCTTTAACCCACTGAGCCACCCAGGCGCCCCTCCTAGTGGTATTCTTTTTAAGCAATGTTATTGCAGTAAAAACTGATGAACAATAGTGCTGAAGTACTCAGAAATATACCAAGAAAAAATCAAATTAGGGTTACTGTGTGTCAACATTAATCATTAATATAATTTTGAAAAGTTCCTCAATTGGTTCTTTTCAGTATACTTTAGGAATTTAGTTTGTTTTTTTTTTAGCTACATCTTTAGGAATTAAGATACAAATCAACAGGTGAAATCAGCAGTCAAGAAACTAAAAGCTAGATAGGTGAAGGATATTAAAGAGGGTCTCTGCTGTGATGAACACTGAATGTTGTGATATATCAATGAATTCTACTTCAGAAACCAATACTGTACTGTATGTTAACTAAGTAAAATTTAAATTAAAAAATATAAATGAAAAAATAAAAAAACATTCCTTTTTCCTAAAAGCTGGTGAGGCTTTTTTATGTTATGCCCACATGAAACCAGACAACTGATCAATTTGACTCATTCTTTCCAATTGGCCAGTTTAATAAAAACAAAATGCAGGAAGCCTGAGACTCAGTCAGACAAATGGGTTATACTGGACCCAGCTCTGTTTCTTCAAGGGAGAGGCCCTGATTATCTCAGATTTTGTAGAAAGGAAGGTCACTGCAGGCCCTCTGCAGCCCTGGACAGAGCTCCAGAATCATCTCATTTCATCCACTTGCACATTGGTATCCTCACAGCTGACCTTTACTTCCTCTCATTCCTTTCTTCCTAGTTCCTCCATTATACAGCCACTGCATGCTTCCCAGTTTTCAGTGTGGGCCAAGTCTCCTGATCATTGCTCTTACTTCCCTCCCTTGGCCTTTCGTCCATTGACTCCAGTAAGAAACTCAGTAGCAGCCCCACCCACCAGCTCTGTGGACCACATGCTTATAAGAACCAAAGAACCAACCTGCCTATCTACCAACCTCATGCACACAGTCTCCATTCCCCCTTGGTAACACAATGAAGGACTGTACTAGAAAAAAATCTCGTTAAAGCTAAGCACTTTAGTGCTTAGTGATTCACTAAGTGAAATGGAATCACCATCTTCGCCACTTTCATGAGCTTCTCTTTTCCTGCCAAGACTGGCAATGACTGCTTTTACCCAGGGCTCTTCTCTACTTCTGGAGGCAGTGTAACCTCTGGAGTCACACTTGTAATCTGGAGTTCCTCTTGTTACTAGCTGTGTGACCCTGGCAAAGTTACTTAACCCTTTTAGGCCTTAGTTTCCTCATCTGGAATTGGATATATTAATAGTAGGTACATTATGGGTCTAAAGGAGTTGCACAATATCTAGCACTTAGTAATTCATCAATTATACGAGCTATTATTATTATTATGGCTTTAGAGAATTTCAACAAAGACTTCCCTAATCACTTTCATGCAAACAACCTCCAGATTTATTAACTTCCTTCATCCCTAACATCGTCCTTAAACTCAAGAACTGTCCTAGAAATATCCTACTAGGCTTCTTTAGCTCCCTAAGCTCAACATTTCCAAACGAATATTCTCTAGTACACTCATTTTTTTCTCAAATATTTTTTACTTTTTATTTTTAGACAATTATAGATTTGCATGTAGTTGTTAGAAATGATACATGAAGATCTTATATACCCTTTACCTAGTTCTCTGCTAGAGAAATGTGATGGAAATTGGAAGGTTTTGATAGACTATACTGAAAGAATGACATGCTCATTTGCAGATGGCAGTAAAACTCCAGAAAAGCAACAATATACTTTTCTCCCACTGAAGAACCTCACAGCATATACACAATTACTTAGGGAAAAAAAAAAAATCCCCAAATCTCCCCAAAACAATGTTGGTAGCATTTTCAGTTGTTTCCTCCTGCCACCTGGCCCTGGTTTCAGGGTTCACTCTTTCCAGCCCTGAGGCTATATTTGATTGGTCTAAGCCACTCTCCATGCCAGTATTTAGTTTAGGAAGGGGCCCATGACACAGCTCTGGGTTATGAGGCACAAGAGAGAATCTATTGGGCAGTTTGTCTTGCCCTTAAAAAAAAAGGGTGGGAGAAGGAGCCATCTCATTTTTCTGTCTCTGAACATTGTTTTATAAAGACGTATTCGAAGCTCCTGAAATCACCACACAACTATAAAAGGCAAATATGAGCCAGCACCGAACATAGCAGAGCAGTAAGATGAAAAGAACGTAGGTCCCTAATGAAATCACCAAGCCTCTGAAAATATCCAAAACCCCTCTGTCTCAGGATATCCTGTTAAGCAAGACTGTGGGTGTTCTGTTTGGGGCCTACAAAAGTATCCTAACTAAAACCACACTTGTAAGTGGATCCAGTGTCTAAGCCTGCCTGACATGCTGATTTTTACGAGAGAACCTACAGTTTATTTGGCTAACAGTGTGTTCATACTTAAAATGAATATTCTAGAAGAGAAAGAGTCAGGTTTGTTGCATAACTGCTAAGAAAGAGCAGTATAAAGAGCACAGGCTCCAGAAGAAGGGAACCCAGGTTCAAATCCCACCTTTGCAGCTCACCAGCTGTGTGGCCTTAGGCAAGACAATTTATTTAAGTTGCTTCATTATGCCCACAGTAATACCTACCTCATAGGTTTATAGGGAGTATTAAATGCAATCATGTAATAATAAAGGGCCCAAATAAATGTTAGTTTCTTTTCCCCTAATTAATCCTTTGCCAAAATGAAACACTAACTCAGTTTATTAGACCATTAATTCAGACACTTTCTTTCCAGCAGGAGTTACTCTGACAGCAGAGCTGGTGTCATCAAGAGTAATTTCTACTGAAAAGGTTCCAATCTTAACATTTCCACTGTGAAACCTAGTGTGGTGCAGAAAGGATCAGGCAGGGTTACTTTCAACTCTAGAGAAAATTGATGTGACGATAACCACAGTGGAAGGGTTTATACGTCCTTGATTGTTTTATTCTCACACCTTAAAAAGGTATGTGAGTGGAATTAATGGGCTGCAGTGGAAGTGTGCTTGTAGCAACTTTTCCTCCAACTTATTTCCAAATTCTATTACATTTCATCAAAAGCTAATCACATTATACTGATATCATTACCAAACTCCCCAGAAAAATGAACACACTATTTTATGGATATATTGTGTTTGGAGTATGAAAACAAAAATAGAAGTTGGCACTAAAAACAAATACTCTTTACTCTTGGCATAGCAATACAAGCTATTATAAAAATATTCACCTTTTACAATAAATGAATATAAGTTTTGTTTACTTAAATAGTCAAGGATCTAGTTATACTTCTGCACGAATAATAATTACGATAAAATTGGTAAAATTTACCTGGAAGACAATTTGACACCAAAATCTTTAAAAATACATTTATACTTTGACCTAGAAATCTCATTACTAGGAATTTATTTTAAAGAAAGGATCAAGGATTTGTACAATGATTTTTTTCAAGAAGAATTTTTCTTGCAAGAAGAAAACAACCTAAACATTCAACATTAGAAGATTAGTTAAATTAGGAAATGCCCAAAGGAATACTATACAATCGTTAAAATGAAGTTCTAGAAAAGCATTTATTGGCATGGAAAGATGTGCACGATAATGATATATTGCTAGGATTTCAAAGGCCATAAACTATTTACAGAGTGCTTTACAGTTTTGTTTTTAAAAACATACTTATTTATAAAAGCATCAAAAATGCATACCAGAATAAATGCGAATGATGTTTCTTTCTAAGAACTTTTATCTCTTCTGTTTGGTTCTATGTATTTTAATCAGTATGCAAAAATTAATTTTATAGTAAAGAAAATTAAGTTTTAAAAAGCTCAAAAGAATTAGTAAGGTTTCTTTGAGGCTAAACAGCAAATAAATCCCTTCACTATTCATTACATGGATCCTGAGCTCTGGTTTCTCAGATTTCCCCCAAAATCTGATTTAAGAAGTTAAAATTTAAGAGACTTACCTACCTCATCTTAACTGTTGATCACACACTGGAAAACTATAGAGTTCTATTTCTGGATGGAGGTGGTCTCTTAAGTCAAAGATTCCCAAGCCCCTGCAATGAGACACAGTGAAGTTTTAAACACTACCTGTTTAGTTAGCTCTTTATGGTTCCAGGGTAGCTTTCTCCAAAAGGAAACTGATTAGTGCCCACCCTGGGATGCTGCTCTTGGATGTCATCTCCAAGTGCACAAAAGCTCTGGTCTCTACTAGAGTCATGCCTATTGTATCCACCTAGACTCTTATTTATTTATAATAATATTAATAATTATTATTGTAGCTGGTGTTTATTGACCCTTGCTCTAATGTTCTACACATTCTATCAAGCGCTGTTCATACATTATTTTGTTTAAACTCCTAAAAGCATCCCAGGAAGAATAATGCTATCCTTATTCCCATTTTATAGATGAGAGAACAATTTGCCCAAGATGACATAGCTAGTAAGGAGTAGAGTCAAAATGGGAACCTGGATCTATCTCAATTTTATTAGATGTCCCTTAGCCATTTAAATGAGTGTGTTTATAATTCACATTGGGGAGAAAGTTCAATTGGTCATGCCTGGGTCTTCCTAAACCAGAATAAAAATGATTTCAAGAAAATATTAGATCAACATTACAACCACAGAAATGACTCTGCTACACAGCCATACCAGTGGGAAGGACCGCCAAGACATAACCAAGATAACCAAGAGTCCTCATGTGTTCAGCTCCACACTGACTTGCTTAAGCTTGTCACTTAACCTCTCTAAACCTCAGGTCCTTATGTGGAAAATGAGCTTTATTATACTTCTCTTAAATACCTCATTCGTGAGTATCAAATGAGACAATGTATGTGTAAGCACTTTTAAAAGTACAAAGGGCAAAATCTTGATTAACCTCTCCATGCAAATTACTTCTGCCCTCAAAACCCAAGAGCAATGTAACTTTTATATAGCATTTTGCAAAAGACTGAGTGACTGAGGGGCTTTAGAAATACAAAGAAACAATGTTAAAAAAAAAAAAATCCCATGTGTAATGTTTTCCCGTGTTTAGCATTCAATTAAGTAAGTCCTGAGGAAAAGTCACTGAATAGATGGTATCTTCCCCCATCTGATGCTGTTTGACTTAATGTTTCCTCTCTAAGTGCATGAACTTTTGAACAACACGAATTTTTGCCACAGGACTTAAGACTCTCCTGTGACTTGATGTCAGGAAATCTCCTTAGTCATTTTGGTTTCTGCTTCCTGGGAGCAAATTGGAGCTTTGGCTCTGAGTTGCTACACATTCTGTTTTAACTTAGGGTAACACATGGCTCAATAATTCAAAAATATTACACCAAGGCTTAGGATTATACTTGCATGATGGAATAATTTTTTAAAAAACTAGTATCTGGGGATAGGGGAAATAAAAGGATTTTTCTTGACCATTTTTTAAATTGTAAGAGCAATATATGCCCATGTTAAACAATTCAAATAGCACATGTACAGTGGAGGGTAAAAGTGCCCACTCAATGCACATTTCCACTTCTCCTTAGTAAACACAACTGACAGTTTCTCGTATATATTTTGAGAGTTTTCTATGCTTAAATAAGCAAATGGATATAAATACATCTATTTTTTTAAAAAAAAGTATCACTCATTCTATACGGACTGGTCTAAAAAAATGCCTTTTTTTTTCTCCTAAAAGTACACTTGTATAGTTTCTCATATCCACCTCCATGGATCTAACAGTTTTAAAATCTCCTGCGCAGTATTCTATTGCATGGCTCTACCATAAATTATTTAAATAATTTTCTCTGCATATATATTTGTTAATAGATTTCTAACATCACAAATAATTTTGCAAGCAACAATTTTACCACATCTTTACTCAATTATGTGAGTACATCTATAGGAAAATTCTTAGAAGTGAAATTGATAGGTCCCAAGAGATGTGCATTAAAACGCACTTAAAATTCATTTAAGATGGTGACAGATATACTAACAGCATTTTTCACAGAACTTGAACAAACAATCTTAAAATTTATATGGAATCACAAAAGACCCCAAATAGCCAAGCAATCTTTTTTTTTTTTTTTAAGGTTTTATTTATTTGACACAGAGATAGAGAGTACAAGTAGGCAGAGCAGTAGGCAGAGGGAGAGGGAGAAGCAGGCTTCTGCTGAGCAGGGAGCCCAATGTGGGGCTCGATCCTAGGACCCTGGGATCATGACCTGAGCCAAAGGCAGCCACTTAACCAACTGAACCACCCAGGTGCCCCAGCCAAAGTAATCTTGACAAAGAAAAACGAAACTGGAATTATCATAATCCCAGATTTCAAGATATACTACAAAACTATAGTAATCGAAACAGTATGGTACTGGCACAGAAACAGACACAGAGATCAGTAGAACAGAATACAAAGTCCACATATAAACAATTACATAGTCAACCTTCGACAAAGCAGGCAAGAATATGCAATGGGAAAAAGTCTCTTCAAAAAACTGTCCTTGGAAAACTGGAGAGCAACATGCAAAAGAATAAAACTGGACCACTTTCTTTCACCATACACAAAAATGAACTCAAAATGGACTAAGGACTTGAATGTGAAACCTGAAACCATAAAAATGCTACAAGAGAGCACATGCATCAGCCATAGCAACATTTTTCTAGATATGTCACGTACATGTGGCATTTAGGAAATTAAACAAATAAAAGGAAAAAAAGAGAAATATCGAAAAGACTCTTAATTACGGAGAACAAACTGATGGTGGCCAGAGGGGAGTTGGGTGAGGGATGGGTGAAATAGATAAAAGGATTAAGAATGCATTTATCTTGATGAGCACTGACTAATAATACAGAATTGTTGAATCACTACATTGTACACCGAAAACTAATGTAACACTGTATTTTAACTATATTGGAATTAAAATAAAAATACTAAAATAGGATAAAATGGTGATAGATATTGCAAATTGCCATTTAAAGGTGGTTATACCAATTTAATCTTTCCTTACAATTGGTATACAAGAGCCTAACTTTCACCAACAACAGTATAGACTGGACAAGAAACTGTTAGACTGAGGTATATATAACATCAATGATTCGGTGGACACTGGATACAAAGAAACTGTAAATTCCTGCCTTTAGGTATACTATGAATTACCAGTCTTCTCATTCTGAAAAGAAACAAGATTGCAGTGAACTCAATCTCATAAAGAGGGGCTTAACACTCATGCTTACCATATGCCAGGCACTATTCCTAGTGCTTTACTTGCATTAAGTCATGTATTCCCCTGGCCGATCCTAAAAGGAGGGTACTTTCATCATTCCCATTTTCCATACAAGAAACCTAAGCACAAAGAAGTTAAGTAAATTTCTCAGCATCACTCAGGTGATAAGTTCAGATTTGAACCTATGAAGTTTGAGTCCAGAGTCAGGTACTTTTAACCATTTATGCACCTAACTGACTCTGTGCACCTACTGATGTGCTAAACATATTTATTAAATGCCTGTTCAATGCATGGACCATCTTATCCGCACAACAATGTGAGTACTATCCCTATTCCTCAGAGATATTAAAGTGGCTTGCCAAAGTGACAGAGGGAGAATTAGTATGCAGGCATGTCTAATTCTGAAGTTTCTATTTATTCTACTGCACCATACTTCTTTAGAGAAGCTAGTTGTCATAATACCCATTCTACAGTTAAGGAAATCAAGTCTTCAGAATGAGGTGTATAAGGAGGCTAAACAGGAGTTGTCCCTGTCAAAAAACAGAGCTTACCAGAGGCTCTATCATACCTAATTCTTCCTTTATCAGAGTTCTATAGAGTGTTTATGTAAAGGTGTGTAAAGAATGAAAAAGATGTAAGAAAATATGATGTGCAAATAGGATTTCACGACTGATTAAAGGAAGGGGGTGAGGAAGAGAGTAATCAGAGGGGACTTACAAGTTTGAATTGGGTGACAGGAGGTTGGTGTATGGGAATCAGAAAGGTTCAAAGTCTGGGCTCCAGAGTCTGGGTTCGAATCCCACCTCAGCCACTTCTGACTTTGTATAACCTTAATTAAGTTACAGAAGTTCTCAGTACCTCAGTTTCTTCATTTGTAGTATGAGGATTTTAATAGTAAGTGAGGACTATACAAGATAATGCATTGAAAGTATTTAGCACTGTGCCTGGCCCATAGTAAATGCTCACGAAACGTTAAGTTATGTTATTGAATAGACTTTGAAATGCTGTTTACAGAGGTTATTGATTATGATAAAATAGAAGAAATGTTTACTTTCACAAAATTTTCCACAGGATATGATAGAACTAACGAAGATTAATCTTCAAATTATTCTACCTTCAAATATTTCAAACTCAACCCTGTGATTTTTTTTTTTTTCAATTTCACTTCCTATCACTCCCAATACGGTGCCTCTTCTCTGTGCAACATTATCACCTTGTTGTCTCCTGCTAACATCTTTTTTTTCCCTTCACCCCAAATGCCTATTCCTCCCATCTCCATCAGTTCCTGCTAATAATTTCCTCCAAACTCACCTTCTCCAGAGTTTCCTTGACCAGCCTGCCTGCTCTACCCACCCCAGCTGTGATAGTTCCATTCTATGGGCAAACCTTAGAATGGTATCATTTTAAACTAAGAACAAACTATATATACACACAAACACACCACACAGATATACATATATATGTATTTCATATATATATATAAAATATATATGAAATATATATATATAAAATTCTGAAGCTATGTTGAAGGTGTGTGTGCCTCCATAAATAATTGTTAATGATGAAATAGTAGGAATAGCATCTCCTGTCTCTTTAGATAAGAACCCTCCTCCTCCTCCACCCACTCTTTTGCCCAAGGATAGAAGATGGCTTGGCAAAGCTATGCTCAATAAATGCTTACTTTAAGGATGAATGTTTTCAATTGTAGGTGCATGGTCAGTCTACAATTTATATTTCTATATCCTCTTTCTATATGTAAGCCTTAAGAAATGAAATGTTTCATAAAACAGTCTCAGTCATATAATGGGAAAACTAATGTATAGAGGAAGTGTTTTACAATCATTTCAGGTATTGTAGGTAATACAAATGTGTTTTATACAATAAAGGCCTGGTCTACCACACATCTAAAAGGCAGTAGGAAATCATAATTAGAAACAGAAACAAGGCATTTTTCCTCTCACTATTTAGGACTGCAATATTCCCTACAAAATGGCACTGAATGTTTTCCTGCTGCTACACGGTGCCATATAGGCTCAGAAAAATAAAACCTCTTTTTATGCCTATGAAACTGACTTCAAATAAAATAACCAACTTCAAAGGTTGGTTGAATGCAAGGAATGTTTTTACACAGCCCAATATTTGTATATACACATTGATGCATATTGCAATACATATTTAAAAAGCGCTACTACATCTCCAACCATCCTATACATTCAATTTGAAACCCTCATCAAGATATTCACATTCAAAGACAAGGTTCCTCCATCAAATAGGTCACAATCTTAGGTGTATTTAAATACTGGAAATAAATGGTACCTAAAATAAAAATCCTTTACACACAGAGCAATACATGAGTATAACATTAATAGCCTACACGGGCTTTTAATGGTCCTAATATAATACGCCCTTTCAAGGAACCATTCATACATATTGAAATACATTTTTACTATGCTACTTGGAGTAATTACAAATTGGACAAGGCTGATAAAAATCAGCATTAAAAGTTAGGTAATTTTCTTGAAATATACACAATCTTCGGTAAGTACACAGCTCTATAAGTGATAAAATAATAGATCCTGAATGAAAAGTAAAAGTAGTTTTCACACTGATTTTTAAGACTATACATTTTTATTGTTACAATTCAGTAAACTATTTTACCAAAGTTTACAGTCATCTCCAACTCAAAGCCAATAAAAAATCAATTGTTTGTTTTATAATCAATATCATGAAGCAAAAGCAATTAATAGTCAATGTAAAATAACCTATTTACTAACTCGTTTTAAGTGTAGTGAGGAACTGTAACAAGAATGCATTAGTATTATCCTAGTCTGTTCCTCTTTAAGATGTTTACATTTAAGATGTTTCCATTTTCAAATATCAAACCCACTGTACATTTAGAAAACCTACTTGGGAAAATCTATTATTATTTAATTTCTCAGAAAACTCCACTTCAGCCTACTTTCCTTTGAATTATGAGTTGCTACATTATTCTCATCTTTACAACAATAATTATTGATCTCTCTAGAGCAAAAACATCATGTAAAGTGAAGGAAGTATTATAATATGAAGACAAGAAAGTGAATAATAATCAAGTTGTATATCTTAAACATATAGCACATTATAGTCATAATTGGCTCACCACCACAGTTAGAAATATACAAACACATTTTTCAAAATAAGTCTTTTAAATAAAGTATTACAAGCATCTTTCTAGCTTAAAGATTTGAAATAGCAATTAAGTCTGAACCTTAAATCATTTATCTCTATAACTAGAAGAGCAAGTCCCAAGGATGTAAATCTCACCCAACGAGACAAGGGATGCTGAATGTATTATTAATTGCTAAGTAATTTCTTAATTTTAGAATCTACCACCCAACACTGGCAAATAAATATGTGATTTATGAGCCCAGACTCTCATGCAGCTTTACTAGAGTTCAATAAACACATGCACATCCTAAATGTACAGTGTAACTGGGATTTCTACAAGCCAGAAAACATAGCAGGACTCGGCGATAGCAAATCTACCCCATCTACTTATTATTCAAGCAGTAGTATTTAGAATACCTAAAATGCCTGCTGAACACTGCAGCTCAACGTCCCCCTGGGGTTACTTCTAAGCAGAACTACATCTCTTCTCCTCAGTGATTAGTGAGTTTTAAGAAGGCAGGTAACATGGGGTAGAAATTCTCATGCAGCAGGAAGATAACTCTTCTCTCCAAATTCTCAAAAAACAACACCCCCACACCCCAAATACACACACACACACACACACACACACACACACAAAATCACCTTTTTTTAAGAAAGAAAGGAGGGTTTTTCAAATAGGTACCTAAAACATGCCATTTGCAAGGGGATAAAAAATGTATTTTTCCTCTACTTGCTGCTGTGTAAGATATTTACAGATCTGATTAGAAAACCTGTATGTACATAAAAAGTAGTGCTTTCAGGGAGATTCCTATAGTGAAATCTGCCTGTGCAGACATATGTGTACATAAATCATACATATTTATGCAAACATGCCTACATTAACAAGGACACACACACACGCACACCTAGACCAATAATTAAGCTTACACTGTTCTACAAGACCCCTTTGATATTTTTTAGCATGCATGTTATTCAGAAGACAGATTTTTAAAAAAATAATAAGCAGCTGCATATAATGCATGCCAAAGTGGCATGTTTAGAGAAGCAAATACATTACCAGACGCATTTTGAAGTTTCTGGAACACCTGCAGGTAAAAGGAGACTGTGAATCGGATGCTGGCACACGGTATTCCTCAGAATCACAGAGCTCGGTGTGACTGTGGGGGAATGTAAGGCGAGTGTGAGGCTGGAAACCTTTGAGTTGAGCTCACTCTAAGCATCAGAAAGCCTCAAAGAGGGGAAAGAAAAAGGCAGCCCACAGACAGCTAGATGAGAAACTTCTGGCACCTCTCCAGCTCAGGAATGAATTCTCTGTAATTTGGAGACGTATAGTGATGGAAATGAAGAGAAACTTGGATTTACGGGTGAATTTGCTCAGCCATGCAGAAATGGGCAGGTAACAGTCTCTCAGCTCATTTTAAAACAGTCATTCAAGAATAAGACTGAATCAAAAAATTAACGGGCATCCTTTTTTGAAAAAATAAAAAGGCTACTCCAGCCAGTTTCCCAAGATGCCTTTACAAACTTCAAATGGATCATTCCATCAGCTATTTGTTGCACATTTCATTAATCCCAGTGCAGAGGTAAACTGGAAAATCTAATTCCTTTTATGTAGAAAACTGGATTTACTGATTCTTTTTATAATGCACTTTAGTCATATAAATATACAGATTTACTTACAGAGTTCTTGTTTCTTGTGTAAAACCACTACTGTTTGGTCCAGATAAAATGTTAAAAGGCTTGTTTGCAGCTTTTGAAGGAAGTAAAGAAAAAATGTTTTAATACTCAGAAGGTAAGCTGAGTACAGATATTTAAATGTTGAATTTGAAGCAAAGAGAGTATAAAGGAAGAGCTCTGAGCCATTAAGTGGTACATAAGAGATACGGTTACACACGAGCATTGAGCAGGCAGGTGGCTCAAGCCTATAAATATATACATAATTAAGGGTAAAAAGAAAAGAGCTTTGGCAAATTAACTTCTTAGAGACAATAGCTGTGATTTTGTTTAGGCTTACAAATAAGTCAATAATGTCTGGGAGCACATGTGGACTTCACCTTGTCTGAAAAATTCCACAGCTCACGAACAGCGAGTGAGGTTGGAAGCATCACACACTGGCAATCTATATTCAAATGTAATGAGAAGAAGGACGATATTACCATGAAGAATGTTGTCATATTACATTGTGCCTGTGTGGCTTAACTACTCATCCAACCTTGCAAATGGCCATTTGCCTGGACTCAATAGCAAATGTGCTATTGATGGGAGGGTGGAGGTGGGAGGCAGATTTTATTTGTTTTACTACACATGCACCTTTGGGAGGCTCGAGGATAAAATGCATGGGCTGAATGTAGGAGTGATTCTCTTTTCAAGGCCACATTTATCTATAATAAATTCAAAGTGGAATTAATAATGACCAATTAAGCTATTTATTATTTTAACTCTTGAGGTCAAGGGCAAAACAGTGTTTATGTTTATTGATAGAAGGTCGATGGCAAGACGGCTGAAGATGGCTGGGCTCACCTTTAATCCTGCTCAATAAACATGTATTGACTGAGCAGCCTCTGGGCTTCCTCACATTTCAGTGCCCAGTCTTTTTCGTCTAGGATATTTTTTCTTATCTCTCCACTGCCATCTGCTTCATCCATTTATTCAGCAAATATCTAGTGACTTAGACACTCTACTTTGTGGAGAACATAGAGACACTTAAGACAAGATCATCCCTCAAGGAGCTTACCATTGTCAGGTGGTACCACAAGAGGTCCCAGTAAGGGATCAGCACATCGGAATTCCTTACAAATACCCATGCTCACTGCTGTCTCTTCTTCTATTTTGGATTCATTTTTGGTAGGAGGAGACAAGCAGAGTTTGTACACATGTTCTGAAAATCTCCCCAGATGATTCTGATTTAAATCCCCTCCTCCACGCCATAAGACTAACAGCAGTTCAAGATGATTGTTATCAGCCCTCTAGTAACTGAGAGGAGGATATCCCATCAACCGCTGCATATAGACTCAAACTACGCAACTACTCAAGTTGACCTGTACTTCTGTGTCTTTCTTTGCTAATTTCTCTACCATGGGGAAGGCCCATATGTAATCAATGTGACCCAGAGCCTGAGTCTGCAAGGTTCTAAGTGGATTTGGAAGCCAAAGCCGAAGGAAAAAAAAAAAAAAAAAAAGCCCAAATCTTTTGGTTCATTCATATAACTTCTCTGGGCCTGTTTCCTTACCTATAATTTCTTTGCCAAAATGTATGAGCACCTTCTTTGAGAAAGCCAGTTCTATGCCACACTGACACATACACAAGAGCACACCTGAGCTTAAAACTTGGAATTCCCGACTTCTACCATCTTACTTCTTAATGGACCTAGTCAGCAAATCAAGTCTCATGACGGTGAAACTTCAGCCTAAGGATCTAGGGCCCCAGTACCATAGGCCTCTTCTTCTCCATTTTCCCGTGGCGGGGAACCACAGAGGAATTCAGAGCATGAAAACAAGCATATTATCTGCCAACTCCACCCTTTGCTTCAGCAACTGCCTCAGCTCCAGCCTGGAGGAACCTCTGGTAAATGACAAATCCTGGCACCTTCAAGCAGAATGGTCTCACAGCTAGAAAACAAGCTACCACCTGACCCCCTTCTCCCACGGCCATCCCATTCAAATAAGGTTTGGGGGCTTATGAGAACAGCTCCTCCAGGCCCTACTTCTAACCTGTGGTGGTAGAGGAGTATCCCATGCCACTCCTCAGAGGTATAAGAGGAGAATATGCCCACGACATCCTCAGAGGCCAGTCTGACTGCCCTTTCGACTTTCTTTTTTTTTTTTTTTTTTTTTTAAGATTTTATTATTTATTCATTTGTCAGAGAGAGAGCACAAGCAGGCAGAGTGGCAGGCGGAGGCAGAGGGAGAAGCAGGCTCCCTGCAGAGCAAGGAGGCCAATGTGGGACTCGATCCCAGGGTCCTGGGATCATGGCCTGAGCCGAAGGCAGCTGCTTAACCAACTGAGCCACCCAGGCGTCCCTCCCTTTCGACTTTCATCACAGCTCACTCTACGTCCCATAAGCCCACCCAATGTGACAATAAAAATAGCTCAGAGAGGAGGGCTCATTCAGCCTCCTTCCGCCACTGATTGTCCTGTGCTCAACACCAGCTTCATTCACTCAAGAAGAAACCAACCTCAGCGGATATTTTTAAGACAAAGCTCATGTGATCAACTAAAATATAAACCTCTTCATATAGCAATTCTATTAAAAAATAAATGTTTTCTATCTCCTCTAGTTCTCAGTTAAGAAAATCAGAAAAGCCTGACCTTGAAACACTGAGAAGGAAAAGCACAAATTCCGAAGATGGTAGCACTGCAGAGATATTAAAGACACACAGACCTGAGTCTGAAGACCAGAGTCTCTACCTAGAGGCTATGTGTCTTTGGGTGAGCTGTTTAAATTCCCTCATCCTGCTTCCTCCTCTGTAAAAGAAAAAATACCCTCCTTATCAAGTTATGTTGAGAGTTAAAATATGAAAAGTTCCTGAGGCATCATAAGTTAACTTAGAAATAGTAACTCATGTTTTAATAATCAAAAGTATCCAATTGTCTTCAATATGCCATTACCCTGTAAAGAAAGGGACTATGTTTTAGTTATTTTCATATTCCTCCTACCTAGTATGCCATGTACCTCCACACCCATTCCATAAGTTTTTTTTGAGCATCTGTCATTCCCACATCTCCACCCAGGTGCCAGGAACACAGCAGTGGGCAAGATAGCGGTGGTTCCTGCCCTCATGTGGTTCACAGTCCATTGAGGGAGACAAAAGTTAAATAAGTTCCATGAATAACTTAAATATATGTCTTAGTCTACTCAGGCTGCCATAACAAATACTATACAGGCGGTGGTTTAAATAGCAGACATTTATTTCTCACAGTTTTGGATGCTGGGAAGTCTGATATCAAGGTGCCAGAAGATTTGGTTCCTGGTAAGACACTTCTTCCTGACTTGCAGACAGCCACCTTTTCACTATATCCTCACATGGCAGAGAGGAAGTTCTGGTGTTTCTTCCTCTTCTTACAAGGACACTAATCTCATCCTGGGGGCTTCAACCTCATGACCTCATCTAAACCTAATCACCTCCCAAAGGTCCCACCTCCCAATAACCATCACACTGAATGACAGGGCTTCAGTGTATGAATTTTAAAGGGACAGAAACATTCAGTCCATAACACTATATAAATGAATTAGTGAATTAGTTAATGATAATCCTTTTCGGTTTTTTTGTTTATAACAGCCCAGGCTATGTCAAAGGAACAAATGAGAGAAAATTTGGGACTGCTCCCAATAATTACCTTCAAGCTTAGAGACTCAGGCTGATGGGCTGGTCCTCATTAAGCGGCAGGTTTCCCCCCAGGAGCCATTCCCTGAGACCCAGCAGGCTAGCTAGCCCAGGCAGCACTTTGATCTGTCCTCAAGGTCCCTTCCATCCCACTGGCAAAACGTTCTGGTTCCTGGACTTACTGTTTTACATCCAAGCTGTCTGAAATGCAATAACATTTTTTTAAAGAGCAACCAGGATTTTAATTAAAGTACCAGAGATCCAGCCAAAGACATTTTTCTAAAAGAGAAGAAATATCTGTTTTTGGAGACAGAACATTTTGTAACAGAGATCTCATATATTTTGATGAATGATAAATAGCGACATGGACTGTACCCTCACAAGAGTCCAACCTCAGGGTTTATGTGTGTACGTGTGTGCACGTATGCACACATGTGTGTGTTTAATGCTCATCCTGCCTAATGAGCACAGAGTCAGGGAGACAAATGCACTCTAGATACTTAAACCATTCAGATATTTAAGGCAAACACAGTTAATGGAACAGTATAAGGGCCTGTCTCTTAAGGGCAAAAGATTACCTTTTGTTCTCCCTGATTTCCTTTGATTTAAAAGGCTTTGGCTACAAGACTCCGTGCAAACAGCACTAGATAAGGATTCAACTTCTGCACATGCTGGTTGGCAGAAGTCTACCATATACCTAACGGTGAGTGAGACCATGTGGGATACTGCAATTCCATGCCACTCATACTCATGGGTAAAGGAATTTAAAATAAAACAAAGCCCCAGTATCATAAGTGACAGTCTGGCAAAATTATTTTATCTATGAGATCTATTTTTGTAAATTCATGGTTACTGCTTGGAAAATCCCTAATAATTCCCCACACATCAAGCCAGTCAGAAGCTAAAGAAAGTGAGCTTCAAAGCCATCCAGCTTCCTCCATGGACCTGAAAGCTTCTACACATACCAGTGCAGGCAACAGTGCACCCATGTCCATTTGGGGCCCATCTGGGGGTCCATAGATACTACAAAATTGAGGCATTAGTAGAAGACTTGTAGGAGCTGGCAGACCATCTCAGGAAGAAGGGCTGGAGGCTTGGAAGCCTCTGGTGTCTACCCATCCCCAGAGGCATGGCACTGCCATGGGGCCAGGAACCACAGATGGTGCCCTGCACAGACAGCTGAGAGGCAGACAGCCATGGGTCTGTGTGAAACGTCAGCCAAATTGCTGGCTGGGTGCCATTACTGGGCCTGTGGACCTGGAATAAGAAGCTGGGGTGGGGATATTAGCCCCCTTTTCCTGACATTATTGGTGTTATTTCTCTGGATTTAAATGGTGAAGGATAAGGAAGTGATTTTATGAGAGGATAATAGACATGGCCATGCTAGAGAGACATCTCAACCCTAAAAACTAATTACCTGAGGGAAAATCGATATGATTCCCCCCTCCAGTAAAGCAACAATGATTAGGCTAATGATGATTAGGCTAAATTACCCCCAACTTTTTACATTGATTCCATCTGGTGATAGCAGATATTAAATCACAAGATACTATAATACACACACATATAATTCTATATTTATTGTTATATATCTTGCTATAAAACAAATATAGTGTATTCTTTAAGTGACGACAGCAAGTGACCATCTTTCAAGCCCTGAAAGGCCAGCCAGTGGAAGAAAATGAGAACAGAGTGCAAGCACCACCCACAGAAATCCAAAGTATGGGAAGCAAATGACAAGGAGTCAATTGCCAACTCCAAATTAAGAAGTGACATCTACGCACTGATTCTCAAAGTGTACAGAGCACGAAGTGCTTCACAGCAAGCACAATTGATCCTCGCTTCAAATGAAATGATCCTCGCTTCAAAGGAAATAGACCCATGTGTCATGTGGTATAGAGGATAAGCACTGGACCAGGAGTCAGAAGATCCAGGGTCTCAGTTGCTGCTCCATCACCTAGCACTGTGACCTTAGCCTCAGATCACCCATCATTGTGGTGGGGATTATGTCTGCCCGGACCACTTTATAGCGCTGATGTATGGAAAACAACAACATGTATACCAATTTGTATATCAATCCAAACACAGCATACAAATGGATTGTGGTCTTACTGCTCTACCTCAGCCCAAGGCATCAGAGTATCACTAGTAAATCACTACTGTTCTACCCACATAATGTCTTAGCAAAGGGATAAAGTGCCTATAAAAACCCTAAGAAGGAGTCAGTGTATGGAGTATTAAGCCATAAGAAAGAGAGAGACAAGAAAATCAAACTCCCACCCCCCATGCCTAACAATCCAGCCCAGTCAGGGGTAATGCACTTCAATTAAGTGCTAGGCTTCCAGGGAGCCTTGTAGATTGACTATCAAAATTCTTGCTCAACTGAACTGAAACCTTACAAAGTGGCCACCACTAAGATTCACCAAGGAATTCCTCATATAAACAGTAGTCGATGTCAATTAACCTTTGTGAACATGAAAAATAAATGGAAAGGTTGAGGAATTAACAGGGAGACAAACACAGATGCCAGACACAAGCATGATGTTACAGTAAATGCTACAATCACATGGTAGTTAATTTTAGTATAGTAGGAATGGCTCTCATGATAAAAGATCTTTTCTAAAAGTGGAAGTGCATTACAAATAGGGGCTGAGTCTAATCTATATTTTCCCCTATCGCACTCTGATTAGTCCCACATCTGCACTGAGTACAAATATTTATTGAAGATACCATATTGATGCCTTCTAAACGTCTGAAGAATCAGTAAATATAACTGCATTCAGCTGTGTATCATTCAACTTCCTTAATTGATGATTCAAGCAAAATTAATTAAATTCCTAAATTATGAAGAAATCTTTTCTCCTAAAGGGAAAAAAAGTATAGAACTTTTGGAGTATAGAACTAACTGAAAACTTAACTTAAATCCAATACCAGCCTGGGGTAATAATGCAGTTGGAACCTACCCCCCCACACCCCTTGGCCTAGCCCCTTTCCCTTCACATCCTCACCTCTATGAGCAATATGTGGGGCCTCACAGGCATGTGAGTGGGCAACCCAGACAAGTACAAGCTCTGTTCAGATCACTCCCAACACATGGCCATGAACACCCCCATTGCACATCCCTTGGGCTTAGATATGTACACACTAATTATGCAGTCCTGCCCTCAAGATTTTAGACCAGAGAAAGAGGGCTTCAAGGGTCCTGAAATCGACTTTGAGGTGTTTAGGTAGGAACTTCTGAAGTCTAGTTTATGAGACCATGCTCTAAAATGGTCTCACCTGGCCAGAGACTACAGGTGAGCAGGTTCTTGGGTTCCTTAATCCTTGACCTAATAGGTAAGGGCATAACTAGAGAAAGACACAAGCCAGGGCACCTAAGATACAGGGCTCAGCACAGGAACCCTGGGTACCCAGGTCTCAGGAGGTAATTTTTGAACCCATGTCTAAATGCATGTCTAAACTGTCTTCTTTCTGCGATTCCTTTAATGGTAACTTTGATGAATAAATGATCTGTATCCATGGTTCATTTTTTCATCAGCCTTTTTTTGTTAGCCTTTGGTTTTGCAACTTTTCACATTATAACCTGTGTCCTCACTACCTAGTATAATTATTTTCTCTAGGAACACTCATAATTTTCTTCTTACCAAATTTAATTGCCCTTGGCATCCCCCCCACGCGCTTTTAACTGTTAAAGATCATTCTTCACCTATACCCTATGTAGCCTTGCTCTGTCTTTGTGCCCCTTTAATGCTACTTTCATCTGTTTCTTCAGCTACTACTTTAACTTCCCTTCATTCTATATCCATTCATTAAAGGTAAGTACTGCTCTGGACCAAGTGTCCTTCTAACTCTGCACATAGACGTTAATCTACTACAGTGTATATGCCCAAAGGTACTTGTTCAATTTTCTTTGACCCAGAACGCATCTCTCCCTACTTTTTAACAATCCAAATACCTTATTTGTTTTTAAACACTTGACAATCGTCTTTTCAAAATACTTCCACATTAACTCCACTCAGTCCTAATCATTCTAGATAATATATAATAATGCCAAAGTTAGGGCTCTGACTCTGGATGAGTATAATGTAGAAGCACCAGAGATGGTAAAGAGGGTTCTTCTTATTTGCCAAGGCTAACTGATTAATACTATCTATATTTCTAGAGTCATGTTTCTCCCATTTTGATATGCACAGGAATCATCTGGGGATCTTGTTATGCAAGTTCTGGTACAATAGGCCTGGGTGGGGCCTGAAAAGCCTCTCCACTGAGGTGATGGCTAGGCTGAGGCCTGACAAAATGGAAACTCAGAGAAGTGGTTACTAAGGGAACAGCCTTTCAACAGAGGAAACAGAAAAAGCTACAGCCCAGAGTCAGGAATTAGATCAGAGTGAAACATATTTGCCATCCTAGGAATGTTAAAAAAAAACAACAACAACAACAACACAGACTTGTATTCAGGCAAATATGTGTTCTAAGCTCTACTGACCCACCATGGACAAGCTATTTAACCCATTTTCTATTAAAAAAAATTATTTCTTGCCAATTGTTGGAAACTTTGCTAAAGGCCAGAGAATATGACAGATGTGATCCTACTCTTAGGACGCTCCCACATTCCAGCCCTCTTAACCTGTTTCCTCATCTATAAAATGGCTAAATAATGCTAATTTTGCATTAGTCATCAAATGAAATAATGTCTTAAAAATTTTGGTATACAATACTTAATAAGTACTTAATACTTATTAGAATCGCTATCTTTCCTTACATACTTGGCAATATAATGTTGACAAGGTGTATACGCTTTTTGTGTATTTAAAATTGATTTTTAAATCTGCTTTATTTTTCCCCTAAGATTATAAATTCTTGAATTTAGAAAACATAATCTCTTATAGCTGTTTAACACCTTAGAGAGCACTTCATTCACACAATTCTTCAACAAATATTTTACAGAGTGCCAAATAAATAAATAAATAAACAGTTTGGTTAACTGTGTTATAAGGAAAACTAGAGCAAGATAAGAGGAGAAAAGAGTGATAGAGAAGGGGAAATGTTATTATACTAAGAGTAGCCAGGGAGGCCTCACTGATAAGGTCACATTTAGGCTGAACTGAGGAATGAGGGTGCAAGCAGTGTGAGTTTCTGAGAAGAGTTTTCAGGCAGAGGAAACAGCAAGTGCAGAAGTCCCAAATGTTCTGTGTGTTTGGGGAAAAGCAAGAAGGCCAGTAGAGCAAATTCCTTCATTTTATAAAAGAGGAAGTTGAGGCCTTGAAAAATAATTTTGGCAGACCCAAGTATACCAATTAAGTTAATTTTAGCTGTTGTAACAAAATAAACTCAAACTTGAGAAGCATTATGTCTTGCTTACAATACCAGGGTCCCAGAGTAGCAGGCACTCCTCCAGGGACACAGGCTCCTTCCATATTGTATCTTTACCATCTTCAAAACAAGGCTTCTGGGTTCACTTCAAGTGTCAGATCTCCAGTGTCTGATAGGGAAAGATTATGGAGGACCACATATAAGAGGTTTATAACAGGCCAAGCCCGAAAGTGGCACACATGAATTCTGCTCACACTCACTATCACTTAATCTCTTGACTACCACCTACTACAAAGGAGAATGCGAAATGTAGTACCGCAGGAATATGAGGACAAGGGATTTGGTGAGCACCTAGCTAGGCTCTACCAGACCAAGGCGCCTTCCTCCTGGCCCTATACTTCCTTCCTTTGCATATGTACGCATGAAAATAATGCTCTCTATAAAGTGGTCTTTATCTTAGTCATAGTTGGCACTAATAATATCATAAGACAGAAGATAGAAGAATTCCTAGTTATCTGCTACCAACTAAAACACATTCTACTGTCAAGTAGTTTAATCTTACTGAGATGGGAATACAAAAGAAAGAAATATATCTACAATGGATTGAGAGATCAAGTAGAGATGTGTTGTGATGAGGAAGGAAGATTGCATAGACAGAAAATCGTATCATAACTCCACTTCATCTGCTTCCACTGGTTCACAAGATCCAGCTGTAAGTCAGCAACCAGCTGCTCTCTGAATGTTCTTACTCCAGCTCATATCAGCAGGACTGTTGTGAGGATCACATGGAGATTACATAAGCAAGAATAAAATTTAGGTATTGTTGTTATTAAATGCAATTAGATAACTGGATAGAGGTCTTTTTACTGTACTCTGCGTAGATATGTAGAACATAATGCTATTAATTTATAGAAGTTAATTGTTTAAGTTGGACACATTGTTGATATACACATCTTTCGGGGCTATATCTAGTAGTATAATCCATAGCGGTTATGAGAGACTAAATTACTGGCTCTAATGCATCACCTTCCTCTGTATCCACATCCTTGTCATGGCACCCCTCTCTCTCTTTTTTTTTTTTTAATAAAATGCAATTATAAGTAATCAAAAGAAAATATCAGTGTTAGAGAGGCAAAAAATTTAGAGTCATACAGTAGAATTAGATTACTCTGTAGGAAGTCTTTTTCAATACCAAAAACAGTCCAATTAAAACTTCCAAAAGTAATACCCATCTAAGGAAATCATGATTACCGGAGAATAAGTCAGTATATAAATAATCACTAATGAACAAAATCTATGGTGTAAGAACTCTACACTTTTATCTTGAATTAACAAGACAAAAAATGCCTTTTTAAAAAATAGTCTTCTGCAGTTTTAAATTTGTTACAATAGGGCTAAAATTACACGATTAAGGTCAAATGAACCCATCCCATACAGGTATCTGCAATAATATCAATACTATGGATAAACATAACATGGATAACATCTCAAGGTCTGAGATGAATGAAAGTGGTCCTTTGACAGAAAGTATTACTTAAGATGATATTAGGTTGGATTGTATTTAATATTCATTAATGACTAGAAAACACTATGTAAATTAAATCCACCATGGATTGTTAATTGAGTACTGCACTTCACAACTGAAAAATCCTCCCACAGTAAATACTAAATGAAAGTCATGAAAAGATTAAAATAATACACAGCAAAAATTTAAGAGTCTGTCAACCTGAAAAAATTAGAACCGACTCATATCAATATATTTTAATATTTGCTGAGCATTCATCATGAGTACTTTATGCTGACATCTCCTGTAAATAAGCCTATTAACCCCAGATATCTGAAAATAGTCATAATTTCTCCACATCTGGGAATAAGCTTTACAACTTTACTTGCATCTAGTATTTAAGACTTTTCCTTTTATAAGGATAAGTTAATGATGACATGGAGAATTACTGTAGCTTTTGGGGCATGCTTGATGTAGTTAATTAAATGGTAATGGGTAATATATGGGCATGGAGTACACACAATACAAAGATAATTATCCTTTCTCAGAACTCATTATATTTACTTCCTGTTCCACTGATTTGTCAAATAATCATTGATCATGTGCTCCCTGTGACATTTCTTGTCTTGTCAATCTGTATTAAAACATTATTCTTATACTAGTTTAATTTCTTCATCTTGCCACTCTGAGAACAGAAACATACATGTTTTGACTTTTTTGAAAGCACTTTGCACATTTTTGCAGGTGCCAAATTATATCTGTTGATGTAATGAATGAATTCAGAATCTTTGAATCTTTTTTAGATTAGGCCAGAACAAATTAAAAGTAAATATACGATGGAATATAGTCTTCTCTCTGTAACTGAGGATTTGAAGCCTCTATTGTAAATGTTGAGGTTGATTTTTATCAGTAATTATAGGAAAAGGAAATACAGGGATGATGTGAAGGAAATACACATACAAATACTCCTTTGAGTAGAAGGAAATACAGGGATGATGTGAAGAGAATGGACCAGGGGAGAGAAGGGAACACAGTGGATTGAAAAGCACATCACAACAGAAGTTCATAAAATCCACCTACCAAAGAGTTGACTAATATCTCTGTAAACTTCACATCCAAATACCAAAAACATATAAAAGATTAAGACTGAAGGGTCAGCTGGGAAAGACTTCTAATGATACCATCCTAATTATAAAAAAACCCAGAGATTTACTAATGAATTTAAACCTTTAAAATACATGTCTCCAGGAAATGTCAATCTACAATTAAGTATTTTTTATTTTAAAATGAATTTAATTGATAATCACCTTATAATAGATTCATATTTTGCCCAATATATTTTTATTTTTAAAAGTCTAAAGAGATGGGCTCCTGGGTGGCTCAGTTGGTTAAGCATCTGCCTTAGGCTCAGGTCATGATCTCGGGGGTCCTGGGATCCGAGCCCTGTGTCAGGCTCCCTGCTCACTGGGGAATCTGCTTCTCCCTCTCCCTCTGCTCCTCCCCCCGACTCTTGTGCTTGGGGTCTCTCTCTCTCAAATAAATAAAATCTTTTTTTAAAAAAAAGTATAAAGAGATAACTTTGAAGAAAAGACTGCAGTAGGCAGAATAATGAATGGTCTCCCAAAGATGTCTACATCCTTGAAACTGTAACTAAATGACAAAGTTCTTTTTTATTATTATTATTAATTTTATTTTATTTTTTTCAGTGTTCCAAGATTCAATGTTCATGTACCACACCCAGTGCTCCATGCAACACATGCCCTCCTCAATACCCACCACCAGGCTCAGCCAACCCCCAATCTCCCTCCCCTCCAAGAAAGGGGTTTTAAGGCTGCAGATGCAATTAAATTTGCTAGTCAACTGACCTTAAGAGATGGAGAGTTTCCTGGATTATCCAAGTGAATCCAATGTAATCAAGAGTGGAAGATGCATGAGGAAGAATTAGTGTCAACATGATACAATGTGAGAAAGACTGCCAGCCACTGCTGGCTTTGAAGATGGAGGAGGGCTATGAGCCAAGGAATGCAGGCAGCCTCTAGAAGCTATAAAAAGCAAGGAAATGGATTCTTCCCCACAGCTTCAAAAAGAAATTCAGCTCTGCTGACATCTTGATTTTAGCCAGCAAGACCAGTGTCAGACTTCTGACCTCCAGAAATGTAAGATAATAAATGTGTATTGTTCGAACATATTAAGATTGTGGTAACTTTTTATAGTAGCAATATACAAAGGCCAAAGATTTAAAAAGCTTACAGACTACTATTTATTTGATATTAATCTCAAATTCACTAAAAAAAGTAAACAAAATATATGCTCTTAAAAATTAGTTGCAGCATCAATAAAACAAGTGAACCCAAACCAAGAATAATAAAAGTAACAATAACAAGACCCAAACAGGATAATATTTTCACGGAGAAAAAAACCCTAAAACTCAAAAACATTTATGTAATTTTAAATCTGCCCTCTTTGGACAGCTTAGTAGCTCATTTTCTTTCACAGCGAGGTGCAAAGTAAAAAATATATTAAGAAAAATGTGATGAAATGCATCTTAGAGAAAAAAATGTGCCTTAGCACCCCTCCCCCCAAGTGTATTGCTTTGGTGTAGTCCTAAGCCCTACTTTAGCTTGAATTTTAAGAGCATAATATAATACTTACTTCAAGTTCTCTGATGAGAAGAAGTACTATACTAGGAATAGAGAATAGGTAGACTGTGACAAGGTCAAAGTAAACTGTTCCCAGGGTAATAGCAAAACTCCAGCTGTTCATCACTTCATCATAGGAAATGTAGTGGAGTAGCAGGGGAGGAGGAGATCTTGCTGAGGTTGAATTTAATTGAGTCTCTTAATTTTGAGATACTCTAAAATTCAAATTCCACATATACCGTGTTTAAATAAGTATATACAAATAAGCAAGCAGATATATAAATGGAATAGTAAATCTTATTAAAGAAGGCAGGAAAGCAATGATCACTTTATTACTAAAGGCATCAAACATAACTAGTTACAAGAGAGTTCGGATGGGCCATGCCCTAAGTTGACAGGTTACCTCTAAATAGCATCCTGCTTCTGTGTTTTTTTAATTGCAGGGAAAGGGAACAGGGAAAAGATCTCCAATCAGGAGACCCAGGTTTCAGTGTCGATTTGCCCAATAATTTATCTTTGTGAAACTAGGTTTTCTAGTTTGAAAACTAAGGAGATGCAATTAAGTTAATACGACCCCAAATTTGGGATCTATATTAGTGGAAGTAGTAAATAAGCTCGTTAAAAGTATTAAATAATGTTGAATCTCTAAGTAAGAAAGTTATTTCCTTTTCAATTCTCTTTTTAACCTTTATAAGAAGGTCAAGGAGAAAGTCTCAGCTTGGTGCTAGTGTAGCTTTGACACCTCCCTAATACCAGCAAATCTCCTTTTTTAAGAGAGCGCACACCTTAATTTTAGAGTCTTCCAAAGGCAAAGTCTTTAGCTACAATTAAAATGTTGTTTTACCTTTACTGTATTAAATTACATATTCTTCTATTTATAAAACTGATAAATAGAAACATATAAAACTGATTTCACTTACAGTATAATGTAATTTATTTAAATAAAAACAGGAAGGTGATTTAAGAAAAAATATTAATTAGATAGTATATAGGTGATAATTACATAGAGTTTAGAAATGTAGATTAAATTATTTCTAGGATTCTTTCCCATTCTAACTATAATCCAATGATCAGAAACCTGGCCTCCACTATCAAGAAAAATGTTGAAACAC